>JAHHUM010000594.1:562210-1028393 GCA_036173005.1 Crenichthys baileyi
GTGAAAGTTTAGGCAGCGGGGTACTAAAGGAAACCAATGTTTTATTCTTGTTCTCTTCTATTAATGAAGGAAATAAGCTCAATAAAGATCATTCAGGGGGGAATGAACCCGAGGGGCATTTTGGGTAAAGTGTCCCAGAAAAAAATTTTAAATTTGACCTGGAACGGTGTGACGGCAATCAAATCACTTTGAGCTTCCACCATACACCAGCAGCGTATTCGCGCGCACGGGGAGCAGACCCCTTTTTTTGGGTTTTTTCCTGCTACGCAAAGCACTGGAACCCTAATTCAGCTAAGAGCACAAGTATTGCCGTCAAAACCCTTCAGCCAAACCGTAATACCAAAAGGGGGACGGGTGCCGCAGACAGGCGGCAGACCCTCCTGACACCAACGCTAGCGCTCAGAGTCAAGGTTCTCTGGTTCCCTTTTACACCGCAACCAAGCATCACTCCTACTCATCAAATGACGGCATTGGGGGACTTTTCCCAAAAACATGTTCACAGACTCCGACATAGCCAAAGGGTTTCCCATGCGGCAAGGACAAGATTTGCTTACATGATAAGGTTTCCCGGTGTTGCACCTCAATTTTAAGAATTTGCTTGTGAATACCCATTAAAAACGGGGGGGGGAAACCCGTTTTACTCCTGTTCAATGAGTCTCTGAACAAGTGGGGTAAAAAAAAAGCACCTGGACGTTCACGTTCGTGTGTGGGAAAGATGACCGGGGGTTGACGTCTTCACCCCTTTGGATCACAGTTCCCCTTGGAGGGAAAAAGGCCTGAAGACTTGCTAAAACACATAAAAAGTAATTTTGGATCTCCTATTGGGGTCTTTCTATCTTAGACCTATTTGAACATGTTTTTTTGTCATAGGAAAAAACGCAGGCCGTTTTAACAAAAAATCGGTTTCCCCCAAGGGGTTTAGGAAAGGGGTTAAACATTGGGGGGCACATTTTTGGAAAACCCTTACAAAATAAAACTGGTTTTAAACATTTTTTTTATTTTGTCAAAAATGCCTCAAACCCTTGATGTCCCTGCATGGCATTAAAAAAATTTACTTTTTGGTATATACAGTATCAGGAAATTTTGACTTAAAAAAGATAAAAGTAGCATTCTGTTAAAGACTTTTTTTTATACATAAAATTTTTTTAAAAAATTTTTTTACAAATTTTTTTTTGGCTCATACAGTCAAATCCGTCTATGTTACCATCTACAGATGAAAGATTTTAATTTTCTGAAAGATGAATACCACAGAGTAGGACACGATTGACGGGGGAAAACTTTATTGGACTTTGGCTACAACCCAAGCAAATTTCTATGAATAAGAAAAACTCAGGTCAAAACTTTTTTTTAATATATTTTTTCTTTTGTGTTTAATTCACAGGAAATTTTTTGCAAACTCAATATGAGACACTTTTTTGTCCGTCAGTATGGATGGCCCCAAACGTCAACCTGAAGATGCTCGAGCTCCTTTAAAGAGTGAACATTTCGAGTTTCAGGGGGATGCAACAATTCATCCTGTGTTTGGGCAGCTGTGGTCTGCATCCCCTCCACAATGCAATGAAGGCAGGATTCACAATATGCAGATAGACAAGCTCTTGCAGGCCATGCACTATTTTTTCCCAATGTTCCAGCACGTAGAGAAGATTACACCAGCACCACAGGATCCTCTGTCTTTCCCCATTTTTTCTGCGGCCACCGGGGGGGTGAAAATGTTCCTGGGGGCTGAGAGGGCTGTCAGACATTTGGCCCATGCTCTTAACAATACATTAGATGCTGTTGAAAAAAAAATGGTGCAAAGCCCCAACACTTCCTCATATGACACAATTTTTGTGCCACCGTGGCGATAACTTTATGGTACCAAATTTCAAGTTCTTTTTGTCAGTGGCAAGAACCCTTTCAGCCTTTTCCTGACTAAATATCAGACGACGGAGGCCTGTGCTACCTTTTTTTGGCTAAAGATCTGACAGGGCCCTCCTAGGGTAATAATTTTTGTAATTACTAAGGAGAGGTTTTCCCTTTTTAAATTGGAATAAATTTCTTTCAGTTTTATTTGGATTAACATTTTCTCTTGTCTCTTTAAGGGTTTACTGTTGGGATTTATAAAAGGGGAATTTTTTAGAAGACATAGTCCCACTGCCACCTGATCAAAACCCAAAAGTGTCTGAGGAGAAAACTGGGTCTGTCTTGAAAATATAGACATTGGCCTGGGTTTGCTAAACCCGGCCTTTAGGTAAGTTTTTGCAGATTTTTCCTATATTGTGCTTTTTTTGCAAAAATTAGGTTTTTAAAAAAGACTTGCCCCAGATATCACTTAAAAAGCTTTTTTTTAAAACTATAAGGAGGAGATAATGGAAACCATTTTAAAATGATGTGCCATTATTTAACCATCTAATGTGAAAAGCAAAATAGCTATTATGATTGTGTGGGTCAGTAATGGTCACCCTAAAAAATGCTCACAAGTGTAGTGTGTAAAAATTAGCAGCTTTTTTTCCAAAAAATAGTGGTACATACAGGGGTTTGGGACAATGAAACTGAAAAACCTGGTTTTTAGACCCCAATAAATTTATTAGTATGGTGTAGGGGCCCCCTTTTGCGGCCAATACAGCGTCAATTCGTCTTGGGAATGACATATACAAGTTCCTGCACAGTGGTCAGAGGGATTTTAAGCCATTTTTGCAGGATAGTGGCCAGGGCCACTTCATGATACTGGGGGGAGGAAAAAGTTTCCTGACTCGCTCCTCCAAAACACCCCAAAGTGGCTCAATAATATTTAGATCTGGTGACTGTGCAGGCCATGGGAGATGTTCAACTTCACTTTCATGTTCATCAAACCAATCTTTCACCAGTCTTGCTGTGTGTATTGGTGCATTGTCATCCTGATATACAACACCGCCTTCAGGATACAATGTTTGAACCATTGGATGCACATGGTCCTCAAGAATGGTTCGATAGTCCTTGGCAGTGACGCGCCCATCTAGCACAAGTATTGGGCCAAGGGAATGCCATGATATGGCAGCCCAAACCATCACTGATCCACCCCCATGCTTCACTCTGGGCATGCAACAGTCTGGGTGGTACGCTTCTTTGGGGCTTCTCCACACCGTAACTCTCCCGGATGTGGGGAAAACAGTAAAGGTGGACTCATCAGAGAACAATACATGTTTCACATTGTCCCCAGCCCAAGATTTGCGCTCCTTGCACCATTGAAACTGACGTTTGGCATTGGTATGAGTGACCAAAGGTTTGGCTATAGCAGCCCGGCCGTGTATATTGACCCTGTGGAGGTCCCGACGGACAGTTCTGGTGGAAACAGGAGAGTTGAGGTGCACATTTAATTCTGCCGTGATTTGGGCAGCCGTGGTTTTATGTTTTTTGGATACAATCCGGGTTAGCACCCGAACATCCCTTTCAGACAGCTTCCTCTTGCGTCCACAGTTAATCCTGTTGGATGTGGTTCGTCCTTCTTGGTGGTATGCTGACATTACCCTGGATACCGTGGCTCTTGATACATCACAAAGACTTGCTGTCTTGGTCACAGATGCGCCAGCAAGACGTGCACCAACAATTTGTCCTCTTTTGAACTCTGGTATGTCACCCATAATGTTGTGTGCTTTTCAATATTTTGAGCAAAACTGTACTCTTACCCTGCCAATTGAACCTTCACACTCTGCTCTTACTGGTGCAATGTGCAATCAATGAAGACTGGCTACCAGGCTGGTCCAATTTAGCCATAACACCTCCCACACTGAAATGACAGGTGTTTCAGTTTCATTGTCCAACCCCTGTAGTTTATGATGAGTGGACATGCTGTGATTTAATGTCCCACTGGGGTCAATGTAATTGCCTTTGACCATTGTTAATGAAGATTTTAGGAAGTTCTTGTCATTACTGGACCAGGAGACTCTTGAGCAGGCAACAATTACAGAGGCAGAATTCAGGTTTAACAGGTTTATTGAAAAGCTGGAGTTCACGGAGGGATCGTCATGGGACCCGGGTCTGGCCGGGAGGCTCACTGAGGGAGAGAGATAAGTGAGTACGACTGATAACAGGTGGAGGATCAATATGGAGGGAGGAAGGAATCGTCTTACTGGTTTGAGAGGTTGGTGTCTCCAGGAGGGAAGGTGAGTCATACCACATACGCTGAGGTCGACAGGAGAGGTTGTGGTGCAAGGACTGAGGTTCTCTCTATTTTGCACCCAGATATCGTTAGCAGAGACTGAGAGGGTGGACAGATAGGGAGACATCAGGCGGTTCACAGCTGAGAAGGTAACAGCTCTTTTCTTTACACAGGACGCAGGAGGCGGCGTGTGATCAGGTAAGCACAAGGAAAATACTTCTACCAAACACACAAACTTGGACATGGACCGTAGACTGGGGAACATCTGGGTCAGGGTGCACCGACAATTTCCACTTCTGGGAAAGAAGACGAAAAACCCAGGTCAGAGACACGATCAGAAAAAGGCAAGGAAATACAGAGCTGGTCTGCTGGTCTGGTAACCACTCGTGGTGAGATAACAATCTGACACCTCCTACAGGGTTACTGCTGCTTAAAAAGCTCTCATCTGATTAGCCTGATAATGCTCAGCTGAGATGCACCTGCCTGTCGTAGTATGTCGTTGAGGACCATGTGTTGACTCCCATTGACTTCCATTGATTTTCAGTCATTTTCAACCCTTTTCATGCCCTAACCCTGACAATAACCCTAAACCTAACCATTACCAGTGCATGCCTAACCCTAACCTAAAGTCAGTTCACACCTTAGTCCTAAACCTAACTGTTAGCAAAATAGGTCGTGAGGACCAGCAAAATGTCCTCACTTTGGTACAAACGGTCCTCAATTTGATGGTGAAATCGGGAAAATGGTTCTCACTGTGATGCCAAGACAGGAACACACACACACACACACACACACACGTGTTTTACTATCTTTATGAGGGCTTTACAGTTACTTCAATTGACTTCTATTCATTTTCCTTGATTTTTAGTGCCTAACCCTGACCCTAAAACTCACCCTAACCATAACTTAATTCATACCCCAGTCCTAAACCTAACCGCTATCCCAAGAACGGAATTTGGAAAAGTGAGGACCAGGAAAATGTCCTCACTTTGTCAAAATGACCTCACTTTGTGATAAAAATACAAAAAATGGTTCTCACTCAGCATTAAGTACAAGAATGCACACACACGTCCGTGTTTTACTATCTTTATGAGGATTTTTCAGTTACTTCCATTGACTTCCATTCATTTTCCTTTATTTTTAGTGCCTAACCCTGACCCTAACTCTACTCAGTTCATAAAACCATAACTCAATTCATACCCTAGTCCTAAACCTAACCCCTGTCCCATGAACGGAATTTGGAAAAGTGAGGACCAGGAAAATGTCCTCACTTTGTCAAAATGTCCTCACTTTGCGATAAAAATACGAAAATTGGTTCTCACTCAGCAACAAGTACAAGAACACATACACACACACACAAACATACACAGACCTGTGCTCAGTTTTGCGGCACGACAGTTCTGAGGTTAAAAGGGTTCCACCCTGTTATTAGAAGAGTGCACCTAATGGTGAATGTAAATCTGTTTGCATTTTTTTAAAGCCATGAAGTCTAGAGACTAACATTTATTTTCCTTTATATAACGTCCTGTTGAATAAAGGCTCAACAAAATTAATTGGTTGCAAATTAATTTTTTCTTTAGAAAACATGTTAACCTAGTTGTAACATAATATAATATTGATTGCAATCCTTTTATGCTGGTTTGAACACCTTATGTCAAGGAATGGGATCATAGATCATGAAAGCAATGGTATGGTACAAGCAGCAGGCAGGGTAGACGTCAGGGTAGTAATCAGCATAGCAACAAGGCAAGAACACAGGGGTGGTGACAGGGTTGAATTCAGGAGGAACCAGTGGGGAACAAAGAAAACCAGAGAGATAATATACTGAGGGAAGTGGAGTATGAACCAATGAACAGGGAGACAGGCTTATCAGAGGTAATATTAAACAGGTGTGGACTGGGGCTGCAGGAGACTGCGGGGGAGTGACTAATTGGACCTGATGAGCAGAGGGAAAACACAGGGATATGTCTAACGAAAAACAAAGAAACTAGACTGGATAACAAAACAAAGGGAAAAGTCGATCTATAGGAAATGTAAATTAAACATATCTAACACAAGAAATGTGGAAGGTAACAAAACTGAACAGAAAGAATCCAATAAATTTGAATAAACAGAGAAGCACCTGGTAAAGCAGAAAGGTAAACACAAAAACCTAACACTGGCAGATCATGACACCTTATCAGTGGATAATCTGCACTGACCAAACACATTTTACAATAGTGTTTATTTTGAGCCAATCAATTTGCTATTCCCAATAAAAACTCAGAATAATCAAGGATTTGTAATCAAGGCCTCTGAGGATCCTTTCTGAGATTCTCATTCATTTATTTCTACTTCACATTTATCCAGTTTCTGAACTTTGCTCTTTACTGCTTCGCCACTATCATCATGAAAACAATTTTAAGCTTCTTGTTTTTGCTAACAATTAGTCTTTGATCACCTGAATTTAAATACTCATTTTTACTTTAATTACTTTAGCTTTTTTTAGTATATTACAAATTTTTTGGTACCTAAACTGTTAATTTTATTGCAGATTATTTTCCATTTTGTGTAACACACTTTTATGCACTTAACTTTATGGCAGGGGATACATAAATGAGGCACAACTGATTCATTATTGTCTATTTCTTCATTAAAATTTACAATTTAACTGAAAAGCAGAGAAAAAACAGATGATTATAAATGTGAACTATGAATAGAAACTTCACAGGCAGAAGAACAGAAGGCTTATCCAAGATGATGATCAGTCTCTGTTTTATTCAAATGTTTCTGTACACAGTACTATCTTGTAAAACAAAATTAAAGAAAAAACATTTCATTTGTTTATTATTGTTTAATAAACTTTATTCACTTGAATTTTACTACCTAAACCCTGCAACAAAAATGTGTTTGTCACGATCCACCTGTGTTAGGTTTTTAGTTTGTGTTCTGTTTACTTCCCTGCACAGCCAGGTTATTCTTTTGCTTGCATTAATTCTGTTCATTCAGGTTTATTAGATTGTTTCTGTTTAGTTTTGATTACTTCCTGTGTTAGATATGCTTTTATTTCCTTACAGGTCTGGTTCCCCCTTTGTATGTCTTTTAGTTAGTCTCATTGTTTACTTAGATGTTTTCCTGTTACCTCCCTGATTTCTACCCTGCTTGCTACCCGCTGGTTTTCTTGTGTGTTCTTCTGCCCGGATTTGTGTTACCTGCCTGTTTCTCATCACCATGCTCTTTGTGAGTTCTGGCTAAGATTCTTTATCAAAACTATTCTCAACTAACCAATGTGCTCCTCAGCTCTGGTTTGCATAGGGGTCCAACACAACCTCAGCATTTCCTGACAGTGTTCTTGTAGAACCAGAGGCTTATGACAAATACTTTCAATAGATTATTGTTTAGTCTAATAAGAGATCATCATGTCATAAACAATTGAGGCCTAGTATTGAGGCCTGGTACTTTTCATATATGATTCTACATTATTGTGAAGATAATCTTTAGAATTAAGTTATGTTTTAGGTTTTCCTGCAAAACAGTATAAAAGAAACTAAAAAATGGCTATAACAGCTATATGCAATAATGTTCAAAACACAGTGCAACTGACCTCAGGTGTTGGGGGGCAGGTCGCCTTTTGGTTACTGGATGAAAGGAATGAAATAATTAATAAACAACCAAATGAATGACAACAGTCATTTGATCTAGAAACAGTTGATGTACTCACTGTTTCAGTGATGGAAAACACTGTTTGGTGAAGTGTTACAGGCAACCATTTCTGTGATTTTAGAGTGGTAAAAAACTTACAAATAACTGACCCTGAAGTCATCCAGGTTGCTTTGATGTCTGCAAGGAATATAAATGTGGTACTTACAGTCATTTTTTATTTTTATAGCATTTAAGATCTGACATACATTTCTGTAATAGAACTGAAAATGATACCTTCAAAATATTTTCCAGAATGACTTCCTGTAAAAGAAACATTTAACTAGCAGCAACTTTAACAGTGAGTAGATCTAAATTCAGCACCAAAAGGTGCATCTACCTTGCATTTTGCCACCAAACTCGATCTTCCTATGTTCTCTTAAAAAGAATAGTGTTGTTAACATCAGGCTTTCTTAATGAGGATTAAAAGGGGAGAATTTACCTTTTGGTGTTCTTACAGAGAAAACCGGCTCCAAATTGATCTCCTGCACAGAAACATCTGTTATTTTTTAGTATGGGTTGAACTGTCCAATTTGAAAAACAGCATAATGGTTACACACCTTTTTTCTGGCCTTGGAGGTTTCTCCCTATCTAACTGAGGGTATCTCCTAGGTATTTTCATTAAAATTGTTTTGGATTTAACATCTGTTAAAAGGATAAACAAAAATAAACTCTGAGTAAGGTTCAATCACACTTACCTTGACTATCTATCCCAAAAAGACCTCCTGTGAAAGAGTGTATGTGTATTTTAAAATCAGTTGATCAACAATGTTCATTTACATTTGTGTGTGAATGTAAGAGTAAAGTAGAGCTCTTGTAAAAAATAGCTTTTTATTGCATTGTATGGTTACGCTGCAATTCCAACATTCCTTATTTTTTACTCTTTTTTTTCATTTTTCTTTTAACCATGTAAATGTACAAAAACAGAGAACAAAAGGCACTTTCTGTGATATAGCAAAATAAAAAAAAAGAAATACAAAGTATTAAGTATGTTCTGCTTCTTTACACATATATGTAGACCATTCTGTCCAGCGCTTGTTGGACATAAATAATTTGCCATCTCCTCCACTATTTTTTCCATTGATTAGTCCAAGCTGGGTCAATGTTAAGCCAAGACCGTTAAGCCAAGCCTTTTTAGCTGCAATCATGAGAAGTTTAAAAAGATAACTGTCTCCTTTTTGGATCACCTCACCAGGCAGTAGACCCAACAAGAAAATCCTAGGATCTTTAGAGATGATATAGCCCGTAATCCTCCCAGTAATTAAGCAAATACTGTTCCAGAATTGCTCTAACTTTGAGCACGTCCAAAAAATGTGAATGATTGGTGTTCCGATGTCCACACTGTCTCCAACATTGCTGTTGTTCTCCTCTTTAATAATTGATAATATGGGGTGTTATGAAAAATCTGACTATACTCTTCCACCCAAATTCCCTCCACCTCTAAGAACTAGTGGACGATCGTTGTGTCAATCCTCTGATGCTTCCGGACACAGTTCCCTTTCTCATTTGAGCTAGAATACGAGGTATTATGCCCATTTTGTTTCTGCAGTGCTTTATACATTTTAGAGACACTTTTACTTGGCCAGTGATTGTAGGCATTAGTAAAAACATTAACAATGTCATTGCCTGCAAGAGGAATACCTTTCTTAATTTCACTATTGTAAAAGTGTCTTATTTAAAAATATTTGAATTGATCCTTGTTGTCTAGATTATATTGTTGTTCCAGTTGTTCAAGTGTTTTAAAGGTATTGCCATCTACAAACTGACCCAGAGCCACGAGGCCTTCATCTATCCAACTCAAAAAGGCTAGTCTCTTTTCCTTAGTCTGAAGCTCGGATTGTTTAACAACATTTACCAATTTGTACTTATTTACAACCTCTTTCCAAAAATATTATCCACAAACAGTCGAATTATATTTTCAGTATTTGCAATAGTAATGCCTTTGAGCTCTTCATTTTGCCTAACAGCCTGTGCCAAGGGCTCTATGAAAAATGCATAGAACGCTGAACTAAGGCAAGAGCCCTGTTGAGTTCCTCTAAACAGTTGAAAACTATTAGTTAGGTGTACATTAATTTTTAACCTAGCCCTGGGACTGTCATACAATGACTGTATACACCTAATAAATTAATTATTAAAGCCTAGATGCTTGAGTACCTTGTACAAAAAGTGCCAGCTGACCCGATTGACGGCTTTCTCCGTATCAAAGCTGACTAATTCTATACTCAGTCGTTGCTTCTTGGCTTGGTCTATGACATGCAGTGTTCGTGTTATACTATCATGAGTCTTTGATGAATTCCGTGTGATCCTCATGAATCAAATCTATCAAGTAAGGCTCTAATCTCTTAGAGATTATGGAGGTAAAGACATTCAGTCTGAGACATTGAGATGGGGCAATATGACTCAAAATATTCTGTATTTTTCCCTTCTTTGGGGACGACATATATTTCCGGCTCTCTCCATGATGGTGGTATCTTTGCTTTGCTCAGAGTCTAATTAAAAGACTCCAGCATAACGGGAGCAAGCTCCTCCCTAAAGTTCTATACCACTAGTTTGGAAACCCATTGCTACCTGGACATTTGTTAGTTTTCAGATTTCCAATAGCTTTGTCCATTTCGTTTCATGTGATAGGGGCAGTTAATGCATCATTTTGTTTTAATCCTAGGGAAGACAGGTCTAAAGCTGCCAGATCATGTGTAATAGCACTTTCATTTATTGGGTTTAAGGATGTGTACAGTGTTTTATAATAATTTTCAAAGATTTTATAGATTTGATTGATATCATATGTCAAAGTTGATTGCTCTCTAATTTTTGTAATTTACTTTTTTAATTGTTGTCTTCTGATCAGGACTTAAAGTAAAAAAAAATATATTGAGCCTGAAACTTTTTTGAGGTGGTGATAGGAATTAAATCATAACATATTGTTGCTCCTGCCAATGTACTCGTACTCGTCGTCTTCCGCTTTATCCGGGACCGGGTCGCGGGGGCAGCAGACTCAGCAGAGATGCCCAGATGTCCCTCTCCCCAGACACCTCCTCCAGCTTCTCCGGGGGGAGCCCAAGGTGTTCCCAGGCCAGCCGAGAGACATAGTCCATCCAGCGTGTCCTGGGCCGTCCCCTGGGCCTCCTCCCGGTGGGACGGGCCTGGAACACCTCCCGAGGAAGGCGTCCAGGAGGCATCCGGCATAGATGGCCGAGCAACCTCAGCTGGCTCCTCTCGATGTGGAGGAGCAGCGTCTCTTCTCCGGGCCCCTCCCGGATGGTCGAGCTCCTCACCCTACCTCTAAGGTAGTGCCCGGCCACCCTACGGAGGAAGCTCATTTCAGCTGCTTGTATCAGGGATCTCGTTCTTTCGGTCATGACCCAAAGTTCATGGCCATAGGTGAGGGTAGGAACGTAGACCGACCAGTAAATCGAGAGCTTCGCTTTTCGGGTCAGCTCTCGCTTCACCACAATGGACCGGCACAGTGCCCCCATTACTGCGGCAGCCGCATTGATCCGTCTGTCGATCTCCCGCTCCATTCTTCCCCCACTCGTGAACAAGACCTCGAAATACTTAAACTCCTCCACTTGAGGCAGGAACTCCCCTCCAACCTGAAAAGGACAAGCCACCTTTTTCCGGCCGAGAACCATGGCCGCAGACTTGGAGGAGCTGATCCTCATCCCAGCCGCTTCACACTCGGCTGCGAACCGCCCCAGCGCATGCTGTATGTCTTGGCTAGAGGGGGCCAGCAGGACCACGTCATCTGCAAAAAGAAGAGACGGAATCCACTGGTCCCCAAACCAGACCCCCTCCGGCCCTTGGCTGCGCCTAGAAATCCTGTCCATGAAAATTATGAACAGGACCGGTGACAAAGGGCAGCCCTGCCGGAATCCAACATGCACCGGGAACAGGTCCGACTTAGTGCCGGCAATGCGAACCAAACTCCTGCTCCGCTTGTCCAGAGACCGGATGGCCCCTAGTAAAGGGCCCCCGATTCCATACTCCTGGAGTATCCCCCACAGGGCATCACAAGTGACACAGTCAAATGCTTTCTCCAGGTCCACAAAAAACATGTGGACCGGTTGGGCAAACTCCCATGAACCCTTGAGTACCCTGTAGAGGGTATAGAGCTGGTCCAGTGTTCCACGGCCGTGACGAAAACCACGCTGCTCCTGAAGAAGCCGAGGTTCGACTATCGGCCGGATAGCCTGGCATAGGTCTTACCAGGGAGGCTGAGGAGTGTGATCCCCCTCTAGTTGGAACACACACTCCGGTCACCCTTCTTATGAAAGGGGACCGCTACCCCAGTCTGCCAGTCCAGAGGCACTGTCCCCGACCGCCACGCAATGTTGAATAGGCGTGTCAACCATGACAGCCCCATAACATCCAGAGACTTGAGGTACTCAGGGCAGATTTCATCCACCCCCGAAGCCCTGCCACCACGGAGCTTTTGAACCACCTCGGTGACTTCAGCCTGAGTGATAAAAGAGTCCAACCCGAGTCCCCAGCCTCTGTTTCCACGAAGGAATGCGTGATGGCAGGATTGAGGAGATCCTCGAAGTAGTCCTTCCACCGCCCGATAATGTCCCCAGACGAGGTCAGCAGCTCCCCACCCCTTCTGTAAACAGTGTTGGTGAAGCACTGCTTCCCCCTCCTGAGCCGCCGGACGGTTTGCCAGAATCGCTTCGAGGCCACCCGGTATTTCTTCTCCATGGCCTCACCGAAATCCTCCCATGCCCGGGTTTTTGCCTCTGCCACCGCCTGGGCCGCGGCACTCTTGGCCTCACGGTACCCGTCAGCCGCCTCAGGAGTCACAAGCCAACCACAGCCGATAGGACTACTTCTTCAGCTTGACAGCGTCCCTTACTGCCGGTGTTCACCACTGGGTTCGGGGATTGCTGCCGCGACAGGCACCGCAGACCTTACGGCCGCAGCTACGGGCGGCAGCATCGACAATAGATGCGGAGAACACTGTCCACTCGGACTCTATGTCTCCAACATCCCTCGGAATCTAGTCAAAGCTCTCCCGGAGGTAAGTGTTGAATACATCCCTGGCCAAGGGCTCCGCCGGACTTCCCAGCAGACCCTCACTATGCGCTTGGGCCTGCCAAGTCTGTCCGGCTTTCTCCTCCTCCAGCGGATCCAACTCACCACCAGGTGGTGATCAGTGGACAGCTCAGCCCCTCTCTTCACCTGAGCGTCCAAAACATACGGCCGAAGGTCTCATGATACAACAAGAAAGTCGATCATTGACCTCCTGCCTAGGGTGTCCTGGTGCCAAGTGCACTAATGGACACCCTTATGTTTGAACATGGTGTTCATTATGGACAATCCGTGACTAGCACCGAAGTCCAATAACAAATCACCACTCGGATTCAGATCAGGGAGGCCATTCCTCCCATCACATCTCTCCAGGTGTTACTGTCGTTTCCCACGTGGGTGTTGAAGTCCAGAATAATGGAGTCCCCGAGAGGGGCACTATCCAGCACCCCCGACTGGGACGCCAAGAAGGCCGGGTACTCCACAGTACCATTCGGCCCATCGGCCGAAATGACCCCAACCTGAAGGCGCAGGGATCCGACCCTCTCATCCACTGGGGTAAACCCCAACACAAGACGGCTGAGCTGGGGTGCAACAAGCAAACCCACTGCAGCCTGCCGCCTCTCCCCGTGGGCCACTCCAGATTAGAAGAGAGTCCAGCCCCTCTTGAGGAGATGGGTTCCAGAGCCCATGCTGTGCATGGAGGCGAGCCCGACTATTTCTAGTCGATATCTCTCTACCTCCCGCACAAGCTCAGGCTCCTTCCCCCCCAGCGAGGTGACATTCCACGTCCCTAGATCCAGCCTAAGCATCTGGGGATCGGGCCGCCGAGGTCTCCACCTTCGTCTGCCGCCCAATCCTCTTTGCACCGGTCCCTCACGGTGTCCCCTGCAGGTGGTGAGCCCACCACCTGCAGGGGACACCACTTCTCAGTAATTAGTTTAAAGTAAGAGATGCCACGGTGGACCAGCTGCTGTTCGCTGGCTGCCAACCCAGTAGCTCCCAAGGACGTGACTCCACACTGCTCCCTCCTTCGGCTGTAGCTGCCTTATCCACTTGAAATCCAGGTCTCCTTACATTGTTGTAGGCTTCCGAGGCGCTGCAATAATTGCACACACCTATCTCCCAGTGAATCCTTATGTTAGTGTAAGGCATTTGGAAATGTACGCCTTGGACTTTGAGCGTCTTTTTTTTGGCATTATATTCCTTGCAACTATCTCGGGTACATAATCATGATCGAAACGTACACCTGCAGAGTCCATAAGCTCATTGCTGTTTGTCACTGTTATTTGTTAATATTTACCTTCTAGTCATTAATATTTAGAACATTCAAAGCAAGGTGTTTAGTTTGAGAAGAACAACCCTTTCTGTTTTGTCCATGCACAATTAACTGGATTTGAAAACATGCTGTGAGCCGAATTATCAACAAGTTATATCAAAACAGAGCAAAAAAGCAAAATTAGCATAACACTTAAGCAATAATCCCCCTGTGC
Source organism: Crenichthys baileyi (assembly GCA_036173005.1). NCBI lineage: Eukaryota > Metazoa > Chordata > Actinopteri > Cyprinodontiformes > Goodeidae > Crenichthys > Crenichthys baileyi. The sequence continues at coordinate 576,518 of JAHHUM010000594.1, forward strand.
AAATATTGTTGACAGTTCAAGTTATCCCTTCAGAAATGAACTATAAAGCTCAAAATGTTTGAGATGAAGTGCTGTTTGATCATTTTACCAGCTTTCAAAAACCCTGGGCTGGAGTAGAGAAAGCTGTCCAAAAACTGTGTGGGAAAAAAAATGGGTGGAAAAATACATGAATCTCTTTCAAAACATTACAAATATCCTTAACTTCATTAGCTTAGATAGAACACAGTCACAATACTATTACAGACCATGCTATACTGATAAAATGTATTGTGAATTACTGAAAAGTAATGTAATGTTTCATTACGTTTATATGAAACATGTGTGCTACTTTTCTAATTACCAAAATGTCTAATTAAAATGGATTTCAGAAGAAAATAAAATAAATTTCATTGACATGAAGTGCCAATTCATTTGTTTGTAAGTTGCAAGTGTTGGGACCCCAGCCATGGTTACAAAATGAAAGGCCAGTATGAACTTTTCTGGAACTTTCAAAATAAATCGCATTAACCTACTTCCAGCACAGCCAGGACAAGGGGTAACAGCGGACTTCCCGTGACGTCATTGTCAAAAGAAAATCACCGCTTTTGCAACAAGCTGACCTCTTCCACGCAGGTCCCCAGAGGAACTGGATGGAGGGACACAGCGCCCTAATGTCTCTTTGCTGGCAAACGACAAATTTTCCAAACGGGGACCCAAGGTGTCATACGATCATGCGTATATGCATAATTAAGCAGGAATGAATTGCTGTTTGTGTATCCATTTTATTTCTTTCATGAAGGGGGGGGAAATTAAGGAAAAAAGTTTTTGCTTTCTCTGAGGTCTAAAAAAAAAAGGGTTTTGTTCCAGAATTTTTTCCGGCAGAGACCCGTCTCACACGCCGAGTGGAGCATTTTTTCCTGGTCTAAAGGGAAAAAAATGGGGACCGACCCGTGGTTCGCGTAAGTGCATTTGGGGCCGGGCCGACAGAGTGAGCCCCCCACCCCAAGAAACGGGGTTAGCTGCAACAAACCCTTTGTTCACTGTGGGGTTTTTTTAAACTTTTGTTGCCCTGGACAACTTTTCCCTCGAAGGGTTTTTCACTTAAGAATTTTGGGGTTTGGGCAGAGAGAAGTATTTTTGAAGGGAAATAATCTAAACTTTTTTCGTTTTATGCGTTTGGATTTTTTTTGTTTTTAAAACTCGCTTCTTATGCTAGCAGATTAGGTGCACGTGCTCATTTGTTGTTTCTGTTTTTTTTTTTAAAGTTAAGAAAACTTCTTTAAAGGGGTGATTTTAAACATAGAGGGGCCCTAATGCGCCACCCCGCTTTTTGCTTTTTTTAAACCCTTTTTTTTAAAGGTTTTTTTTTAAAGGGGGGGGTTGTTTTGATTCTGTTTAAAAAGCTATAATTCTTTTGTTAGCCCCAAACCCGTAACAGCTAAAAACACGTGCTTGCCTGCAAAGATCATTTCCCCAAAAAAGCTTTATTTTTCAATCAGTAAAATAAAATTTCCCTAAATATTATTTTACTAAACTTGATAACAAGCAACACAATTAACCCCATTTCCCAAAATTGGTTTTTTTCAAAATATTTCCTTAAGTTTTTTTTAAATTTTTCCCTTTAATATTTTCTTTAAATATTATTTTTTAAAAATAAAGGGGAGATAACTAAAAAACCATTGAGAATTGGTCCAAACCAGAAGGTTGGTTTTATCAGCAAATCATTTTTTAAAATATTTTTTTCATTAAAATTTGGTTTTATCTGATCTTGCATTGTGTGGGTTTTCTAAAGGGAGCCCCTTTTGCCCCAAGTTATTCCAAGACTAACTTAATTCACTTCCGATTCTTCAAGGGACCTTTGGTCTCAAACATAAGTAACATTGCAAGGTAATGCATCACTCTTTCAGTCATGGTTTTCAATCATCTTTGATCAACTTGTTTATTTTGTACATAGCCATTTAGTCTTCCGTATTCTTTAATTCTGCTTGCTAGTTTAGTTGGATGTTTTAACATAGTAAAGAGTTTGTTGATTGAAATATGTTTGACTTGAGCTGACTTATTTTTGTTAATAAATTCTTGTGTTTTCAGAAATTGTGTGAATTCCTTCCATGTGTGTGCAGAGTTTTGCTGTTCAATAATGTCAGAGCTTGGCTCATCCCTTTCAATTTTGTCCTAATGCCACTGCCTTATTGGGCTGGTATTCACAGGACAACCTTTACCCCGAAATATTATTTAATAACATATTAAAGTATTAATATTAAACAATATATTCATATTCATAATTACAACACAAGATAAGTTAGATAAAGGTTCATCACACGTTGCTCTGACCTCTGACCTTTTTCAAAAATTAAATTAAACATTGAACATGAAGTTTTTAAATTTCCTGTTTATTCTTAAAAAAGGTTTTTAACAAAGTAAAATTTTTACCTTTTTTTTTCCCGGTCGGGGTGGGGTCTCCAGATCATGGTGATTGGTGTGTTTTTTGTTGATGAGAAAAATTATGCTGTAAAATAGGTTTTTTTTTTAGGTCAGCTAAAATTTTTTCAAAATTTTCTCAAATTTTTGAAAGGCAACTACCAGCATCGACACAATAGTCACAATAAATCATATATTGGTAGATTTTGAAATGAGAGCCTTGCTCACCTTTTCCTGCAGAAGAACATGCCAAGCACAACAGCTAACAGGATCACAACTAACAGACACCTCGTTAAAACAAAGTGTCTGAAACCTCATTGTTGATAAAGGAACGCTCTGGAACTCTGGAGGGTGTGATGAACATGTGTGACTGACAGAACAGGAGACATGTACAGATGAACCAGCATTCAATTCAGCTGGAACTGAGCTCATCACTGGTTTGTCTGGAGAAGCTGAAGATTAAAAACAAAATAATGTGTTATTGCTCAGAATAAATATTAATAAAAATTAATAAATTAACACAAATGATTAATGTGTACACTAGAAAGAATTCTTGACCTTTCATGACAATAAAAACACAGCTGTTGTTAAATCTGTATTTATTTTGTCCTTTCTCTGCATAGAAACAGAAAGGCCCATTGTCAAAGGATTTTATATCATCACCCTCTAGGGAGCAGTCTCCTTCATTCAGGTTTCCCAGAATTCTGGTTTGATCCTTAAACTGGTCCAAAATAATACTCCGGGCGTGGTGGTACAAAACGCCCCCATTTTTTCTGTCCCAGATACAATGGATGGGTTGATCCTCATTGTCTTTGAAACTGCAGGGGATTACCACACAGGTCTGAGTCAGGGCATTGAATCAGAAAAGGAGATCAGCAGCCAGGACATGGAAAGGTATTACGGTTGGCCTATTTCCTTCCCACCACATTCCCTGCAGGTGGTTGGTGTCTCTGCCCACTGGTGTACTGGTGGTTCTTGTGTCCAGGGCTGAGTGCCTTGGTGTGTGCCAGCTCACTCCCCGTGGATGCTTGTCTGGGCCTGAGCCTGTGCCCCCTGGCTCTGTCGGGCCTCTGCTGGGGGTGATGTGCCACGGGGTCTCGGGTCTCTGGGTCCATGGCTGGATCTGCCACGGGGCCTATGGGCTCATCACTGCAACTTCCTGGGGCATCCGCACTGTGGCAACTGGGGGCTTTCCTCTGCTCTTCTGGGGGGTTGCGCAGTAGTCCCTGCGGTTGTCCTCCTGGGGTTCCTTTGCTCTGGGAGACCTTTAGATGGCTGTGGCTAAGATCTCCTCTGTGTCTGTCTTGGGTCTGTGGCTCCTCACACCCACTATTGCATATTTTTTATAGAGAAACCTTATATACACAACCACGCTCACACCCACACCCACACATGTTTGGATTAAGGTGTTAACAGATACACAGACATATTCTATACTGAGCTGCATCTACCACTTAATACATCTTGCATTTATTAGTACCGTGTGCTTTTCGATAACAATGTTATAAATGCGTTTCTGCAGGTGAAGTATCCTTCTTCTCTCCTATATTATTTTCTCCTTCTCTCCATTTTACCTTTTTGCCCCATCTCACTCTTTTTCTTGCTTCTTTTTGTTTCCTTTCGATTCCGTATCCATGTCCATTGCGTTCGAAATAATCCCAAAGCACTTTCTAATGTTTTATATATGTATAGATATATATATATATATATATGTATGTATATATATATATTTATTTGTGAACCATTGCATTGTAGATTTGGCTTTATGTTTTGGATCATTGTCTTGTTGGAAGATAAATCTCCGTCCCAGTCTCAGGTCTCTTGCAGACTCCACAGGTTGTCTTCCAGAATGGTCCTGTATTTGCTCCATCATTCCCGTTCAATTTTGACCATCTTCCCTCCCCTGCTGACGAACAGCAGGGCCCAAACGCATGATGCTCGCCACCACCAGGTGACAGTGGGTATGGGTGTTCAGGGTGATGAGTTGTGCTGCTTTTACGCAAACATATCGTTTTGCATGTGGCCCAAACAGTTCGATTTTGGTTTCATCTGACCAGAGCACCTTCTTCCACATGTTGGTGTGTCTCCCAGGTGGCTTGTGGCAAACTTTAAACGAGATTTTTTATGGATATCTAGAAATGGCTTTCTTCTTGCCACTCTTCCATAAATGCCAGATTTGTGCAGTGTACAACTGATTGTTGTCCTATGGACAGACTCTCCCACCTCAGCTGTAGATCTCTGCAGTTCATCCAGAGTGATCATGGGCCTCTTGGCTGCATCTCTGATCAGTCTTCTCCTTGTTCGAGATGAAAATTTAGAGGGACGGTCGGGTCTTAGTAGATTTGCAGTGGTCTGATACTCCTTCCATTTCAATGTGATTGCTTGCACAGTGCTCCTTGGGATTTTTAAAGCTTGGGAAATCTTTTTGTATCCAAATCCGGCTTTAAACTTCTCCACAACAGTGTCTCGGACCTGCCTGGTGTGTCCCTTGGTCTTCATGATGCTCTCTGTGCTTTGAACATAACCCTGAGACTATCACAGAGCAGGTACATTTATACGGAGACTTGATTACACACAGGTGGATTCTATTTATCATCATCAGTTATTTGGGACAACATTGGATCATTCAGAGATCCTCACTGAACTTATGAAGTGAGTTTGCTGCACTGAAAGTAAAGGGGCCGAATAATAAAAAAGTTTGACACATCCAATAAATTTCATTCCACTTCACGATTGTGTCCCACTTGTTGATTCTTCACAAAAAATTTGAATTTTATATCTTTATGTTTGAAACCTGAAATGTGGCAAGAGGTTGACCAGTTCAAATGGCCCAGAGTACTTTCGCAAGTCACTGTATGTATATATGTATTATATATATATATATATATAATAGTATATATATAATAATATAATAATATACTTACCTAAGACCAAAATTTGAGTGCTTTTATTCAAAAATGACTGTCCCTGTGAGTGGTAGGGAGTAATTGGGTTCTTATTTGCCATGGCTAGGATTAGGGCCCTAGGTTTTATACTTCAAATAATCTTTGCTGAAAAATGTCTCTTTTACCTGCAAATTCCTTTTTTAATCAGCTTCTTCTCACACAAGATCAGGTACAAGGCTCCATGTGTGGCCTCTACTGAAAGGTCAGAATCTGCAATGCAATTTGATACCAGGCAGAAGGTCGTGTGACCTTCACAGGCTAAGCTGTGCCAAGAAATGTTTGCTAAATTCAGCTGCGATGCAGCTTGGAGATTCTAGTGAAGTTTCCCAAATGAAATGGCTTACTTTAGGAAACTAGATGATATGGTCAACATACGGTTTTACTAGCTTGAACTAAAATCATCCTCTTTTAATATCTGTCCAATATGATGTCAGTGGATACTAACTTAGATGCATTAGTATTTAAATGTGGGTAAACAGAAGGTGAACACACTGGTCCTGCAAGGCTGTCTGTACACCTGACCTACAATAATTCAACAGCTGGTTGTGATTCAGCAGAATGAACTGGGACATGCATTATATCTCTGAAAACAGCCAACCCTGGGTAATATTTTCTGTGTATTTGAGGAACATGTGACCTTGCTGTAATTTTTTTCTTCAGATTTGGATTTGAATTTTCATTGATTGTGATTATTCTCTGACTAAGTAACAGCTGCAAGCTAAACACAGGTCAAGAGAGGCATCAGTTTTCTCTGGAATTGGGTCAGCCTGGAACAGAATAAAACACGTAATGCCTGGTATGTATCAAAAGAACAGAATCTGCCCTACAGTTTGATGCCAGGCACAAAGTTATGTGACCTTTACAGGCTAAGTTGTGCTGCGAATTCCATTTTTATCAGCTCATATTCACATAAGATCAGGTACAATGCTTCATGTTTGGCCTCTGCTGAAAGGTCAGAATCTGCTCTACTGTTTGAAACCAGGTATGAGGTTGTGTGACCTTCACAAGCTAAGCTGTGCCAAGAAATGTCGTATCCATGCCAACACTTTGTCTTTTTTTTTTCAGGCCATAGGCTAATGGGCTAGTGTGCTATTCAACCTAGAGCATATCCCATTCATACCAACACTTTGTCATTTTAAATTTTACTTAATCTGTTTGTATTCTGGGCTGCACAGTGGCTCAGTTGGTAGCACTGTTGCCTTGCAGCAAGAAGGTCCTGGGTTCAATTCCCAGCCAGGGGTCTTTCTGCATGGAATTTGCATGTTCTCCCCGTGCATGTGTGGGTTCTCACTGGGTACTCCGGCTTCCTCCCACAGTCCAAAGACATGCCTGTTAGGTTAATTGGTCACTCTAAATTGCCCTTAGGTGTGTGCATGGCTGTTTGTGTGTTGCCCTGCGATGGACTGACGACCTGTCCAGGGTGTACCCCGCCTCTTGCCTATAGACTGCTGGAGATAGGCACCAGCTCCCCCGTGACCCACTATGGAATAAGCGGTAGAAAATGGCTGACTGACTGACTGTTTGTATTCTTTCAAACACCAGTACACATTATTCTGACAATAATCTGTGAACATTTTATGACAAACATAAAACAATCTTTGTAATTGCAATAACTTTTATTCCCTTTGGTTTTCAAAGATCAGCTGCTTCCTTCATTCTGCCTGCTGGAGAGCCTTGCTGGCATGGTTGCCTTTCTGCTGGAATTATTTTGTTTGTGGCAACAAAGGACTGAGGGACACCACCAACCTCCTTCTGAGCTAGGTCAGCGTCTCTTCCATTTCCTTCTCAAACTTGTACTGCTTTTACACAAGGGTCCTGATCTTGAAAAGGTTTGCGTGTACAAAACCACGAGCAAACTGGCCAAGCTGATCTACAAACCAGGTGCAAATCGTATTGCAGTCCCCAGAGACCCCAAAGTCATCCACCCATTAATACACACACTGCTTCAGTGCCCGGCCCTGGGGCAGACTGACAGAGGTGGGGCTGCCATACAATCGGCACCATCAAGCCCTCTGACCACCATCAGCAGGCAAGGAGGGTGAAAGGTCTTGCCCAGGGACACAACGATTAAGACAGACAGAGTGGGATTTTGAACCGGCAACCGACCAGTTACGTGACGAAACCCTACCACTGTTGCCCCCGTCACCCCCCATAAATATGCAAAATATAAGATAAGGACCCAAACATGCAAATGGGAGAAACGGATGAGTTGGTGGAGGTAAAACCAGCTGCCTAGAGCTGTATTTTGATTCAGTTTCAGTTTATTTACATAGCGCCACAACACATGTCGTCTCAAGCCACTTCACAAAAGTCAGGTACAAAATTTTCCTAAAAAATCCAAAACCATTGAAACAGGGGTGCAGTCAGTTTCTTTTTTTTTTTTTTATTTATTCAAATTGGATAAAAAAGTTTTTTATCTAAGGGAAACCCCAGCAGATTGCAATCCAGTCAGTGACTTGCAGCTTTTCACTCCTCCCGGAGGGGTACGTGGAGACAGTGGACAGTCACTGGCGATGACTTTGCCCCCCCAGCAATCCCTCATACTGAGCATGCATGTAGAAACAGTGGAGAGGAAAAACTCCCTTTTTAAACGGGGAAAAAAACCCTCCAGCAGAACCGAGGCTCATTTGTGAGCGGCCACCCTCCACGACCGACGGGGGGTTAGAGAAAACAGAGCACAGCCCAAAAAGGAGAACAAAGAAGCACTGATCCAGGAGTACTTTCTATGGGAAAGGAAAAAGGGAAAATTTTTAAGGGTGTAGCTCCTTGGGTCGTTTCCCCTTGAAAGAAGGAACAGATTAAAACTCTGACCCAGTTTTAAAGTTTAGAGTCTGAAAGAGAGCACATAGAGTTAGTCACAAAAAAAAGCTCAGTCAATCGCCATGTCCTTAGGAGAGGGGAAGGGTAAAACACTGAAAAGGACAGGGCCATTGGGGGATCATCGGTAGAGGGTGGAGCATTAAGTTGTTGCAGCAGAAGCTTGGACGATGCCCTCTCCAAAAAAGGTGTTACAGGTGGGACACAGAGTGGGGCCAGGTGTAGCTTCTAGGAAGAAAAAAGAGAGAGAACAAAGTTAAAAAGCTGAAATAACAGCAAAAAATTTCAAAATTGAAGAGTAGTGTGGGGAAAAAAAAAGGCAGGAAGAGGGTGAAAGTGGTCATTATGTCCCCCAGCAGCCAAAAGCCTATAGCCAGCATAACTACAGAGATAGTTCAGGATAGACTAAGTTACTCAAAACTATAAGTCTTTATAAAAAAAGGAAATTTTTTAAACCTAGCCTTAAAAGTGAGACAGTTTGTCCAACTAGAGCCCACTGATGGCCACTTTATACTAAAAACCCAACGATTGGGATATCTCTTCTCTGTCAGATTGACCATAACCATTGGAAAAAGAGGGGGGGTTCATACAGGTAAGCAGAAATGGAGGGGTGTTTTGAAACCTAAACCATAACTGAGCCGGTTTTTAGCTAAACCTGACTCCCCCTTACTCCTTTCCAAACAAGGGGAGAAGAAGACGGAGGTAAAAAAAGGGAAGATAGCTCAGGAAAACCCTAACCCATTTAACTATAAGTTTTATCAAAAAGGAAGTTTTAAGCCACCCTTTAAAAAGAGACGGGTGCCCCCGCCTCACGGATTTTAAAAACCCGGGGAGCTGGTTCCACAGGAGAGGAGCCTGAAAAAAAAGGAAATTGCCCCCCTTTTTTCTACTTCAAAGGGGACTCTAGGAACCACAGAAAACCTGCATTTTCTGAGAAAAAAATGCTTTTTTGGGAACTTTAGGGAAAAATCAGATTCTGATTTTATGATGGAGCTAAATCATTAAGGGCTGTATTTATTTTGATGTAAGTCCAACAGTGGCTGTCAGCCTTTCTAGGTATCATAATTGATATTTCATTGTTTAATTGTAGCTTTTAGTATTTTCATGTTTCTAAGTGATTTTACTATGGTTTTGTAGCACTTTCAGAAACTTAACTCAATTGCTTCAAACTTCATCTTTTACAACTTCCTGCTCTCCAACACTCTCCATGATGACAGCCAGTAGCCAACACGCAAATTTCCCTTAAAGTTGGAAAAATTTGTACAAAAAATTTTTTATCTTACTTAGTTAAAAAGTTTCTTTTTTTCCTTTATCATTTATCATTAAAAGACATTTTCATTGTTTTAGTTTGGTGAACTTTGATAGAATACTTTTCACATTTATCTTTAAAGTAATTTTATTAGCGGTTAACAGAGTTGTTATTTTTAGGGTTGCATTTAAACAGTTGCTATGCAGAGAAATAGTTGTTGTAGAAGTGGAAAATTACTGAACAGGAATTCGTGTGCGTGCAAAAATGCTCTGGGAGAAGACTGCTCGCACCCCAGCCAATCTTCGTGTCCTTGCGTGATAAGCAACTGCTAGATGTGGACGTGTATGCTGTATCAGTATCTGGATAGAACCAGTTTTAATCAGTAGAACTTGTATTTGTACTTGAAAATGTGCGTGGTCACACCCACGATGCTGTAACATGAGTATTTTTTTCAATAAAAGGCTGTGTACAGAGAGCAGCCCTTTGAGAGAAGGAAGTCACTGTTTAGCAGCGGACTGTCTCTCCCTGGCCAGCCAAAATTAATTACCTGTGTCTTCATTTCATACCTTTCTGAATTTATCAGTGTGTCTAACTCTGATATTTTTCTTGGTCCTTCGAGCCGGATCACAGTGTCCGCCGTTCGGAGGAGCCCGGTGCCTGACTGAGGGTTTAGTCTGCGCAGCCTCCAGTACATCTGGGGAACTAAAATCCTCCACAGTGAATTCTGTGTAGATACCGCTCTGTGGGCTGTGGGACTCCGGAAGGTGGACCGACGTTCCCAAACAGAAGGTGTGATTGAACGCACGAGGTTAGAAGTTAAACCTAGGTAAAACGCAGGCAGATGGGCCTGGCATAGGAAATTTGCAGGCAGAGAGGCCTGGCGTCCGTGGTAAAGAGTAGAGGAAAGGATAAATAAATCTTGGCTTAGGTTCAGATGGTTCCTGTTGCTCCCTTAAGGAGCACAAAAGCAGCCACCAAGGAATAGGGGTCTTGAGTTCCGATGGTTCTCGTAATTTCCCTTAAGGAGATTCAAAAGCCAGTGGCCACTTTTTTACAGTGGCTTTTTTTGTTACCAGATGATTAAAAGAGAGCAGCTTTATCATGGCAAAACAGAAACATTTGTGGGGAAAATCCAATGTCCTTCGACCTGATTTTGATGTTATTTAACGCTATCTATCATGACACCATACAGGTCTTATTAACATCTTGGACGGCACATATTATGTATGGAAAGAAATAAAAGGTATAATTGACAGCACAATGGAAAAATAGAGGAATGAAAACAAGCACTGGGAAAAAGATGGCACATGCAGAGTTATTACTGAAATTACTAGATGCTGTGCTGTTACCAGCTAAATTACCTGTGTGTAAATGTGAAGCTCATAAAAAACTTAATGACCCAATATCTGTAGGAAATTACCTTGCTGATCAGGCTGCAAAAACAGCAGCAAAAAACAAAACAAAAAACATATAAGACCTGACAAGAAAAACAATCTGATCTCATGGTACACGTAGATCAAACATTAAAAGATGCCCTAAAGGAAAACCAGTCAGTCAGTAATTTTCTACTGCTTATTCCATAATGGGTCGCGGGGAAGCTGGTGCCTATCTCCAGCAGTCTATGAGCGGGAGGCAGGGTACACCCTGGACAGGTCGCCTGAAGGAAAACCAAGGTTACCTAAATTAATGTTTCACTGGGCTGCAAATGTGAGCCATGGGCAAAGCCATGTCTCAACAGGAGGGATGGTAGGCCTGGTAAATAAACAATTCACTACATATGGATTCAATACTTATTCAATTCACAAAAATATTTTGTGCAACATGTTTAATATGTCTTAAACATAACTCTCAAGGAAATCTGCGTCCTAGGCCAGGAAAGTCTCCACACTCGCCTTACCAATTCCACACAATCCACATAGATTTTATTGAGCTAAATATGGTAGGACAGTATAAATATTGCCTAGTGATAATAGATGCATTTTCAAAATGGGTAGAAATGTTTCCCTGCAAATCACCTGACGTAATAACAGTAGCAAAAGCTTTATGTAAAAACATAATACCAACCTTTGGAATTCCAAGAAGAATTTATAGTGATAATGGAACGCATTTTGTAAATAAACTAATACATGAATTAGGAAAATGTTTTAACATTGATCTAAAAACACATTGCAGTTATCCTCAGAGTGCAGGACTGGTAGAACGAACAAATGGCACTATAAAAAAACAAACTGAGAAAAAATGTAAGAAACAAACAGAAACTGGGTTGAATGCTTAAATGTAGTAAAACTCAGTATGAGAATAACTCCATCAGCTCAAGGAGGTTTAACACCTTTTGAAATAATACATGGCAGACCCTATTACATTCCTGATCTGGAGAAAGAACTAAGAGACCCACAACCGGATAGAACGTTGGCAGATTAAATGAGAAAAACATTAAAATCTAGAGAAATACAAAGTGCAAATAATCTACCAAATGATGTTTTTGACACCCCGCAGACCTCCTCAGATGTGAAGGAAGGAGACCGGGTGCTGGTCAAGGCCATAAAGAAAGAATCATGGTCTGATCCGAAGTGGGAAGGATCATACCAGGTGGTTCTCACAACTCCCAGTGCTGTGAAAATCCAGGAAAGAGCTACTTGGATACAGAAAGTACATTGTAAGAAGGTGAGTTAGCCAATCCTTTCTCCCAACAGCTAGGAGGTGATAAAGTCTGACTACAAAGGGGGTGTAACCGTTTAGATGTGCGTCAGTGAAGAAACCAACGATCCCTCCTAGCGCTTAGGGGAGGTAAGTGGTTGATTGATAACACCTGAATAAAAAAGTTTGAAAAATGTTACGGAAGCAATTAATTATAGCTGGTTTTTGTACCTTAGCATTATTAATTTTGTCTGATGAACAAAGCCCGAGCAAAAAGGTCAAAAGGTGGATCGATGAAGGATTCCATGGCATATTTTATCAAGATATAGCACATGTACATGAGAAAAATATATGGTACCAATATGTAAAAGTCATTGCTAAAAACAGAAATGTCTCTGATTGTTATGTGTGCTCCAGGCTTCCCATTTCTTCCAGCCAAACCAGATTAACAGCCAGACCAGTGCCAACACCGGAGGACGTGTGTTTCATAAAGCAGATCCTTGAAGGAAACAATGAGAGTTTTCGTTTGGTACTGGCAGTAAACTTTACCAAATTTCACACCTGTAATTTCACAATTTTTAAGAAGTTAAATGTCACTGCTCCTGTCTCTAATTAGGTTGTGCTACTTGCAGGTTCTCGGTTCTCTCATTGTGTAGGAGGAAAAGGTTCCATGTCAATAGGAGCCCTCCCTCATCGTCTGTGTAATGTGACATCATATTATACAACTCATAATAAAACCTCATTGGAAGGAAGAGGTACATTCGCTGTAGATGGATATTATTATATGTGTGGTCATGCCCTGTACATACAGCTACTTTATAACTGGAGTGGTGTTTGTGCACCAGTGTATGTAATTGACCATACTTTTATTATCACCTGAGAATTTTTCACTCTGAATACAATTAAGAGAGAACTCGTTCAAGTCAAACCACATGATAGTATTTGGGGATCAGATGTTCCTGAGGAGTTTATGGATAGATCAACAGGAGATAAGGTTTTGTTAAGTTTATTCCCATGGTTAGGAGTAGGAAAGTACATGCTCGGGTTAGAAACCATAGATTATAGGTTAGGTTATTTGTTAATGCTTCTGACCAAGCTCTTTTGCAAAACAGGATGGTGTTGGATTTGGTAACGGCCCCGTCTGGGGGAGTTTGCGCCCTCCTGAATGAGACCTGTTGCACCTACAGGGGTTGGACAATGAAACTGAAACACCTGGTTTTAGACCACAATAATTTATTAGTATGGTGTAGGGCCTCCTTTTGCGGCTAATACAGCGTCAATTCGTCTTGGGAATGACATATACAAGTCCTGCACAGTGGTCAGAGGGATTTTAAGCCATTGTTCTTGGAGGATAGTGGCCAGGTCACTACGTGATACTGGTGGAGGAAAACGTTTCCTGACTCGCTCCTCCAAAACACCCCAAAGTGGCTCAATAATATTTAGATCTGGTGACTGTGCAGGCCATGGGAGATGTTCAACTTCACTTTCATGTTCATCAAACCAATCTTTCACCAGTCTTGCTGTGTGTATTGGTGCATTGTCATCCTGAAACACGGCACCGCCTTCAGGATACAATGTTTGAACCATTGGATGCACATGGTCCTCAAGAATGGTTCGGTAATCCTTGACAGTGACGCGCCCATCTAGCACAAGTATTGGGCCAAGGGAATGCCATGATATGGCAGCCCAAACCATCACTGATCCACCCCCATGCTTCACTCTGGGCATGCAACAGTCTGGGTGGTACGCTTCTTTGGGGCTTCTCCACACCGTAACTCTCCCGGATGTGGGGAAAACAGTAAAGGTGGACTCATCAGAGAACAATACATGTTTCACATTGTCCACAGCCCAAGATTTGCGCTCCTTGCACCATTGAAGCCGATGTTTGGCATTGGCATGAGTGACCAAAGGTTAGGCTATAGCAGCCCAGCCGTGTATATTGACCCTGTGGAGCTCCCGACGGACAGTTCTGGTGGAAACAGGAGAGTTGAGGTGCACATTTAATTCTGCCGTGATTTGGGCAGCCGTGGTTTAATGTTTTTTGGATACAATCCGGGTTAGCACCCGAACATCCCTTTCAGACAGCTTCCTCTTGTGTCCACAGTTAATCCTGTTGGATGTGGTTCGTCCTTCTTGGTGGTATACTGACACTGACATTACCCTGGATACCGTGGCTCTTGATACATCACAAAGACTTGCTGTCTTGGTCACAGGTGCGCCACCATACGTGCACCAACAATTTGTCCTCTTTTGAACTCTGGTATGTCACCCATAATGTTGTGTGCATTTCAATATTTTGAGCAAAACTGTGCTCTTACCCTGCTAATTGAACCTTCACACTCTGCTCTTACTGGTGCAATGTGCAATCAATGAAGACTGGCTACCAGACTGGTCCAATTTAACCATGAAACCTCCCACACTAAAATGACAGGTGTTTCAGTTTCATTGTCCAACCCCTGTACATCCCTGATGAAACCGGAGATGGTCACACTGTGATTGAAGCGTTAGCTCAGCTCAAAGAGTTAAGAAAAGGTATGCAGCAGGATGCACACCCGGGACAGGGAGGCCTGTTCTCATGGCTTACCTCTGGACCTTGGTGGCAACTGCTATCGAAAATCATGACTCCTTTTCTTATAATATTAGTGCTGTTTTACCTTTTCACCATGTGTGTCATTCCTTATATCAGAGCAATGATTTCCAAGATGGTTACAGGCATTGTTGAAACCATGCTGTCCCAGGATTACCAGCTGCCCACTTATTGCACCTGCAATTAGTTTTTTTACACAAGCAACTTAGCGCATCTTATTTGGTATTTTGAAAGATCGGGCCATAGGAGTCCTCTGGGGCTCTCATCCCCTTCCCTTTCCCTCAGACCCCAGGAGATGAGGGCTCAGAACTGGAAAGCGAGGCTCTTTCTTCAGCCGGAGAGTCACTGCTCACAGTGGAAGGAACTTTGATATGCCCTCTTATATTTTGTGCTTGAGCTGAGGACGTAAAACTTGTTGACTTGTGGCAGTGTCGTGGCACCTAAAGGTCGACAGAAAGTTAAGAGTTTTGGCCTGAAGACAAAGAACACCAAAACATTAGTCCAATAGAGAATACTGCACTACATGATTAACATGATGGGGAAATCAAGACTCATGTGGGTGGCCGCTGCAGTCCTTTTATCCGTGATGGTAGTTATCCCAGGCAGACCCATGTCTGCCCATGCTCTTTAAAAGAACCGGACCAGGTATTTGTCGGTTCCCCTTGAACCAATGCAAAAGACTACATTTGTCTTTGGAAGGAGAGCCGCAATGATTTTCATCTACTTCTCAAGCCAGCAGAACTCATTTGCTTTTAGAATAATCTGAGCCCTTCCGAGGGATTTATTTGTCTTGTAGTTATGTAATTTAAAAAAAACTAAAATAAATTAAAATAACAGTTTGTTAGGAAAGCTTGCTGGGAAAAAAACCAATGCAATATTGACATGTGTCCTATTCATCTGGTTTACATTAATCACATAGCCCTCATCAGGGGACTTGGATTTGTCCTTGGCTTCCATCACTTCTTCCACAGTCATGTTAGTGAGGACACTGGTCCTGTGGCCATATCTACATGAGATAAAGGCAGTGAAGGACCCAAAGGACATGGCCCTTTTCTGATAGGACTCCTCTAAAGTTGAGGAATGAGAACACGGAGCTGATCCTAAACAATACAGTGAAGTTCAGTTAAAATATTAAGTCACTGCAATCATGTCAATCAAGCCATTAATTAAAAACATGGACTTAACTTTACAACAAAGTCGTCTGGTATGAACCTCTCTTCACCTTTAGATCACACTAACTTACTTGTAGGTCAGCCCAGGAAGGAGGAGTCACAGCTGGAATCCCTGTGATGTCATTATGTCTAAAAAAAAGTAAAAAAAAAAAAGAGTAAAAAAAATACAAAGGAAAAATAAAACAGACAAAAAATATTAAAACATATACATAAATAAATAAAGACATAAGTCATTAATAAAGTTTAAAATTGTAATGTGTAAGGATTATAATAATATATTACTTAATATTTATCAAAAATAATAATTCAAAATCATAATTCAGAAAAATAATTTCTTACCCAAAATCATTACTTACGAATAGAAGTCAGAGATGTCCTCTGGTGTTGTGATTATGGGCTCTAAGCCCTTAATAATTACAATTAGTAAATTCGCATTAATAATTGTTAACCAAAAACCATGTCATTGTTTAATCAACCGCTTCACCGAAGGTGGGGGAAGTTCGACCTTATTTTGCCAGATAAATCACTCTTGCATGAAATAAACACCAAAGCTTCTCTCAATTATATTTGTGAAGATTTCTTGAAGCCACATAAATCTGATATACCATTATTCTGGTCCAAAAACCTTCACCTAACTAACAAGCACTATTCTACACAAAGGGGATAAAAATGACTACCTAACAATAATATATGCGCATTGAATGTCTATTAAGATCAAACCAGCAGTTTTATGGACAAAATGTGCAATTTGGGTTAACTTGGAAAGAAATTGATTTCTTCTCTCCACCGGTTGAAGATGGGTCAGGTCTGAAGAAAAACGAGGGGTGGGGGGGGTCACGCGTCCGTGATCAACTCAAAAGAAAAACAGTAAACTTGTCATTCGTCCAAAAGGGGAAAATATGAAGAACCGTTTAGTCGACTAAATCACAAGGGGAAACTCATCTCCTTGGAAATAAAACCTCTGTGGATTTTCACCTGCGCCGGGTGTTGGAGTGGTCTTCAATCAGACAGATTTCGAGCTTTCAAACTCTTCTGGGAATGGCTGTGTGGGGAAATCCTGGGTGACATCAGAGCTGTGAAGTCTGTTGAGCTGCGCATGTTGAACTGCCCGACCAAAATGAATGTCCCCAACAAATAGATAATTAAATAAGGTAATTATTACAGACGTGAATAAATAAAGAAGCTATTTAAATTGGATGTATACATTGTCATATTGAAGAATTTAAATGCTGCTTACATTTATTAATTTACTGTATTTTTTGTTTATTAATAGAATGCTTATTTATTTATTGAGCATTTATTTATTTCTGTATATATTCTTAATTATAGCAGGATTGGTCCTCCATATGCACAAAGGTATTAGAACCGCAGTTCGGCACGCTGATGCAGCTGATCCCCCACAGCTACTGAGAGTAGCTGCAATGTTTCTTTGTTAGTGTACACCACGTGGCTGGACCGTACCAGACCAACTTCGCTTCCCAAAACCAGCGCCCTAGGACATCCTTTCTTCAGAACATTTCACGTAAGAGGTGGGGTTTGGGCAGAGAAAATTAGTTTAGGATGAAATAATCTAAATACTGTTTATTTAATGATGTTTTGCTTTGTATGTGGTGAGAAAGCCAAGCTACTCAAGTGCTAGCAGGTCTGTACTCATGTCGGTTCAGCTAATGCGAACAGACCTTTCAGCCTTGAGGCTAGTTATCTGTTCTGTGTTGTGTGTTATTTAAGACAAACTTTATTTAAAGGGTGGTTTTTAAATACAGATCGGCCATAAGGCGCCATTGATGCTCATATGCATTTTAATACTTGTGTCTGACTTTAAAGACAATCTATTCATCTATTAATATTACTCATCCCAGTACCCAAGAAACCCACCATCACAGGATTAAATGACTACAGGCCTATCGCCCTGATGTCTGTGGTCATGAAATCTTTTTGGGGAACTGGTGTTGAAGCTCCTGAAGGACATCACAGCCTCCCTGCTGGACCCCCTGCAGTTTGCCTACCGGGCAAACTGGTCGACAGATGATGTAGTCAACTTGGGACTACACCTCATCCTGTAACACCTCGACCACCCAGTGATGTACGCCAGGATCCTGTTCGTGGACTTCAGCTCAGCCTTCAACACCATCAACCCAGACATCCTCCATCAGAAGCTCACCCAGCTCAAAGTCCCAGCAGGCATGTCTTTGCCACTGTCATGCCACTCACCTGTGCACCAGCAGTTACATTCAGTCTCTGGCAGGCAGACGGTGCCAGATTTTTGAAAGCCATTAGAATGAGTGCCTGATAATGTCTTCTGACCATGGTTTTTGTCTCTTGGATTCCCCCCTCTTGCCTGGCCCTTGTTAGATGTCTCTAGCTCTGGATCTCGACCCTGTTTCTGTCCCTGGGTTTATGTCTCTGCGCAGCCCCTGGATTTATCTGCCTGACCCTACCTGCCTTTCCTTCCTGCCCGGACTCCCTGTCCTCGCCCAGTCCCCTGTCAACTGGCCTGTCCCGGCTTTTCTGGTTCTTGCCCCCGCATCAACTCACTGGTCGGTGAGTTTGGGTCTGTCGGCAATCTGACACCGGTCAGTGGGACACTCCCATACGGATGTTCTGGGCCGGCTTCTGATTGACCACCTCCCAGCTGAGGAGCCGTTTCCTGGTTCGCTGTCTCACACGGACCCCGAGAAGGGTTAGTGGCTGTTTGGACTCGCAACTTTTTCAGAAGCTTATCAAGCCACTAACTTGTTGCTCTGCTTCCAGTGGTTCCTGGGTTCTGATTGGTGGTTGCCGGTGTTCCTGTTTCCAAGACCATAATAAATATTTTTTACTTTGTCTCTGGCTGAAATTTTGGGTCTTCAGTCGTGGTCTTAATATTTATAGCCTCCCTTTTCTTGGAATTATGCTGCAAAATTTGTAAATGAAATAAATCAATGTTCTGCTATGCATCACAATCAAAAGAGACTCACTGAATCAGGTGAGAAAACAGTGTACATTATGTGTTTTCTGACAGAGTTGAAACATTACACTAATAACTAATAAATGATTACCAATATCGGTATAACTGACCACACTTTCATGTAGCTCAGCTTGAACCTCCTTTCATTTCAAATCACAAACCTACTTTAGGTAGTTAATGTTAGCATTGGCTTTATTATTATGATAATTCACTCAAACAGACAGCTAAGTAACATTTTCCTATTTATTCATCATTTTCTGTTTGCTGCTTTCTATCGTAGAACATTATATTCAGCCTTCGACATATGTTAGCCTGTAATGTTAACTAGCAAAATGATTCCTCAACTGTTGGAGTAGAAATGCTTGCATGAAAAGAGCTCCTTGAGTTAAAGTGACTTGTACCTGCACAGAACAGAGTTTGGTCAGCATGCTGTAATTATTCAATAGCCTATTGTATGTTTGTTTTTATTATCAACACTTTATTGTGAGAGTTGGGCTACTAGACATTCAGAAAAAAGGTTGTGGTCATTCTTTTTCATTTCTTCTTCACACTTTACCATCAAAGTAATTAAGTGAAATGAGTGAAATGGTCTAATTTATCTGTTTGGTTGTATATCTCCATCTCTGTCTCTTCCTGACAAACATCAGTCAACAGCTGGATTTTATGAGTACAAAACATGTAAGCAATGCGTTACGCAGTCATGCATGGATGCTGATTGGAAGAAAATGCAGGTGTTTTTCAGCAGGTGTGGTGCCAAAATGCCCCTCTCTCCGGCCCTTTGTCTGAAGAAACTTTGGGCCAGAAGCCACGTAATGTTTTCAGGAGCGCTATAATGTTAAGCATAACATCGCGTACGTGATCATGAAAATTGAGCTTTGCACGGACATGTCCAGTGGACGTCTGTTTTGAGTCCACGTGTATGTCCGCGGAGTCAAGTAAGCGCAACTATGTTTTGACCTTAAGTGTAGGAGGAGGAGGTAGCTGAAATAAACCGATACGTATTCATACAGAGGGATAGTTTTAGGGGCATACATGTCTGTAATTGTGAATAAAGACTCGTTTTGAAATTATTTAATTTACTCACCTGTTCTTATAATTCAGTTTTTATTTCTATTATAGTGCAATGGTAGATTATTATGTATGTATATATCTTTTTCTGTCTTTCTTATAAAGGGACCTGAGGAAGGCGCAGAAAAGATGAAGGACCAAGTAATCGTGGCAGGACTTGGATTGCTGAAATTTACTATATATACATCTCATAATATGTGTTTGTGTATATAAATATATGTGTATATATATATATATATATATACACGTGTTTCAGTGTTTATCTGTATTATATTATAGCGAGTGTGAAATGTCATGATTTGTGGGTGTTTTTGGTTTCTTCTTCTTATTATTATTATTATTATTGATAGATTTTGAATCATGCTTCTGGTCATGTTTTAGTTTTTACCTTCTTGTTCATGTTTGGTCAAGTTAGGTTTTTTGGATCTGGTTATGCTTTAGTTTCATGTTTTTCTAGTTATATTTCTATTAGTTTGTATCCTTGATTTCCGTTCTGCTCTAGCCACGTTTTGTTTTCTCCTGTCAATTAACTTTATTCGGTTCACCTGCACCTAGCTAATCTGTCTCCTTGCTTCACCTTGTTCACGCTCCATAAATACACTTCTGTTCTGTTTATTCCTCGCAGAAACATTTCGGATCATCCCTCCCTGTGTTACGGACCATGCTTTGCCGGTCTTGCCTGCCCGTTTATTGTTTTGTTCCTGCCTCCTCTTTTGAGTGAGTTTTTGTTTTTTCTAAAGATTAAATCTTTTCAACTACCATCATGCTGCCTGCTTGTCTGCATTCTCGGGTCCTCCGTTGCACTAAACCTGACATGATAGGGACTTTGAAAACCTTTTAGCTTGTCACAACCTGCAAATTATGTCATATCAACATATCTACTAATTCCTCATTGAGGAAAGTCATTTTGTTTTTATGTAATAATTTCTTACCAATTTCAAGCTAATTTTCATAATACTTTTATGATCACCACAAAAATCATTTTGAACATACTGTTCAATGTACAATGCCATTCAGTGCAATGAAAACTGCTTTCTTTTCAGAAAATTTATGCAAATATTACACTTCAAGTATATAAATAGTGTTTTGTTTATCAATAAACAACGTTAAATGTTAAAACTTTTTTTATTTTTGTGCTGTTGAATGTCACTGTGCACGATGAAAAATTTAGCTTTTACAAAGAAAATTAACAACATAAAAACAATGAAAAGGACCATGTTGAGGTGAAATGTCTACCACTAACAACACACGACCTCAAAAGAACAGAGAGAGAGCAGGAAATTAAGATTAACACAAGTTTACTTTGATATATAAGTCCAATGATTTCCAATGCATACTTGAATACAAAGGAATAATACAAAAGAAGAAAGATTACCTAAGGCCTTAGGGAGAGACTCGGGTCAGCCAAGCTAGGCTGTATTCACCGAGTGGTCTGTCTCACTATTAGTGTTAAAGCTTTTTATACCTTTAACGAACTTCAAAGCTGACTGCTGAAACCTCCCGTCCAGGAATTATTTACAGAGCCACATGTCCCCAATGACGTTTTCTACATTTCTGTGTCACCGCTGTAAATCAGCCACCCCCCATGGGAGTACTTTATGTGGCAACCTGGGGGTGGATTTTCTTTACAATTGTGTAACCCTGATGGTCCACACCATTAAATCTATGGTCAGTTTATGAGAAGTTGAAACCAATGGCACCTGGAATCGTACTCCAGGACACTGAATAAGTAAAAGGACACAGGTTCATTTTACTGCAGAGAGAGAGACAAGATTCCAAAGTTTTACAAAATTGATTAATGTGCCAAACAAGTCAATAGTTAAAAAGATTTATTTTCATTTCCAGTATTTTAAAATGGCAAAGATAAAACAATTCAACAATTGCTTGATAAGATTTGGGCTGAACAAACAATGTTTAATTTCAGGGAACACTGAGGCTTACCAGTGGGGAGGGGGAAAGGACTGAAGACAAAGGGGCAACATCCAGTGAAGAAAAGGGATCACCCTAGACACTACAAAAAAACAGAGCAAACAAGGAGAAAAAGGGTGCTCTAACAAAATAAACACACAATACGGGACACCGCCACCAAGGGTCGCCACTGCCACCACGCGGAGCCTCAGTTCCTAGAAAAAAATAAACAAACACAGCCCAAATCAAACAATAGCGTCACAACAAATACAATAATTCAGTCAATTCCGTTAAAAGTGGTGTAGCCGAAACCCCAGCTAGCAGGGGCTGGCCCGAGTTGGTCTTGAATTGATCTTCCGGTAGACAAAACAGCAGCGAGTGACATCCAGGTGGAAGCCAACAGGAGAGCTCATTCGATAGCGGCAACCAGTAGATTACGGCCCCACCATCTGAGCAAGTCAATACATAAAGATCAATCCATTAGCTGTAACCGAACGCTATATAAGCCTTTGTTTATGGGGGAGTTGGTAGCCTAGGGATGCTAGCCCTTACCTTTCAGCCATACAACACACACAAAGGACGGATCGGTACTGGTAATCCGCAGATGCAGCAGAGGACGGGCTAAACCGGACATCATACCACAGTTTACATTAATCGCCACTATTAAATCCAACTAAAACAATGAAAACAGCTACGCTTACCAGAGAACAGTTAGCAGCTGCAACACCAGGAGCAGGCAGACGTCATGAAGCAAAACGCTTCACGACAGGTGGAGATGTACTTATATCCTGGCACTGAAATTGGCTGTCTTAAAGTGGTAGCATACCATTTATGCTGCTACATTTATTATCTATACCATGCCCAACAGCCAGCATTTTACTGCTTAAAGCTGCTGGCAAACATCCTGTCCTGAGGTTGACCCTTCTTCCAGCCTGAAGCCTGTTGTGACCTCTCCCCTGCTGTGACCCCTCTCCCCGTGGTCCTAGGTTCACAATACATGATATATTTCAGTTTTATGCATACCCATGCAAACTGAACACATAGTATGAAACTAAATGATTTTAATTCTCAACCATTCCCCCTTTTGACCTCTGCAAAAGAGGTCAACATTCAAAGAAGTAGTAATGATAAGTAACAAATAAAAAGGGATAATCAGATCAAAATAGGCACACCAAAAGATTAGTACTCTGCAAAGTAATAAAAGAAAACAATGAATTACAGCTGGGCCACTAATTCCCCACCTCCAGCAACAATATTTTGCATCATATTACATGGAGGTGGCTGATGAACGAGTGCCCCTTTTTCAATAGTTGACGTTATAAGCCTCACTGTAAGAGAGCATTTACATGGCACACCAAAACATCCACACGTGACTAGAATACCCAAAAATACAGACAATGAAATCAGCAATGAGATGATTATATTCTTCCACTTACCAAAGGTGTTGGTGAACCACTCCTCCAGTCCCCCGCCGATTCCTGAATGTTCATGCATTTCCTTACTTAACGTACGCAAGCCTTCTAACGCTCGAGTCACTGAACCATCAGGGGCAGTAGTATTAGGAATAAAGGTACAGCACATGTCACCAAACATTGCACAAACACACCACCCTTTCAGCCAACATGTCCAGAGCCAATCTATTCCGCAGAGCCATAAGAGAAGTAGGTGCCAACTATTCTTTCAACCCTTCAACCGCATCTTATGACAAATTTGCCAGTCTGAAGACATTGTAATGTATGTAATTGATCCTGTCCATATTCTTATTTGGGGTTACAGGAAAAACTGCTGAAATTACAGTTAGATTTCAAACTCAGCTGCCACTTGCTCAACTAATTTATTTTCGACAGGAACCCCACGCGGAACACCAATTGCTTTAATATAAGTCAATGAACTGTCCATAAGTTCAAAGGACCTGGTCTTCCTCACCTTTCCTCCATGTGGTGATTTTTCCCCCCACAGAAGCAATAGAGCTGACAGGCTCACTATTGCACAGCTTCCTACTGCCATAGGGGCAACTAACAAAGTATTTCCACCACAATAGTAATATAAACCTTCTCGGGCCCAGTGTCCTACAGTGCCAGCTGGGTAAGTTGTGTTACACCATGATGGAGAAACAGTTCCCAGTTTTAACTGTGATCTATTAGTAACCCCCGTAAAATTGAAA
Organism: Crenichthys baileyi; assembly: GCA_036173005.1. Taxonomy (NCBI): domain Eukaryota; kingdom Metazoa; phylum Chordata; class Actinopteri; order Cyprinodontiformes; family Goodeidae; genus Crenichthys; species Crenichthys baileyi. The sequence continues at coordinate 600,409 of JAHHUM010000594.1, forward strand.
CAGGGATAATCATATCCCTCACTCCGAGGAGAAAAGGGGCCTACCTGTGAGCTATTGTTAATTACCGGAAACACCTCTGCTAAGGTATGACATGCAGGGTTTTCTTTACCATGTGTTAACAGGATCATACATTTAGATCCTAGTGGATCCACATTCTCATATATGGGAGCAGGCACCGTGACCAAAGTTGGTATGGCAGCCACAAAATGTGGTGTCCGAGCCGAGTACATAATCTTATTCAATACCTCCAATGAATGGATCTGATGGTTCAGTCATTTTTCGGAGTAGATGACGACAGCTCCAGAAATTGGGACTGGAAGGGTGCTCACCACTCTGGAAAACGTCACACAACAAGAATATGATTATTACCACAAGCGTCATTATCAAACCTCCCCCACATTTCCATTTCCAACTAACATCCCAAAAATGCATCACCATTTTTATTCTTTGTACCAGATGAATACCACTTACCCCGGAGTTTATAATCTTCACACACTGTGGGATTTACTCAAGAATGTCGATTAAACGTCATACATCAAATAGTGGGTAGCACTGTTGCCTTGCAGCAAGAAGGTCCTGGGTTCGATTCCCCAAGGGGTCTTTCTGCATGGAGTTTGCATGTTCTGCCCGTGCATGCGTGGGTTCTCACCGGGTACTCTGGCTTCCTCCCACAGTCCAAAAACATGCCTCTTAGGTTAATTGGTCACACTAAAATTGCCCTTAGGTGTATGAATGAGTGTGTGCATGGTTGTTTGTGTGTTGCCCTGTGATGGATTGGCAACCTGTCCAGGGTGTACCCCGCCTCTCGCCCTTTGACTGCTGGCGATAGGGACCAGCTTCCCCGCGACCCACTATGGAATAAGCGGTAGAAAATGACTGACTGATCCAAAGATTAATTAACACAGAAACACCTCATTCAATGATCACATAATCAGAATCAAGAGTCACATATATTCCTGACTCCCAGTCCTGAATTTATCTGCTGATTACTTGAATGTAATGACTCCTTGTAGTGGATAAATCCTCCTCTTTTAATCTTGAAAACTAAAAAGAAAAGGTCACTGGAGTGAATAAATCCTCTTCAGCTCAGTGCGATCACCGGTCAGACTCCCGATCCATTTAAGAAACCTCTGGTGCCTTTGACCTTTTAAGCCCCTCTGCTGGTGCACACTGGCTCCAATGATACCAGGTTTCTCTATTCCTCTTAGACGAACCGCATGAGATGTTCTTTCCAGGGCTTGGAATGGGCCTGTGAACCTGGGTTCCTGCCACTTCCGCTTTATAACCTTGAGCCACAGCCAGGTGACTCCTGGTAGCACAGACGGGCCTCTTGTTCCCTAAGGACCTCCGGAGAACTCTGCTGCTAGGGTCTGCAACTCATTAAAGAAAGTGTTAGAAGATAATTGTGCAGCTTCATCTGTTTGTCCTGGTATCTTCTGTGCAGGTCCCAGTCTGTAGTTCATGTGGGGTGTAACCTGTGGACTAATTGACAGACATCCTGACAGACATCAAAGCAACTGGCAAAGCATCCAACCAATTTAATTTAGTATGTGCACAGATTTTAGCCAATTTTGTTTTCAAAGTTTGGTTCATTCTTTCAACCTTGCCTTGTGATTGAGGATGATATACTGTACCGAAAGCATGTTTTAGTCCCAACATTTGTTCCACCTGTTGTAGATCTTTGGTCCTGAAATAAGTTCCACTATCAGATCTTTTCTTTTTCGGGAGCCATGTCTGGGAATGTTATGATTAATTAAACATATTACCACAGAGTATCTCTTTCCCAGGTTGGGTGTAATTTTTAAACTTACCTGGAGATGAATGCACTGTAAGTTTTGGATTAAATTATCCACAGATGGAACAGTTCTTGATCTTCTCTCTCACCATATCTTTTAAATATGGATGCCACCATTGTTCCAGATTGATAAGCATCTGCAAAATACCTACATGTGATGTTCCATGTGCCTCTTCCAAAATGTGTTCCCTCTTGTTTGGCGGCATCACAACTTTACCATGCCTCAACAAAGGCCATCTTCTTCTTGCTCCTTTTCTCTTCCACACTGTAAGTTCCTCAGGGGAGACCCCCTTTTAATATTGTTTGATTTTCTTTATTCATTTTTTTTCCAAGTTTTAATTTTCAAAAGTCTCAGCTTCAACACTTTACTATATATATGCTTCCAATAGGTAAAATTATCAGGCAGCATAGAATAAATTTTCACTGTTACGCTGATGATACTCAGCTTTACTTATCCATAAATCCTGATGAGCCCAACCAGTTAGATAGACTACAAGCATGTCTTGAAGACATAAAACTGGGTGACTTTAAATTTTCTGCTTCTAAAAATTCAGACAAGACAGAAGTTGTCGTCTTTTGGACCGGAGTCTTTAAAAAGAAAACTGCTTAGTCAATCACTTAACCTGGATGGCATTAAATTGACCTCCGATAATAAAAAAAAACCTTGGTGTTATTTTTGACCAGACATGTCATTTAAATCCCATATTAAACAGGGTTTCTAGGTTTTTTTTCATCTCCGGAACATTGCCAAAATTAAAATATCCTGTCCAGGAGTGACGCTGAAAAAATAGTCCATGCATTTGTTTCCTCAAGGCTGGACTATTGTAATTTTTTTACTATCAGGATGTCCACAAAATGCAGTTAAAAGCCTTCAGCTGATTCAAAATGCTGCAGCAAGAGTTCTGATGAAAAATTTAAAAAAAAGGATCATATTTTTCCTATTTTGGCTTCCCTTCATTGGCCCCCCTTTTAAATCCAGAATAGAATTTAAAAATTCTCCTCCTCACATATAAAGCCCTTAATGATTTTTAGCTCCATCATACATCAGAGATCTGATTGTTCCATACGTTCCCTAACAGAGCACTTCTTTCTCAGACTGCAGGTTTACTGGTGGTTCCTAGAGTCTCTAGAAGTAGAATGGGAGGCAGATCCTTTAGTTATCAAGCTCCTCTCCTGTGGAAAACCAGCTCCCAGTTTTAGTCCGTGAGGCAGACACCCTGTCTACTTTTAAGGCTAGGCTTAAAACTTTCCTTTTTGATAAAGCTTATAGTTAGAGTGGATTAGGTTATCCTGAGCTATCTTCCTTATTTTACCTCCGTCTTCTTCTCCCCTTGTTGGATGGAGTAAGGGGGAGTCAGGTTTAGCCTAAACCGGCTCAGTTATGGGTTGAGGTGGCAAACACACCCCTCCATTTCTGCTACCTGTATGACCCCCTCTCTTTTCCAATGGTTATGGTCAATCTGACAGAGCGAGGTATCCCAATCGTTGTGGTTTTTAGTATAACAATGGCCATCAGTGGGCTTTAGATGGACAAACTGTCTACTTTTAAGGCTAGGCTTAAAACTTTCCTTTTGATAAAGCTTATAGTTAGAGTGGCTTAGGTTATCCTGAGCTATCTCTGTAGATATGCTGCTATAGGCTTAGGCTTGCTGGAGGACACAATGACCACTTTCACCCTTTTTCCCCTCTTTCTCACACTACTCTTCAATTTTGTATTATTTTGCTGTTATCTCAGCTTTTAACTTTGTTCTCTCTCTTTTTTCTCCTAGAAACTACACCTGGCCTGACTCTGTGTCTACCTGTAACACCTTTCTGGAGAGGGGAATCCTCCAAGCTTCTGCTGGCAACAGCTTGGTGCTCACCCTCTACCGATGATCCACATGGCCCTGTCTTTCAGTGTTTAACCCTTTCTCTCTCCTAGACATAGCTACTGACTGAGCTTTTACTGTGACTAACTCTCTGTGCTCTTTTCAGACACTAAACTTGAAAACTGGCTCAGAGTTTATCTGTTCCTTCTTTCTAGGTGAAACGACTAAAGGAGCTACATCCATTAACATTTACTTTTCCTTCCCATAGAAAGTACTCCTGGATCAGTGCTTCTTTGTTCTCTTTGTGTCTCTGCTCTGTTCTCTCTAACCCCCAGTCGGTCGTGGCAGATGGCCGCTCACACTGAGCCTGGTTCTGCTGGAGGTTTCTTCCTGTTAAAAGGGAGTTTTTCCTCTCCACTGTCGCTACATGCATGCTCAGTATGAGGGATTGCTGCAAAGTCAACACCTTTGACTGTCCGCTGTCTCTGCATGTTCATCCGGGAGGAGTGAATGCTGCAGGTCACTGACTGGATGCAATCTGCTGGGTTTCCTTTCCTTAGATAGAAAAACTTTTTATCCAATTTGAATAAATAACAGAATCTGGCTGCACTGTTCAATGATTAAGATTAATTGGAATGTATGTACCTGACTTTTGTGAAGTGCCTTGAGACGACATGTGTTGTGAATTGGCGCTATATAAATAAACTGAATTGAATTGAACACTTACTAAATTGAAGCTGCGTGCATAACCTGCTACCCTTTTAGGCAACAACAAGGCTTCAGCCACAAATCTCATTTCATTTTCATGTTTGATTGGCTTCTGTTCTGCAGTCACAAATCCACTTCTCAACCATTGTTTCAAATCAACATGTCTTCTTCCATATTATCTAGCATACAACTAACATACTTAAGCACCTCTCTATGTCCCCCTTTTTCTGAAACAACACTGTTGTTACAGAAACATCTAAATCAAAAGGCAGACAGTAATCAGGAAGAGCCAATCGTGCAGCAGATGACAGCAGTGTAATGAACGATTCCTTGCGTCTGTGTTCCAATTCAGTGATGCATTAAGATTTTTCATACCCTGCTCTTTTATCAAAAGTCCCAGTGGTGCTGTCAAACCAGTGTGATTAGAGACATAGTTTCTGCTATAGGCAGTCGAACCTAAAAATGACAACAATGACAACAGCAGATTTGTGTGCAGGAGAAAAATGGGTTCCTGTTGCTGAAATAACCTTTCCTAAAAATTAACCTGTATTCTTACCATTTGTATTTCATTTTTACTCACTTCGAAACCTCTTTCTGCAAGATGTAAAAGAATAGATTTGGTAGCTCAAGACACACGGTTGCTGTTCGGGCTGTAATCAGTAAATCCTCAACATACTGAATTAGGGTCCCGTCAGCCGGCAACACGCAGTCCTGGAGCTGCTGTTTGAGAACCCGATTTGAGAACCTGACCCGGGGTTAAGGCAAAATCTGGTGTCTCTCAGTTGCTGATTCTTATAAGTGAACGAGAAGACATATTTAGTCAGCTAGAGGGAGGCAGAAGAAAGTGTTAGCAAGATCTATACATGTGAACCAACACTGTAAGGGGTCCAATGATGCCAATTCAAAGTGCGGATTTGGAACAGTTAGTGTTTTAGTGTTGGTGTTTTCAGAACTCTGTTAATGGATCTTAAATCATGAGCCATTCTGTATTTACCAGTACCTTTCTTTTCAACAGGCAGAATGGGCGTGTTCCAAGCAGACTGGGAGGGTTCTAACACGCCTGCTTTTAACAGTGTTTCAATGGTGTCAGCAATTCCTAATTCCAATCTGTTTGATTTCTTTCATAAAACAAAGTCACACGTGGTAGAGCAGGTGTTGGGCCGCAAGGAACCAGGGCCCGAATCCAGGGTTTTCAGATTAGGAAACTGGACATCGCCCCAGCACCAGAAGGGGTTTCAGCCTCAATGAAGCCCCGATAAATGTCGACATAAGGCTCCTCTTCAGGCCGCAGTACATACTGATGTGATCCGGGACCATCCACAGCATTCAGAGTGGTTTCATCAGGAAAAGTCACAACCAAACCATCCATGGAACAAAGTCTTGTAGCTCCCAGTGCAATCAAAATGTCTCTGCCAAGTAGATTCCCTGGTGTGTCAGGCGAAACAACAAACGAATGCAACAGTTTTTGTTTTCCAACCATAGTTAGAAGAGGTGTAGACACAGCCAGAGTCTGTTTAACCCTAGAGAATCCCATGAGAGAAGACATTTTATTGAGGGATAAATATTCAACGTGGAAAAAGTGGCTTCCGTATTCACAAGAAATAGCAATTTGTCCCTCTACTTCCACTGGAACAATGGGTTCTGCTGTTTTCCCATTGTCTGGGACTCTCTGTGGGGTGTTTCACTGTTGTCCCCATCCCAGTACAGGATACTGACAGCCCTGCGGAGGTATGAGCGCTCTATTGGGAGAATGTGCTGTGAAAGGAGCTTGTTGCAGAGGTTGATGCAAGGGGGGGCGTGCCCCATAACGCTGGGGGCAACTGCGGGCCCAATGATCCGTCTGCCCACAGACTAGGCAGGAGGAGGAACCAGCACCTCCCCGTCCACCCTTTAGTCCGGCCCTATTTCCAAACGGCCCACCCCTAGCCCGGCCACGAGGACCATCGCTTGAGGAGGTTTTACCTCCCTCTGAGCTATTGAGAGTGGGCGGAGATGTTACAGGAGCCATTATACAGTTTGCTCCTCTCTCTGCAACTGCAGTGATCATTATCTTATCAGGCTTTTCACTATTCATCTGCCATCTTACTGATTGAGCAGTTTTAAGTTGTTTGTCTAATGCATCAGCCTGTTTCTTTTTGTCTTCTATCTGTTCTTTGTTTCTCCTCCAAATATTCCTGCATGTGATACAACAAATGTCTCTCCCACCTAGCGTGACCACACCTTTCTAAATCTGGGTTTCCCTGCATTATTTTCCTGACTTCTTCAGGTATTCAATCCATCACAGTTTGTCTAAAGTAGTGAACTCCCTCCTTAGAAGGATGAGTCCCTGTCTGTGTAGTCCATGTTTTCACTGCCTCATCCAGGAACAACTTAGGGTGTGTTCGCCCATCCCAGGAAAATTTAGGCACGGTGTCTGATTCCGTAGATGGGAACATGCCACGCAGTGCGTCTCCCATCACTCCAGCCACAGCAAAATAAGGTGTGGCGTCAGATTGATGAGAGGTGCTGGCCGCATTCTCAATAACTTTAGAGATTACTGCGAGATTACTGCGTGTAGTAGAGCGACCCAAGATTTGTCTGAAACTCCCAATGCTACAGTTACACCAGCTAATAATCTGTCTAGCTCATTTAGCCATAGCCTCAGTAAACAGATTATTAGGGTTGAAGTACTGTGGTGAAGGCGACACCTTTTCCGCGTTCTTTGTTGCCTCGGGTTGTTTTTCATTTTTCTCCGGACGGTGTCTGTGTTTAGTTCCTTGCCACGCGAGCAGCTTCATTAAACACTTCCGATTTCTCTCTGCCTTTTCCACATTACGTGCATATTTTCCCTTATTCAACACACTCACTCTATCCTTTTCTGCATTTGCTTGATCCCTCTGTTGCACCTGTATTTATCTTTGACCGGCCAGGGTCATAAATGCCCCTAGGCGTTTTGACTGTGTTATTAAATCCCATCACTTTGACAGCATTTTCTAGACATTCTTTCACTGTATTCACATCCTGTGAGTCTGTATAAGCAGTCCAAATAAGTTACAATTCATCTATTTTTCCTTCATTCATTATCCTCAAACTCCCTGTAAAACTCACCATCTATATTAATATTTTATAACTGCAGCAGAAAACCAACTAGTTTTTCGAATCCCCAATATTGTTTCCCCCCAACATTTCACAAAAAGGTTTGTGCAGATGTCACCCCCTCACTCGAAAGCCACACACACATCCCACACACTGTGCACAACAGGAGAAAAAAAAGAAAAAAAAAAACCCCAAAACGGGGAACAGTTAAAAAAACCCACAGTTCCCCGGAAACCCAAAGAAAAAAGGTTTTCCTTTAAAACGGTGTAGCTTTTGGGTCCTGACCGGGGAAACCTTTACCCCCGCCCCCATTTTCCCCACTTTTTATTTTGCGGGATAAAACCCCGGGGGGCAAACCGGTCCAAATTTAAACACCCTGTTTGGGGCGAGTGAAAACCCCTGGTGAGCCCAAACCCCTTTCCCTAAGCCCAAAAAGTCCCCTTTCACCCTATATCTACGTTTTGGGGACCCAAAAGCCCGAGGGGGGAAAATTTCGGGCACGATCCACAACCCCCTGTCCGGCAGAAAATGGGGGCTGGGCCAGCACCCAAACTCTAGGGCACAGGGGTTTTTTTAACTAATTGTTTTCAAAAAACCGCCTAGGGCCCCCAGTCCCACTCAAAAATAAAACCGCGGGTTTTTAGCCCCTTTCAACGGGCCCGAGGACAAAAAGAAATAAAAAAACCCCCTTCCCTTGACCTCCCCGGTGGTGTTTCCCCTCTTCGGTTGTGTTTAAAGGGACATGGGGGTCCCCGGGCCCCAAATTTTTTTGAGGTAAAATAATTCTACCACTAAAAACACACAACCTCAACCTAAACCCAGCCCGGGGGGGGGGGGATGTCGTGAGAAAAAACCAGAGAGACCCGGGAAAATTAAAGTTTAACCCACAATTTTAATTTGATATAAAAAGTCCTGTCCCTAACCATTTAGATTAAAAACTCAAGCAGGGGAAAAAGGGTTTAAAAAATAAAAAAAAAAGAATTTTTAAAAACAGATTCCCCCTTTTAAAACTTTAAACAAACGAAAAAAATTTAAAAATACAAACCAAATTTAAAAAAAGTGAAAAAAACCCAAAATTAAAAAACCCTTGTTTTTTTTAAATTTTTCCCATCCCCAAAACCGCTTTTCCTTTCAAAGGACCTCAGATTTTGGACTGTGGGGCGGGTGGGACCCCCCCTTGGTAGGGTTATGCTCATTTCTGCGTTGTAAAAGGCCACATTTTCTGCAGGTTTTGTTAGCGAGGGCCAAATTTAGTATATACATAAATGTATATATTTTTAGATACTTTAAAAAATTATATATATATATATAGAGAGAGAAGAGAGAGAAAAACGGGGCTTAAGGTTTTTAAATTTTAGCGGCCTTTATTTTGAAAAAAAATTTTTATGGAAACATTTTTAAGGAAAATTTTAAAAAAATAATATTTAAGGAAAATTATTTTGAATAAAAACTAAAGCTTTTTGGGAAAATTTGATACTTTAGCTGACTTTTGGGTAGGTAAGCCTGTGTTTTTTAGCTGGGGGTTTGGGAGCTAAAAAAAAGGGAATCTTATAGTTTTATCACCAGAATCAATCAATACCTTTAAAATACCATTTAATAAAAGCTTTTAAAAGCATAACCCTGGGACGGCGCTAGGGGCCGATTTTTGGTTTTTTAAAAATTTCCCCCTTTAAAATAAATTTTTTTGGTTTTAATTTTTAAAAAAAAACACAAACCCCAGAAAAAACATAAACCCGGAAAGCAATGTGCCTAAACCAGCAAAATCTGCTAGCACTAAAAAAAAACCAAACGTCAAAAAAGGGGAAAAAAATTGTTTAGATTATTTTATTTCCAAAACTATTTCCCTCTCTCCCCAAAAAAACACTACCTCTTACGTAAACCGTGCTGAGGGCCAGTTGCCCCTGCATGTTTACTGCTGTACCCCTTTGGTGATGGGGGGTTCCAGTTGCCCTTTCCCCTTTCCAGACCGGGGAAAAAACGGCTCTATGGGCCCTTTTGTAGAGAACAGGGTCTCTGCGGGGAAAATTCTCGGGGAACCCCAGACCCAGGGGAAAAAGGCGCAACCCTTGTACCCCTTAAAATTTACCCCTGTTCATGAATAAATCCCGGATGGGAAAAACAGCAATTCATTCCTACTTAAAATTAGTGCATATTTATCCCCCCGTGATCATATGACGCCCCCCTTTTGGGGTCCATTTGAAGAGTTTTTGTTATTTGCCAGCAAAGAGACATTAGCTGCTTTTGCCCCCCGTCCATGTTTGCTGGGGACCCCGCATTTAAGAAGATCTGTCTGTTAAAAGCGGGGTTTTTGTTTTTTTCGAACAGTGAAAATCACGGGAAGTCCGCCCGTTACTCTTGTTCCTGGGGTGTGCTGGAAAAAGGGTTTGGGAGGGCTGGAAGTTTTTGCGATTTATTTTTTAAAAATTTTTCCCGAAAATTTTTACGGCCTTTAAAGTTTTTTAACCCATTTGGGTTTTTGGGGTCCCAACAAAGGTCTTCTGGTGTTAAAATTTTTTCATTTACGGGACAAAAATTTTACAAATAAAAAATTATAAATAAAAATTTTTGGACACACCTTCCCCATTCAAAAAGTTGGGTTTTTTTTTTCAAAGACTAGGGAAAATTGTAGCTTCACACTGGGAAACATCAAAAAATATAATTAACACTGTGGAAATTTATACTGAACAAAAAAGTGTTTAAACAAATTTTAAAATTTTTTCTTAAAATTTTTAGGGTTTTCAAAAAGCCATCTTTTGGGTTTGTTTTCTTCTTCCGCACACTCTTGGCATTCGTTGGGTGAGCTTTTTGAGGTAGTAAACCCAAAAAAGGGTTTTTACTTTACAGTGGGCCCCGTCAAGGTTTTTAAAAAGTTGGGGTTTCAAGCCTTAAAAAATGGGATTTGGGGCCATCAGTTTGTTTTTGGGGAGGAGGTGGATACAGTACACAAAACTGAAAAGTCCTACTTAATAGACTGTTAGAAATTTTTATTATGGCAAGAAAAAAAAAGTAAGTAAAAAAAAAAACAGTGGCCATCATTACTTTAAAAAAATGGGAAAGGCAGTCAGGGCCGAACAATTTGGAAAAAATTTTAAAATGTCCCAAGTGCAGTCCCCCCAAAAAAACCCTCAAAACATACAAAAAAAACTGGGTTTACATGAGGGCCGCCCCAGGGAAAGGAAGACCCAAAAGGGCCCTCTGCTGCGGACGATAAGTTCATCCGAGTCACCAGCCTCAGAAATCGCAGGTTTTAACAGCAGCTCAAATTAGATAAAAGGTCAATGCCCCCACAGTTTTGATTGAGAAGGGTTTTTTTTGGTCTGTACTGTATAAAATATAATATAATATAATTTATAGTATATTATATATATATTTTATATATAAAAGTATATATTTTAAATATATTATAATTTTTTTATATATATATGAGTTTTCTTTTTGTTTTACTTATAGTTTTCTTTTGATGTTATTATGATTGCTCATTAACTCATTTACTATATTTAGTTATTATTATTTTCTGTTAAGGGATTGTCATACCATGTGCAGAAATTATATCTAGAATTTGACCAGTTTTTTATATACTTTCCTATTTCTTTGTATCATTAGCACTGTTATAATAACAGTTAGATAATGACTATTTATTGATGTGGTTATTCTTTTAGTTGTCATTTGTTATCATTGTAATGTAGCTGAATCTTTTGATTTTTATTAATCTTTCTATTGTGCATGTCAGATGTCATTTTTACTTTTCAGAACGTCTATGTCTACCTGTGGTGTCTCCTCGTTTTAATATAACAATATAATTATTAGCAATATATACTAAATGCTTAAGTAGAAGACAACTGGACTTTTTTTCCTTTTCTGGAGGATTTGACCCTGTCATCGAAAAGTCGTTTTGAGTTAACAACTGAAAATAGGTCAGTTCAGTATAGAAGAAGGATAACAGGGGAAGAGTCTTCAAGAAGCAAGGGAAGGCCTGTTGCCCTCTACTTAAGCAGTTAGGATGTTGATGTCCTTGATGACTGACAATCTACACTGTTGTATTTTCATGAATTTTCCCACGGTGGGACAATAAAGGATATTTCTATGACATTCATTAACACATGTGTCTCACAGTCAATGTGATGCCCTACTCTTCAAATGTTTTAGAATGTCCCTGTTTAGCAATTATGTATGATTGGAAAAAAAATTTCAGGGTTATAATATCTGTGCTGTTTAATTATATAATCTAGCTGTGGGACATTAATGGGGTCCCATGGTGGACCTATAGAGTAGCAATATTTACCTGTATTTTAAAACCATATGACCATCATTACCTGGTTGGCTTTTTCTATTTCATGCTTATTACATAAACACACTGTTAATAGGAAAGATTTTTGCTTTGAGTGACTCAGTATATTTCAAAGTGTTTATCTGATACACTGTCCGGCCTCATGATAGTTTAAGAAATGCATTACACGTAAAATTACAGCTAGTTACTTAATACTTCTTGCCTAGAATGTTAGTTTTAGTCACCATTTGGTATCTCAGTTCATCTCCAGCACGTGGTTGTGCTTCGTCAATTATGCAAATTGTGTATGTGCATTGATCGAAAGATTGCAGTACCTGTGTGTTACAAAACTACCGACACGTTCATTCAACTGTTTTTTTTTTCTTAAAAAAACAACATGGATCTAGAAGAGTTTGGTTACATATAACGTTAAAGGTGTGTATCAGTCGTTTTCCACCAAAAAGGAGAAGCTACTTCTTTGACGATAAGCTGGTCATTATGATCTTGAAAGTACTTGATAACATGTGCATCATTTATAAATGACGTGAACTGGCTACAAATTACAAAAGATGCTGTTACTTAATTATGCAATATTGTCTCATTTAAATTTTCATAAGCCATGCCAATTAGCTCGGCATCTCTAGTTACCCATGTCCACCCTGTTACTTATCTTTTTCGTGTTTTTGACTCAGAATGTAATTTCCTGTTAAGTACACATCGCTGAAAAAGCAAGTAACCTAGTAATCCTTTATGCAGAAACGGCGCTCCCGAGAGCAGACGTTCACGTGGGTTTAATCTACAGATTAAATAACCTCTTATTAATTCTAAGAAATGATCAATCAGGCTCTGGAAATACATTTATTCAAACATTGCACAATATGCATGTGTGGCAATATTGACAGAATATTTCCAGAAAAAATATAACCATTATCAAGACATACTATTACAAATACATTCAGCATAGATGGTTTCTACTTGTTTTGTTCATAGCATCCTGTTTTATTTGGCATAATGTATTGAACTTCTAAGATGTGCATCTTATAAGAAACTGTTCTTATAAGATGCAACAGTTACTTATTTGTGTATATACTTTACTATGAAATCATTCCATTACCGCATATTTTACGGTTTATGTAAACCTGTGATAAAAATTTTATTTTAATCTACATTTTTTGTTTAGGGGACCAGCTGTTTTACAGGTGTCACAAAGCATTACCAGGCCTGTTGAGACAAAGGTGGCGTGTGGGCCCAATGAAGCAAACTTTTTTAGATTTTCATGCCAGTCCCACTGGGGCACATTGTGGTCAAGCCAAAACACGCGAAACGTTTATTTTTTTTTGTGTGTCCTGTCCAGCAGAAAAGCACTCAGAATTATTGTCTGAGTGCCAAGAAAAAGCCCAACATATTTACTTTCACAAGTGGAGCATTACAGCTAACACTTTAAAGCTCTGCTTGATATTCATAAAGAGAAACTTTATTAGAAACTGCTTTGGGATTATTTCAATTGTTACGGACACAGAGACAGAAATGGAAAGGAAAAAAAAGAAGCACAAAAGAGAGAGCTGGGGCAAAAATAAAAAGGGGAGAGAAGGAGAATAGAATGGAGGAAAGAAAGAAGGATGAAGAGAATACAAGACACCCTGCTTGCTTCTACACATGCAGAAATGTTCGTATTACCACCCTTTTACGTGAAACGTTTCTACTGGCCAGGGATGTCAGTAGACATTAATAACTAGGTGGGTACAAACTCATTCTACAACCTAAGGACATTTTAATTAGTTTGTTATTAAAGATGATGCATGCTTTTATAGCAACGCTTTATAACCTTAAGATTTGTTTCACCTGGATGATTGATGAAACATTTTTCTACAAACCATATGCACACAAATACAATAAATCTGTATAGATATACATACTTTAATGTTTGAGCACTTTCTTTAAATTCTAAATGGGTAATTTAGTGTCCATTTCTTTATATTTCAGGTGTTACAGCCATTTGAACTAGTTGGCATGGATCTGATTGGAAAACTCCCAGAAACAAAAAATATACATAATTGCATCTGTGTCTTCATTGGCCAAATGGCTTATCCACTAAATCAGCCACAGAAGTGATCAACTGCCTGATTAAATTTGTCTTCCAGTTTGAGTCTCCAAAATGTATTCTCACAGACGAAGGAAGAGAGTTTGTAAATTCTGTAGGTACTTCATTTAGACATGTATAAGTGTTTGAAATGCTATAAATACTTTATTCCAAAAACACTAATGCCCTTTAAAATTTATATTTAAAGTAATCTCATTTTTGCCAACATGTTTCTTCCAATAGAAGGTAATATTCACTAGCAAGGACCACGCCACAAAGATATGAGATTAGATGTATTTGAAGGAAGGGGTGGAGGGGATGGATGAACTGGAAGTGATGGTTAGGTCATCTAGGGAGAATGACAGAAGGCCTGGGAGGAGGAGACTCAGCGTCGGGGTGCAGTCTTCAGGAAAATGGCTTTTTCCCGAGCCCACTTAGGACCCCCCAGATGGAACCTGCAAAAAAGAGGAGAGGATGAAAAATGAGGAAGCAGGCATGAGGGTGATGGGATGAATAGGAGGAAGAGGGATGAGGGCGATAGGATGGGATGAAGGGAAGGAAGAGGGATGAGGGTGATAGGATGGGATGAAGGGAAAGAAGAGGGATGAGGTGAGAAGGGGTTAAGGGTAAGCGAGGGTGGGTGGGGTTGAAAAACCATGACAGACTGTGAGGTATGAGTGAGCTGGGTATAGGTAGACTGCAGGGTAATTAGAGATGTGGTTTGGGCGTGGCTCTGCTCTCAAACCTAAGTTAACATATTAACGTCATTTAATGTTTTGGAGTGGTCCTGCTCAAGTCCTGACTTGAACCTGATACAGATTTTGTTGGGGGGAACAAAATATTTGAGTGACAATAATAAGGCTTTCTGAACTTAGAAGTCTTTGAGCTAAAAAATGAATACTCAAATTACCAGGAGAAGCTGTAATTATAGGTTTATCATTATAATGCTTGCTTTTTCCATTGACTTTTGACAGCGCCAATAATTTTGGAAGTGCAATTACTAAATTAAATTTACATTTAAACTAATAATTTTGTTGTGTTTTTTATAAAGAGTTCTGCTTTTATATTGTTTTATTATGTTTTGGGAGATGGCTGTGTCATATCGTATCCAAAACCAATTTCATGTATTAATGGATAGAATTTTTCATCAGAATCTGAAACGGGTATGAAGATTATAGTTCAAACTAAACTACTACCCTGGTATTGATAACTGTAAGTGATTTTTGTATGTGTGTGTTGTAATGAATATGAATATATTATTTAATATTAATACTTTAATATTTTATTTAATAATATTTCGGTCTGTTAAAGGTTGTCCTGTGAATACCAGCCCAATAAGGCGGTGTCATTAGGACAAAATTGAAAGGGATGAGCCAAGCTCTGACCTTATTGAACAGCAAAACTCTGCACACACATGGAATGAATTCACACAATTTCTTAAAATGCAAGAATTTATTAACAAAATCACACCCTCCAGAGTTCCAGAGCGTTCCTTTTATCAACAATGAGGTTTCAGACACTTTGTTTTCACAAGGTGTCTGTTAGTTGTGATCCTGTTAGCCGTTGTGCTTGGCATGTTCTTCTGCAGGAAAAGGTGAGCAAGGCTCTCATTTCAAAATCTACCAATATATGATTTATTGTGACTATTGTGTCGATGCTGGTAGTTGCCTTTCAAAATTGAGACCAATTTGAGAAACTTTAGCTGACCTAAATAAAAACCTATTTTACAGCATAATTTTTCTCATCAACAGAAAACACACCAATGATCTGGAGACCACCACCCCAACCAGGAAAAAAGGTAAAAATTTTACTTTGTTAGAAACCTTTTTATAGCATAAACAGGAATTCTCATACTTCATGTTCAATGGTTTAAATTTAATTTTTGCAAAAGGTCAGAGGTCAAAGCAACGTGTGATGAACCTTTATCTAACTTATCTTGTGTTGTAATTATGAATATGAATATATTGTTTAATTTTAATATTAATACTTTAATATTTTATTAAATAATATTTTGGTCTGTAAAGGGTTGTCCTGTGAATACCAGCCCAATAAGGCGGTGGCATTAGGACAAAATTGAAAGGGATGAGCCAAGCTCTGACATTATTGAACAGCAAAACTTTGCACACACATGGAAGGAATTCACACAGTTTCTGAAAATGTAAGAATTTATTAACAAAAATAAGCAAACTCAAAGTCAAACATATTTCAATCAACAATGCTATGCTAAAACAATCCAACTAAACTACCAAGCAGAATTAAAGAATACAGAAGACTAATGGGCTATGTACAAAATAAACAAGTTGATCAAAGATGGTTGAAAACCATGACCGAAAGAGTGAAGCAACATTGCCATGCAATGTTACTTATGTTTGAGAACCAAGGATTATCTTGAAGAATCTGGGAGTGAAGTGAAGTTAGTCTTGGAACTAACTTGGGCAATAATTGGCATACCTTTAGACAACCATTCACAATGCAAGATCAGATTAAATATTATTTTAATAAAATAATATTTTAAAGAATGATTTGCTGAATGAAATCAACCTTCTGGATGACCAATTCTCAACGGTGTTTAATTAGCTGCCTTTATTTATTAAAATAATATTTAAAGAAATATTAAGGAAATAGTAAAATAATATTTAAGGAAATATTATTTTAAATAAGAACCAAATCTTTGGGAAATGGGCTTAATTGTGTTACTTAGTTATCAAGTTTAATAAAATAATATTAAGGGAAATCTTATTTTACTGGATTGAAACTAATAACCTTTTTGGGTAAATGATCTTAGCAGGCAAGCACGTGTTCTTAGCTGTTAGCGGTTGGAGCTAACAAAAGAAGCTTATAGCTTTTCATCAGAATCAAAGACATACCATTAAAATACCATTAATAGAAGGGTTAAAACGCATAAACGTGGACAGCGCGTTTTTGCCGATCTGTGTTTAAAATCAACCTTTAAATAAATTTTCTCTTAACTTAAAAAAAAAACACAGAACACACAAACTGTACACATGTGCTGACAGCTAATCTGCTAGCACTAAGATGGCTGAGTTTCAACATTCTAAATTACTTCTCTCTGCCCAAACCTAACCTCTTACGTGAACCGTGCTGAGGAAAAGTTGTCCAGGGCAACGAAGTTTGAAGAAAGCATCCACAGTGAACAAAAGGGTTAGTTGCAGCTAACATCCTTTGCTGTGGGGTGGGGTGGCTCGCTCTGTCGGCCGGCCAAACTGCACGTTACTGCTGTAACCACGGTGATGCGGTCCCGTTGTACTTCCTTCAGACCGGAAAAACTGTTCCCCTCGGTGTCGTAGAGATAGGGTCTCTGCCGGAAACTCTCTGGAACACAGTTTGCTTCTGTAGACCTCAGAGTGAAAGTCATGCAATGCTTGTACCTTAATTACCCCGTTCATGAATGAATACCGGATACACAAATAGCAATTAATTCTTACTTAACTTAGTGCATGTGATCGCGTGGTCGTATGACACTCTTGGATCCAGTTTGAAGAGTTATGTCTGTTTGCCTGCAAAGAGACATTAGCGCGCTGTGTCCCTCCCTCCAGTTCCTCTGGGGACCCGTGTGGAAGAGGTCAGCTTGTTGCAAAAGTGGTGATTTTATTTGGACAGTGATGCACGGGAAGTTGGCCGTTACCCCTTTTTCCTGGCTGTGCTGGAAGTAGGTTAATGCGATTTATTTTGAAAGTTCCAGAAAACTTCATACTGGCCATTCATTTTGTAAGCATGGCTGGGATCCCAACATGTGGTATATGTTTTAATTCCTACTGAAATGTACTACATTCAGTGTATTTAACTTGTAATTGCAGCTCAACAAAAAAGGTGTGCGAAATACTGAACACCAAAAGAAGTCTTTGTTCGCCCTATCATCCACAAACAAATGGCTCAGTCGAGCAAATGAATGGCACAAGCAGCACAACATAAAACAATCAAATATTTACACTAAATTCTGCTTTTTGTGTAAAACGTTTACATTTCTTTTCAGTATGTATCACTTAAAGAAATATAACAAAAATAATTTTGCATATTAATTTTTTTTGTTATTGTTTTTTTCTTCAGAGCCCTCAGCAAAGTTGTTGGAGACCATCCAGAAACATGGGACAATTACATTGATGCTGTGATGTTCAGTATTCGAACTAAAAAGCAGATGACCACCAAATACTCACCTTATTATCTGATGTTTGGCAGAGAGGCTCGTTACCCAACAGAAATTCCTGAACAGTAATTCTTTCATTATGTTTGTGAGAAGCTATTCGATAATCAAACACAATGCATCTGATTAAGAATAAAATCTTCCTGCAGAACAACATAAATGTGTGCTATTTCATCACCATAGCATCACCAAGACAGTAATATTTTGGTGGATAGCAAGGTACAGTGAATTCAATAATACACTAAACCTGTCTGCCAACCTTAAACCAAGTGTGGCTGAAAGTTTTAACAAAGGTCAATGATTTTAGCTTTATTATCAATTTAGATATTCTGGTATCTCATATATGTTTTGTTATATCCACTTCAGAGTTTTGTAATTAAAGACAAAAATTTCCTGTTGCTTCAAAGGTTGACGACAGTGTGGAAGGCATAGTGGCACAGAAGGAGTTGTCACAAGACATTGAGAAACATAAACAGCTTTAAAACTAGTTAAAGAGAATGTCAGCAGAGCACAGGAGAAAACCAAGATCAAAATAAAAAGTATGTCAACAACTGTTGACTTCAAAGTTGGTGACAAGGTTTTAAGAGCGAACATAAGGAGCCAGCAGAGGAAAGCTTGAAGCCAACTATTTGGGACCATACCTTATAACAGCAATCCATGGCAAAAGTGCAGACTTTCAGGATTCCAATGGTGTCATCATTCCAAAAGTAAACATCAACCATCTAAAACTGAGCCAAGAGCCCAAGCAAAGAGTACCAGACTAGGGTATTAAAAAAAAGAGGTCAAACACTTTCATCCATAGCCATGTCACAGCAACCTCAAGGCCCTTTACCAGCCACTGCTCCAGCATCAACAGATGCTGCTTCAGCTGCCACTCCTTGCTGTGTGTTCAGGTAAAAAATTTGTCACATCTTTTTATTTTTTTTTTGGTTTCATATTAAATTACCCCAGAGGAGTATGATATCATTGTGGGGATTGAGAATACACATCATCATTGGACCTTGGTAAATAACAATTTCATTTCAAATACTCATTTATATCATTTCACCAATACAAAAAAGGAAAATATTTGTATTTTATTAGTTCTTTTTCATTAACATTTATTTTAGGCCATATACCCACAAGAAAAGAAGTCACTATACTTATTCTAACAGTAAAACTGGCACCACAAATGTTTTCTTTTTTGAACTGCATTTGTTTTAGTTTTTGGTACAGGTTTTGATTATAGTTTTTAATGTAACAGTTGTTCTTAGTGTTTTCTTTTACCGATATGTCTGTATCTGACAATAAGGCACAGGCAGAATATTCACTGTTGTTAAGGTGCTGCATTAATGCATCACACTATTTTAGGGCATGAGTTTACCTATGCTACACAAGTGTGCCTTGCTTGTAGCTCCTCGTATTGACTTTTATGTGATGGGAATAGACTATGTGCAGAAGTAAAAATTGCACAATGGAAAATTACTATTAACAAAAGTGGCAGTAGATGTTTAAAAAGGATGTACATTTGAAAACACAACGAGACAGATGAGAACTTGTTAAATGTTTAATGTATTTTGATATATTTGAGTTTATTAGACCATGCACAGTTGTATCAAACAAAGATTACATCAACTAATATTTAATTGCAATTGTTTCTCAGGCCATTTATGCGAAGAGAGGCATGCAACATCTCTCTGTGGACTTGTGACACAGCGAAACATCCCCAACAAGTGGATGCTACATAATGTGGAGTCTTTGCTTTAAAAGTACCAGTGATTCTTGAAATGAGGGACAGAACATGTCTGCTGGAAAAAGTATGGATTTTGAATAAAATATACACAAAATATAATTTCTTCAAATAACTGGAAAAACAAACCTGGGCAGTATCAGAATAACAATGTATTCTTTCATGATATTTGATGAATATTTTTTATTTTAAATCACGTAGTATGTGGACGGTGTCTGTAAAAGCCCTTGTCCTGGAGCAGAACTCAATACATTACAATAGTTTAAAACATTTTACAAGAATTCTGAAATAAAATGCCATAACTAATATATATATAAATATTCAAATAAGTAATTTTAAAATGATCAATAAATGCAATATCATCTTTATGTATTTTCCAACTCAACTGTAATTTTGTCCTGAGTTTTTGTCAACACCGTCAGACATTAAGAATGTAGAAAAATCAGGCATTATTGGGGGGCATCAAAAACTCTGAGGACCCCATTACCACTTCCTTTGTCTTCCTTTAGCTAGGAGGGCTAGCAAGCTCTTGTAAGCTTATGTTAATCTTTTGTTTTTTCTTCCTTTTTATTCCAAAGTTGTATGTCACAACCATAGTGTGTCAACACCATAACTGATAATTTACAAAATTTTGTATGAAATTTTGTGTAAAAAATGCTTAATTTTGGGTATATTGCAAAGATTTTAAGGCACTGATGATCTACAAAATGGCCTCCTTCAGAATAACATCATATAAATGGAAGTAGTATCGCATTCTGTCAACTCCATAAGATGTCAACACCATCAGGATTTCTAACTGACGGTGTTGACGCTCTCAGTGATGGTGTTGACAAATCTCACTTAAGTGTGCAATTTAGTAATTTTAATGTATTTAAACATAAATGGCATTACTTTACATGCATCAAGTATTTCTTTATACAACAAAATTGTCTATTTTCAGCAGCTTGTATAGCTTTATGGTTTAAATTGAATATGATTTTATTAGTCCTTCAACATCAATAAGACATGGTTTCTTTCTTGAGGGAAATATATGCTTATCCCATGACAAACAGTGTACTGATTACACACTGGTATGTATTTCAGGCTAGAATGGCCAGAGAAAATCAGTGGAAGAGTGAAAGAAAAGCAACAGGGAGTATCAGAAAAGAAGGAGAGAGAAAAATTAATAGCCAGCCTGAGCTTAAGGAAGAGTTTATAAGAAAGGAACAGAGAAAATGGAGAAACAGAGTGGAGGAGGGAAAGATAAAAAAAAAATCAATGATTTGGGAGAAAGAGATAAGAGGCGTAAGAGAAGATTTTGGAAGCAAAAACAGAAGAAGTCAAGAGAACGTAGACAAAGACCACAGGAAGGCCATCAAAGTGTTGAGTGCCTTGCGAAAGTATTCGGCCCCCTTGAACATTTCAACCTTTTCCACATTTCAGGCTTCAAACATAAAGATATAAAATTCTAATTTTTGGTGAAGAATCAACAACTGGGACACAATCGTGAAGTGGAATGAAATTTATTGGATGTGTCAAACTTTTTAACAAATAAAAAACTGAAAAGTGGGGCGTGCAATATTATTCGGCCCCTTTACTTTCAGTGCAGCAAACTCACTCCAGGAGTTCAGTGAGGATCTCTGAATAATCCAATGTTGTCCCAAATGACTGATGATGATAAATAGAATCCACCTGTGTGTAATCAAGTCTCCGTATAAATGCACCTGCTCTGTGATAGTCTCAGGGTTCTGTTCAAAGCGCAGAGAGCATCATGAAGACCAAGGAACACACCAGGCAGGTCGAGATACGTTGTGGAGAAGTTTAAAGCCGGATTGGATACAAAAGATTTTCCCAAACTTTAAAAAATCCCAAGGAGCACTGTGCAAGGAATCATATGAAATGGAAGGAGTATCAGACCACCCGCAAAATCTAACAAGAACCCGGCCCCTCCCACTAAACTTTCATCTCGAACAAGGAGAAGACTGATCAGAGATGCAGCCAAGAGGCACATGATCACTCTTGATGAACTGCAGAGATCTACAGCTGAGGTGGGAGAGTCTTTCCATAGGACAACAATCAGTCGTACACTGCATAAATCTGGCCTTGGCAAGAAAAAGCTATTACTCAAAGATATCCATAAAAAGTATCGTTTAAAGTTTGCCACAAGTCACCTGGGAGACACACCAAACATGTGGAAGAAGATGCTCTGGTCAGATCAAACCAAATTCGGCCAGCTCGGCCTTCAACACCATCATACCAGACATCCTCCACCAGAAGCTCACTCAGCTCAACGTCCCAGGCCCCGTCAGTGGATAAACAGCTTCCTGACGGAACGCAGCAGCAGGTGGCGAGACTGGGGAGCATCTCATTCCCGAACTCAGTATCAATGAAGTAATGGTGCACCCCCAAGGGGTGCTGTTTATCCCACTCTCCTTCTACTCTGTACAACAATATGACGCCCGCACTTCAAGCGGTACTCGGCCATCGAAACTCCTGGAAGAAACTTCTGCAGATGGACACCACTGTTATTTGGTCTGCTCCAGGACGGTGAGAAGTCTTATACAGCACATGGAGGAGGATCGGCTCCGTACATTGGGTGTAGTCAGAACTGCCTGGAGCTAAAAAACCATCAAGACTTGTGGAGATGTTCGGTGGGACTTCCGGAAAAACACCACCTCCATAAACCCCCCATACACCATCCTCAACAACCACCGTGTCGGCTGGGACCAATCAGGTTTTAGGAACACATCTGCTGAGGGACCTGAGATCGGTTTCATACACATAGCTTACACTGTTCGGAGAAGGACCGCCGAGACTTAGTACTCCTGAGGCAACATTAGAAGTATAAGCTTCCGAAGGCTCCTGCGTTCATCTTCTACACCTGCCATCAATTCAGTCTGTGATCTTGTCTTCAGCCCCATCTCCGTGTGGTTCGGTTCACACAAAACAGGACGGTCCAGGACTGACAAACGGAATATCAGGACGGCAGACGAGAATCATCAGGGCTGGACCTCCACCAACCATCAGGACAATACAGGCTAGGCAGGAATAAGAGCTGACTAAAATCTCTGCAGACCCCACACTACCATGACTATAAAACTGTGTTAGAGTTCTGCCTTCAGCCGACGCTACAGAGCGGCTGTTCTACAAAAAACCAGCCGCCACAGAACAGTTTCATCCCAGCTGTCTCTGTTGAACATTCAATAAAATACAAAATCAACCG
Source organism: Crenichthys baileyi (assembly GCA_036173005.1). Taxonomy (NCBI): domain Eukaryota; kingdom Metazoa; phylum Chordata; class Actinopteri; order Cyprinodontiformes; family Goodeidae; genus Crenichthys; species Crenichthys baileyi. Next base: position 623,235 of record JAHHUM010000594.1, read on the forward strand.
CATACAGATGTTGCAAATGACTTTTATTTTATATATGTGCTATAATTGTACATTGTAACTATGTATATTCTGTAGTGCAAAACAAATAAACCAAAGAAGCAAAATGTCCGGAGTTCAAATCCTTGTGTATGGACAAACTTGGCAATAAAGCTGATCTGATTTCTGAACGGATCTGAACTGTATTGGAACATGCAAAACGATACTATGTCTTGGCGTAAAAGCAACACGCTCATCAACCCTCTGAACACACATCCCCCACTGTCAAACATGGTGGTGGCCCATGCACATGGTTTGGGCTGCTTTTATGTAGCAGGGACAGGGAAGATGGTCAAAATGAGGAAGAGGTCGGGGCCAAATACAGGAACCATTCTGAAGAAAAACCTGTTTGAAGTCTGCACAAAAGACTGAGATGGGACGGAGATTCTATCCTCTTCCAACAAGACAAATCATCCAAAACACTTAAAGCCACACCTATCAATGGAATGGGATCAAAAATAAAACATACTCCAGGTTTTGGGAATGGCAAAATCAAAGTCCAGACCTGCAACTCCACAACGAGAATCTGTGGAAGAGCTAAACTATCGTTCACGAACGCCTCTCATCCAACCTCACTGAGCTCGAGCTGTTTTGAAAGGAGAATGGGCAAGAATTTTCAGTCTCCGACTGTCCTTGTCAACACTGATAGAGACACTACCCCAAGGATGCCCACATTTCAGTTTTTTATTTGTTAAACAGTCTGACAATCAATAAAACATTCTCAATTCTCACACTTCAACGATTGTGTCCCACGGTTGTTGATCTTATCACAAAAAATTTGAATATATATCTATTTATGTGTGAAGATCTGAAACCGTGGCAAAGAATGTTGAAAGATCTCAAGGAGGGACCGAAATATTTTCGCAACGGCACTGCTAGATAACCACCACCACAGCAGTCCTGTAGACTTCACTTTTGAAGAGTCCAAGGACACAGTAGGCAGCAGCAGCAGGGGAGGGGCACGATGAAAACTAGGAAAAGACATGAAAGGACACGATACAAAAGCACTAAAGAACAAAAATTGAAAAAGTTGGCAAAAGAGAGAGATACACAAAAAAAGCGCATTTGTGGCAGAAAAGTAAGAGAAACATAGGCTCAAAACAAAAAATACAACAAGAGCTCACTACAATGACCAAGGACATGAAAAGTTGCTTCAAAGGGAGCAAAACACTCAAGCAAATCCCATCACATCAAAAGAGGCAATTGCTCTTCTCACGAATGTATTGCACAAGCAGAGTGTAAAGGAAGAATACGCTCCGCCGGAGTCCCAGAAGAGGCATAACTAGAATTAGCGGCGCCGGTCAACCTTTCTTTGTCGGCTAGAATCTGAAGACAGTACCACCTGTTTTGGGCTACTTCATGGTGTATCACGAGTTTGTCTTGACGTACAAAAGCACTGAGAGAAATTCACGACCTACAAACAACAAAGAGAGTCTAGTATTCGACCAGCGCATTACTCCTCTGAGTGTTTTTTGGAAAAACAATTTTGAAGGATAACGACAGACAAGCAAGACCTGTCACCAGGAAAAAGTAAAACGCTTCAAAGGTATGATGCGGCATCAAACACCAATGCAAAACTGTCATGGTGTTTTCTCCAAGCAAAACCCAAATATTTTAACTTAGTTATTCATCTTTCGTGTGCCCTTCGATCATTTCCACGTTTACACAACCAAGAGCCTCGAGATTCCTCCCCCCCCCTGAAAAACATGTCAGTGTCAGTACCATCGAGAATGCCGGATGATTGCTCGGTCTCGAAATCATTCAATACTGTGACAACCCAAAAGGCCTTTAAAGACAGTTTCAAACTGTGGTTTGCTTGATCATAGACAACTGTGAATCTGTGGCTCTTTTGCGCAGTGCTTGTTCTCGCTGTTCTATAACAAAGCTGAAGTCCATGCTAAAATGGATGCATTCAGAAACGTGTAAGGATCCGCAACCAACAAGTGAATCTTACTTTCACACAACTGCAGAACCCACTGGCCCACTTGTCAGAGCTTACCCTGTCCTCGTCTTTACCAAGACAAACTAAGAAAATGGAGACAACCACCTCACTGCGTCCACTTAGTTCTGAAAAGTCACAACAAGGAGTACATGACTATGAAATAGCAAATTGTAGATGAAAAACACAGTCATGTCATGTTGATTTGTTCTGAGGCCTAGAAATGTATAAATCAGCTCAGAAGTACAATCCTTGCATCAGGCACAAAATCTACCCACAGATCACACTTCACACCAGGGTATGTCTCTACACGGGCAAGAAAAAGGCAGGATTTGCCCAATCGCAGCAGTCAACCGCGTCAGGATGTGCAGCCATCGTGGTACCATCGTATATGATCAAATCCTACATATATTCTGTTAGAATCCTCTCCACACTGTCCACTTTTGGTATTAGGGATCCAAGGCAAAACAATATAAAAATAAAAGAACTATCTTTACTGCCTCACTGCCTTGGCCCTCCGGCGTCTGGAATTATCAAACAGCGCGGATATCTTGGAATTTACTTTCACAAATCACTTGGCAAAGGATGCTCCAGAAGCGGCCCCCCCGCCCACCGCGGGGGCGTACAGTCAAGAGAGTGCTGACCAGTATTGTTGCTGAGAGGTCAGATCTCGTGTGGAGGCAAAGACGCTACGACATGGTGTTCCACACACTTAAGTGGTTGTTCTAAACTGGATGACAAAATGATGATTTTCAATCTTATGACACCCTCCTCATGCAAACCCTGAAGTCCATCCCAGGAACAAGAAACGTTCATCAAGTGATAGTCCAAGGGAATGTCATCCATTGTAGGCTCCTTTCATGTTTTTGTGGAGAGCCACAGATTTGCAAGTGTTTCAGTCCAGCCACTCACTCTTTGGGTGACATAACACAGGACCCAGATGTTCATGAAAATTCAACCACTGCTGAAATACAGAGGCCTCTGGAAATGTTGATGGAGGAAATGGAGAAGGAGCCCAGCTGGAGACCTGAAGGCACAACAACTGAGACAGTTCCTGGAGATGTTCAAAGTGAAGACTGGCTTATTGTCATGTATGACCAGAACTGGTGGCTTGCTAAAGCATTAAAATTGACCAAGATCATCAGGATGTTCAAGTTGAATTGTTGCATCTCAGGACCAGCTGTCGTTTTCCAGGCACAAAAACAAAGGACACAATCGGTGATGGCCTGTTGTACCATTCTCACGATATTTGGGTAGGCTGGAAGGAACCATATCAACAGTCACGCCCCATAAGTAGCACCTAGGGTGCATCATACAGCATACTGCATAAGATCAGGATATCATAGAAGGAGAACATGTGACACGGTCTATTGTCCTGGAGACTTAAATCTGACGACTTGTTCCTCTGACCAATCAGATTTTTACCCCTGATGAGTGGATTTGGAAATAGTTTTATTATTGTTTAAAATTTCACTTTCCTTACGAGATTGGAAAAGATTGAATTAGTTACACAATGTATTTCAAGAGTCTCTGCCCATTTAGATTGAAATCACGGTAAGTATGTTAGTTACAAATTTCTCACCATTGTTTTGCAACATTCAGCATTTATTTAATTCACAGTGGTCATTTTGAGCGTGCATATGTTGTCTTTACTAACAAGTTGTCACCACCATCAGTTCTGTGTCACCTTCACCCGTAATATCGCGTAACTCTGTAAGATGTCTTTATGTTGTTTTGCAGTTTGTTAAACAATCATTTGTTTGTTTCTTGAGACGCATTTTGTTTGTAAAAACGGATGAATTTCCAAACGCTCCCGTGTCATATCGTTTTTTCAGTTATCCTAAATTCCACGTTATTGCAGTGAGTAAATGCATAATGTTATTTGTATTAACTGAAACAGGAGGAAAAATAACCAGTCAAATACATTTTAATAAGGTGGTTATGATTCTTTTTCCCCTAACAAAAAAACGTTGTACATAATTAAAAGCAACAAAAGAACTAAGAAACAGCGATAGAGTAAAATCATAATAGCGGTTCATTAAAAGCTAAATTCTAATTGATTTATTTTCCGCTCGACGATGTGACAAAGTTCTAGGTCAGGTCCATGAAAAATTCCTTAAACTTTCATAAATGTTGCAGCTGGGAGCCTGTGGCACAATATGCTATTTCTACATTTAAAAAACAATTTGTAATATTGAATACAAAGCTTACATGAATAATCAGTAATTTCCTTTGAGGAAAATTAGGAATCCATTTCGTCCCTGATCGATAAGAATCAACTCGGTACATGCCTTAACCTGTTAGAGTACATGTATACATTCTAGTTGTGTCTTCTTCAGGAAATGTCGTCTGCTGTACATAATATATATGCTAATATCATCATATATATAATATATATATATAGGTTATGAGCTTCGGGGTCTGTGTGGTTTTTGGTTTTGGTTTTGCTGTTATATGTTTTTCACAGCTGAGTTTTGATCGTTCTTCTGTGAATTACGTATTATTGATTAGTTCACTGTTAGCATTCTTGCAATCACTGTCTTGGTCACCTGCTTTAGTTCCTTGCGTCTTGTTCATGTTTTGTGTCAAGTTTGCGTTAATCTTTGGATCAGTTTATGCTTTAGTTTCATGTTTTCTAGTAATGTTTCTATAGTTCGCATCACCTGGATTGTCGTCTCTCTGCTCAAGCCATGTGATGTGGGGCTCTTCGTACTGTTAATGACAAGTTATATTCGGCATCACACAGACTAGCTAAGGTCAGGTCTCCTTGATTCACCTGATTCTACTACTCGTCCCAGTATATACGAAAAATCTGTCCGCTTTCTTGCCTGGGGACAACTTTTAATCGATCATCGCTCATTGTACTGTAGTCACGCCAGACCTGTCTTGCAGCCTGACCATGTATGTTTTGCCTTGTCTTGCCTGCCCCGTTTATTGTTTTGGTTTCCCTGCCTCCTCCATTGAGTGAGTTTTTTCTTATTTAAATGTTTTTTGCACACTAACGGTCATGCTGCTGCTAGTCCGCTGCATTTCGGTTTCGTCGTTGCTCAAGCCGCGCTGACAGATATATATATTATACACTTGCCTCCAAAAATAATCAGGGGAACACTTAAACAACACCATATAACTCCAAGTAAATCAAACTTCTGTGAAATCAAACTGTCCATTTAGGAAGCAACACTGATTGACAATAAATTTCACATGCTGTTGTACAAATGGAATAGACAACAGGGGGAAATCTTGGCGATTAGCAAGAACACTCATAAAGGAGTGGTTCTGCAGGTGGGACCACAGACCACTTCTCAGTACCTATGCTTTCTGGCTGATGTTTTAGTCACTTTTGAATGTTTGGGGGTGCTTTCACACTCGTGGTAGCATGAGACGGACTCTACAAACCCACACAAGTGCCTCAGGTATTTGCAGCTCATCCAGGATGGCACATCAATGCGAGCTGTGGCAAGAAGGTTTGCTGTGTCTGTCAGCGTAGTGTCCAGAGCCTGGAGGCGCTACCAGGAGACAGGCCAGTACACCAGGAGATGTGGAGGAGGCCGTAGGAGGGCAACAACCCAGCAGCAGGACCGCTACCTGCTCCTGTTCCTCCTTTGTGCAAGGAGGAACAGGAGGAGCACTGCCAGAGTCCTGCAAAATGACCTCCAGCAGGCCACAAATGTGCATGTGTCTCCACAAACGGTTAGAAACCGACTCAATGAGGATGGTATGAGGGACCAACATCCACAAATGGGGATGTGCTCACAGCCCAACACCATGCAGGACGCTTGGCATTTGTCAGGGAACAACAGGATTGGCAAATTCGCCACTGGCGCCCTGTTCTCTTCACAGATGAAAGCAGGTTCACACATGTGAACACATGTGACAGACGTGACAGAGTCTGGAGACACCGTGGAGAGCGATCTGCTGCCTGCAACATCCTTCAGCATGACCGGTTTGGCAGCGGGTCAGTAATGGTGTGGGGTGGCATTTCTTTGGAGGGCAGCATGGCCCTCCATGTGCTCGCCAGAGGTAGCTTGACTGCCATTAGGTACCAAGATGAGATCCTCAGACCCCTTGTGAGACCATATGCTGGTGCGGTTGGCCCTGGGTTCCTCCTAATGCAGGACAATGCTAGACCTCATGTGGCTGGAGTGTGTCAGCAGTTCCTGCAAGTTGAAGACATTGAAGCTAGGGGACTGGCCCGCCCTTCCCCAGACCTGAATCCGATTGAGTACATCTGGGACATCATTTTCCCCGCTCCATCCACCAACGTCCGTTGCACCACAGACGGTCCAGGAGTTGGCGGATGCTTTAGTCCAGGTCGGGGAGGAGATCCCTCAGGAGACCATCCGCTGTCTCATCAGGGCATGCCCAGGCGTTATGGGAGGTCATACCAGGCCGTGGAGGCCACACACAATACTGAGCCTCATTTTGACTTGTTTTTAAGGACATTACATCAAACCTGGATCAGTCTGTAGTGTGTTTTTCCCCTTTAGTTTTGTGTGTTTACTCCAAATTTCCCGGCCTCCATTGGTTAATAAGTTTGATTTCCATTGATGATTTTTGTGTGATTTTGTTGTCAGCAAAATTCAACTTTTGTACGAAAAAAGTATTCAATGAGAATATTTCATTCATTCAGATCTAGGATGTGTTATTTGAGTGTTCCCTTTATTTTTTTGAGCAGCGTATATATATATATATTCTTCTTTTACAGTTTGCTTAAAAAAGGAGAACGTGTCTTTTCTTGCATCAAAATGAGCCATAAACAAACACAGGCTGCAAATTGCCACCACTCTTAACACAGGTATGTAATATACCACCTCGTAATATGACAACACATAATATTTCCCTTTGAACTATTGCTAAAATAAACTGTGTAGTTATTAAATGCAGTATATTCTTTAGGGGTGTATGGGTTTTTGTTTTTTTGTTTTTCTACAGATGACAGATTCAGTGTGACAAATGTCTGTGATGGTCAGCTTTGCGTAGCAAGCCCACCTCTTGATGAAGCTTTTCTTTGTTTGGCCTGTAAATAGTTTAAAAAGATAAAGCAAGTTTGGAATGTGTACAAAAAATAGTAATTAGGTATAATCTTGTTGATTTTATTTTGATAAGGCTGCTAGCCAAAGAAGAGGTTTTTGGCTTCTTTAACTTTTCTGTGTTATTAAAGTGAATGTAGTTTGGTAGAAAAATAAAGTTATAACCTTGAGAAAGTACTTTCCTTTGCTGCCAAGCGAGAACGTGAGTCTTGCTCCTTTGTTTGGTCTTGCTGGGAGAGATGTAATGCGAAGTTTGTAGAGTAGAAAGTTATGTTAAAAAATACTTATGATCAGAATGGATGGGGATACAAATTCAAATGGCAGGGTCAGCCGGATATTTTTGGAATCCCCCTCTATCTTTATTGTATAAAGAGCTAACAGCTCCAAAATTTCAGGAGTAGTTAGTCAATAAGTGTTTGTGAGCCAAAAATCAAGAACGTGGGATACTGTTTGTCCATTATTTGGATGGGGGGTACAAATTATGGCAGGGTCAGTCTGACAGTCTGTTTCTATCCAATATAGGGGAAAGGTGTGGGATGACTCGGTGCAAGATTGGGGAAGAAAGATTTAAAAAGACAAAGAGCAGTTACTAATCATAATCTCAAGGATATTAAAATTAAAATACTAGACAGGTGGAGTAGGATGGGGATACAGATTTTGGCAGTGTAGAATGAAATAGGAATGTTAGAATGAAAATGTTAGAACAGACACTGTGTTAAAGATTAAGGTGATGGCAAGGAGGACTTCCAGCCTGAATGACGCTGTGCTCAAAAGAAAAATGTCAAAGCACCAGTGGAAACATGCAAAAAGCTGGTTTCAATCAACAGTACCAGTTGAAATGCATTTTCAGGTTATAATACCTTTGGTAATTGGGATAAAAATAATCGTTTTTTTTAGAATAAGGATCTTTACCAGTGGCTACCTCTGTTGTGTATCATTTTATTTTGAAAGTTGACATAAATGTGGTACATCCGGTTTTAGTAACCACTAGGGGGAGCCTAGGCTAGGTGTCTCATTTATTGAGCACTGCGAGACCTGAAAAGTCACTGATTTCCTCCCCCTATTAAGGGGGGTATAACACTTCCAAGTCTAGTTGGTTAAAATGAGGCAGAGTTGACTGGATTCGCTCTTCCTGCTGAATGCGGGCTCCCAACGCAGGGATACTAATTTTGTCGGGGGTAACAACCTTGGCACGACACCAGGCAAAGGCAGGTAGTGCTGGTGCTAGCCATCATTTTCTTTTTCAGAATCAGTGGTCTTAAGCTGTTCGGCGAAGTAAAAAATGGGAGCCGATTGCCTGGTTTCACCGTAATTTATACGGACAGGGGTGGGGCCCACACAGCAGGTGGGCGTGGACTAAAGTTTTCAGTGCTGCCCTGCTTGCGAAGGGATAAGCCTAGAAGCGACAGCTTAAAGGGCGAAGCCTATACGAAATAGAACTACATTCTCAGCCTGTGAAGAACTATAAAAGGTCTATATGTTCCTGTCTGCAGCGGAGCGGGCAGACTGAGACACTGGTTTGATTGTATCCTGATTTTAGTCCCTCGAAATTAAGGACCACTGAGATTCTGCCCGCTTCCCCTTCCTTTTCAGGGCTGGGTGCAGACTACAAAGCCGATTAAAAATGGTCTCCACCAGCCCAAAGCAGTCAGGCCATTGTGCAGGAGCGCTGCTGGCACCTAGCACGCAGCACATTGTGCTCTCCACACCAGGAGGTTTTGAGGGCTTCTTTGGTGAACAAAAGCGTCCACTCAAAAGTCTGTCCTGGTGCCGCGCTGCATAAACAAGCCCGCTGCTTGTCCCCGTCATCCATCCATCCCAGATCTCTGGGATGCAGTCTGCTTGTACGTTAGTGAGACAGAGAGAGGTCTGCTCCTGAAGCCCCTCCAAGTACTCAGCAAGCCTGTCCAAGTGCTGGGATCCCAGCACATTCTGGTCTTCAACAGCCTGTGAATATTAGTAACCACGAAACAGAAAATTACTTTAAAACCTTAAAAACCGCCAAACTGATGCTTTGGATTTTATAAAATACTTGAACATGCAGGATGTACACAAGAGTAGCAAATAACTGTTACTGACAATAGTTTCATCTGATGTATCTCAAGCCTCAGATATACTGGAGGCCAACATAGAGGAGCTGCCGGGAGCCAGTCTGGACGAGGTGCCGGGAGAAACGTCCATATCCAGCACACAGGGTCGGCTGCGAGTTCAGATAAGCCCTCATTTTCCTCATCAACCACCGCATCATGCTCTTCAACCAAGTGAGCAGTCTCCTCTGAGTCCAGGTTCATGTCCTGCTTTGCCTGACCAGTCAGCCGGAACAGGTACTGCAGTCTGATGAGCTTCCTTGAGACAAAACAAAATATCTAAGGAACCATTCAGACTGGAAAATGTAAAACCAAATTAGCTGTATAAAACACATACACAGTAATGAAATGGCTCAGCTATGTGTTAACTGTAAAACCTAATTTCATATAGAACACAAAGATAAGGTAGAGTCCTTTTAAAAATGTTTTTAGTCCTATTTTGAAGCAGCCTTTTTATATTCTTATGTATGATGTGCTTAAGTTGACTGCTGTAATGTTGCATGCTTTGTGTCCAGTTGGCACATATAAGAAAATGAACAAAAGTAAATAAAAAACATACACAGTAATTGCCGCTGCGTTTGACAACATGTTGGCTCAGTGGGACATTGCTAAAGAAAAAGTACATGTCCTTCGTGACATTGCCGCCAATATGCAAATGGGACTTGACAAATGTGGTGTTAAAAGCCTCTGGAACACAGACTGCAGCTAGCTGTACACGAAGGACTTATTAGCCAGGGTGGCGACTGTGTTGATATTGGAAGACATTTCAAGCATTCACAGCTCCATACATCACGACTGCAAGACATCCAGACAGAGTTATGTGTTTACTGTAAAACCTAATTTTATATAGAACACAAAGATAAGGTCGAATCCTTTAAAAATGTTTTTAGTCCTATTTTGACGCAGCTTTTTTATATTCTTATGTATGATGTGCTTAAGTTGACTGCTGTTTTCACTTAATGCACAGATCCTCCTGTTGTCAAATTATGTTGTATGCTTTGTGTCCAGTTGGCACATATGCAAAAATTAACCAAAGTAAATAACAATATACAGTGTAACAAAATGGATTTTCTTTCACTAAAAAACTGTTTTATAGTGATATAGTATAGCATGTGAGTTGTCAAGAGAGTTTAGAGATGTAGCCTCATACGTTGCCCTTGGTCTTGTAATTAGGGATGGAGGATAAATCGACACAGCAGATATTATCGGCCAATATGTTTTGTTTTTTTTATATCGGCATCGGTCCGATGAGTAAAAATGTTCGCCAGTGTGATATTGTTTGGTTTGTGTGACCACGGGATTCCAAACAGTCCCTGAATACAGCTGGAGACGCTCAAATTCGCTCATGCGCAGGTTAAAGTTCAATGGCTGGTCAACGCTAGAGCCAGCATGTCTGCAGTCTGGGTGTATTTTACGAGGTCCCAAGAAGACAGCCAAATAGCAATATGTAATTCGTGCAAAGGTGAGGTTATGTGAGGTGGTCCGCATGTGAGTTCTTTAAATACCACAAATTTAAGAACGCATTTGAAAAACAAACACCCATGGGTGTACAATGAATACCACCGACGAGCTAATGTTAGCAAGCCCAGAGCTACTTCTAAACAGGGGACAATTGCACAAGTGCTAGAGAAAACAAAGAAATTCAGCAAAGATTCAGTGAAAGCCATTTCCAAAACAAAGAGGATAACTGAAATGATTGCATTGGACCACTAACCTTTGTCTATAGTACCGAACACGGGGTTTCGTCAGTTCATAAAACACATTGAGCTCTGCTACATCATACCGAATCGCCATTATTTTTCTGACACTGGACTACCTGAGCTGTACAAAGTTGTTGGTGCACACATTTGTAAGTAGGGGGATTAAAATGTGACTGCTATCAGCTTTACGAAGGACATCTGGAGCTGGAATGTCAATCAAATGAGTATGTTAAGTCTCACAGGTCAGTGGATCGAGGAGAATTTCAAACTACAACAAGCTGTATTGCATACCCACAAATTCACAGGCTCACACATAGGCGCAGCCATTGCCGCTGCGTTTGACGACATGTTGGCTCAGTGGAACACTTCTAAAGAGCAAGTGCACGTTGTCCTTCGTGACAATGCCACCAGTATGCAAAAGTGACTTGATGTATGTGGTGTTAAAAGCCTTGGTTGCATGGCACACAAACTGCAGCTAGCTGTACACGATGGACTTATTAGCCAGGGTAGTGTCTCTGACTGTGTTGCTTTTGGAAGATGATTAGTTTCAAGCATTTCAAGCATTCACAGCTCACTACATCACGACTGCAAGACATCCAGACAGAGCTGGGCTTGTCTAACAAGAATCTCCAACAATGCGGCGCTGGTGGTATAGGAGTTAAGCGCGCGACCCATGTATAGAGGCTACAGTCCTCGAAGTGGCCGTCCCAGGTTCGAGTCCTGGACCCGGAGACCTTTGTAAAATGTCTTCACCCTTTCTCGCCTCATATTTCCTGTCTGCCTACTGTTCTAAAACTTGAAAAATAAAGGCTTCTAGTGCCAGAAAAAATATATATATAAAAAAAAGAATCTCCAACAAGATCTCACAACTCGTTGGAATAGTACTCTGCACATAATAAGAAGTTTACTGGAACAGAAACGTGTGCTCAGAGCGTATGGGGCAGATCACGAGCTTCCCTTGATGTTTACTGTGAACCATTGGAGTCTTATCGAAAACATGACCACACTGCTCGGCTCATTTAAACAGCTGATGCAAGAAATAAGTTAACTATCGGCTTCTACTGTGGATGTGATACCCTCCGTTGTGGCACTAAAACGTTTACTAAGCAAGACCACGGACACAGATGCCGGAGTCGGCACTGCAAAGACGACCTTATTGGAAGCAGTTTATAAGTGCTTCACGTTAGTTTTTTCTGAATCTTCTCTGAATTACTTGACTACCTGTCAACCATTTTGGACCCAAGTTATAAAGATTGTTACTTTGACACTACATTGAGGGTAACTACCATTAATGTACTACAGCAAAAAGTTCACAGCATGACAAATGACGAAGATATAGATAAGACTCCTGGAGAAGAGGAGGGGCCAGGGAAAAAAAGGTACAGACTGAGCGATGAAAGCGGGTATTCACTGATGAACATGTTCGATGGGATTTTGGAGAAAAGGCAGAGCTCAGAGCAGGACACACTCCGAAGAAGCTCATCAGTTAGCAAGGTGAGTCTTTTGTACAAAATTTTGTAAATGTGATTTTTAAATTTAATGATGCGTTAATTGTGTTAAATAGTGGTAATTTAATCTCTACTCAATCACTGAGGATCGTAATTTAATGAAAAAAAATGTTACTACTGATGTAGATGCTGGCAGTCCTTTTAAATGTGTTAGAGTTCAAAGTCATATTAAATAAGTTTTCAAAGTGTCAAAAGTTTTTCTATTGTGTAATGCACAATTAATTTATACCTAAAATTGAAGGTGGTGTTGACAGTTACATCAAGTAGGTTCACAGTCGGATAAGTTGAGCTTCTATTGTTTTTATGGCTGTTGTTTATTGTTACAGGGGCTTTGTAAATGTTCTTGCTACATTTTTGCCTAAATGATTAAAGGCCAGTGCAATGTGATTGTACAATTTAAAGGCAATTTTACACTTTCAATAAAAAAAATCAATTTTTTTTTATTAGTATGAATGTTAAAAGTTTAAAATTTCCATTCATTTTAATATTGGCGAATATTGGGTATCAGTCACGGTAGCAATACAAATATCTCACATCGGTATCGGCAGAAAAATATTATATCGCACCCTCCTCCTGGTAATGCTGATATACCGTAAATTCCAGATTATAAGCCGCTACTTTTTTCCCACACTTTGAACACTGCAGCCTATACAACGGTGCGGCTAATGCATGTTTTTTTTCATGCCGTCAAAAACATTTTGCCTGGTGACAGTAGACCAGTCAAATTGATGAGTAGTTCACCAACGTTCACCAACAGGTTTCGAAAGGCTGGACTGCTGCATGATTAAGGGGACCGGGTGCGATCAAATAAGAGCGCCAACGAAGAGGCTGAAGAGAGTGACGAGATCCTGAGGCTGTTCAATTTGGACACTGAAGAAGAGGACTTTGATGGTTTCAGTGCGCAGGAAGAAGATGAAGAAGGCGATCGATGACTTTTGACCTGGTAGGCTGCAGTGTATATCAGTCGTTAGGAGATATTGGAATGTCGTTCGTGCACTGTTCAGTAAAAAAGCATAAGCAACGTAATTTGTGTGTTACTGATAACGTACGTATATATAGCCGTGTTACAGGCACTGTTCGAAAAAAAGCATTTGCAAACTGCATATGTTTATATTACCATACGGATTAAATTAAAAGTTAAAAAATCCTCACGTGTAATATCTTTCTGTGTAAATCATATTACAAAGTGGGACACCCGCAGCTTAACATCCGGTGCGGCCTGTACAAGTACAAAATTGGTTTTCTTTCTGAAATTAGAGCATGCGGCTTTTAATCAGATGCGCTCTGTAGTCCGGAATTTACGGTAATTCTTACCTGTGTAACATGCGGGCGGACAGAACTTCTACCAAACAGCTTCTCATAGTTTTTGTTGACAGAATGCAGCCAATTTAGTAGCAGCACAAAGGAGACTTCTCAGTTGCGAGTTCCACCAATGCAGCCCTTCCAACAGGTAAACCTGAAAGTTCAGGCTGTTGGCGCTGCTCCCTAGAAGCAAACACAACACATGAACCACATCAAATACACAACCACCAATCAATGACAAGACATTTTGGTTTTGATATCCTCAACACAAACCTGGTATGAAGCGGTTGGGGTGGAGATGAAAAGACTCCAAGGAAGTTGAGCCTCGTGCACACCTAAACACCGGCAGCCGCAAACCTCACTTGGTCAGCTCCCCAGTTTTGGTGTAGAGAGCAACGCCCAGTGGATCTTGGATGCACTTCACATGCTTCCTCTGGACCCACCAGATGTGCTCCGAACTCTCCTGATCAAACAGAGGAACGCTAATGGAGTCATTGCCATGGGACCACATGAGCACAGCAAACAGCGCCTCCAACAGCTTGACTTTGGTGTCCACTCCTTGTGTCCTCCGTCGGCAGTGGAGAGCCAACTCCTCCCTGGTCAGATGCCTGTCCACATCTGTGGAAGACAGTCCCTGGGCCTGAAGCTGCTGGGCCTTGGCTTCACGCAGTAGCGCTAAATAAGCTGCATCCCACTCAAAAATGCACACCGACATGCGTGACATGTACAGTGGGTACAGCTGATGGGCATCGGTGGTGCATCCCAGGGCAAGCCGCCACATGAAGTGCCAAATATCCAGCCTTACCAGAAGCTGTGGCCACCTGCTGAATCTGGCCTACAGCATAGGGGTCTCTGCTGCCTCAGCACAGCATCTGCAGTCCACATACAGGGCAGAAGGGGGATCCGCAGCGGCCTGCTCGTACCTCTTCACCAGGTCACCTGCCATCCTGTGTAAACCAGCTCCCTCCTGAGCTGTCAGGACACTGATTAGAATCTGTCCATGCCCGTTTCCCATGGAGGTGAGCCAGAGAGCTCCTCCCTTGGCTGTCCCAGTAAGCTTCTTTGTGATCTAAAGCACAAGACATGAACAGAGCCACAGACAATATGGTTGAGAAAAATTGCAATGATAAATAATTTAAATGCAAACAGTGGTTAATAGTAGCCTATTTTGCAGAAAATAACATTGTTCAACCTTTTTTGTGGAGTCCATCTTAAGAATGGAGCCATAAGTCGATGTAATGTAAAGCCTTGATGTCCTCAAGCCTTGCCAAAATGTCCTGGCTGTAGACAGACAGGAGCCTCTTGCAGCTGAGCACAACATCAAGCTGTGGAGGATCAGGGAACGTCACAGGCAGCATTCCAGGGCCTTGGAGGAAGCCCATACACTCTGCGGTGTACCGTGACACATGTTGCAGCCACTCCTCTGTGTGGTTCTCCTTCGGCTGTTTTAATATCCACGTAGGACTGTTGCCCTGGTCCCGCTCCTGCAGAAGCCGAATCACCCGCACGTCACAGGCATACCCTAGTCACAGATAAATAAATCAGTCAGAATGTACAGCATTCATTTGGAGATGGAAAAAGAAAAGTAGACACACTACCTACTTTTTAGTCACAATGACCTGAAATTCGGACCTGTGAGCCAAATCCAACTGTTGGAGGAGCGTTTGGCTCCAGGACAGTTGGCACAAGTCAGTGTCTCAGTGACCATGGTGTAAATCCGGCCAACATCCAGGATCCGCCGTGCCCTTTTGTGCAGCCCTGCTCCAGTCAAATTGATGCCCACCACAAGAAGGATTGGGGCAGACCATCTTAACCTTCCACCACTTGTACGGCATCCGCATGAGTAGTGGATGGGCGACGAAGTGTTCTGGTGAAGGTGCCTGGTAGAGTGGACTCGGCTGAGGTGGGTAGTACCACAGCTTCAGGTTGTCCTGGAGCTCCACTTTGTCCTTCCCCCATTTTAAACAAGGCTTTTGTTATCCACCTATGGTCTTCGGGTGGAATGCTCTCTGCCTATGAACGGGCCAGCTGAGGAGATGCAGCAAAAAATGAAAAGAAACTATGCATAATCATACTTTGCTATTAAAAAATGAAAAAATAAATATCAGTGCTAAATCACTTACCAACACAGGAGAAAAAACTGATATCTCAGGAATGACGTCTGGTGGCTCTGTTTGGACGTCTACAGCCTGTGCGAAGTTTCATTATCAGATATTTAAATCTGTAGAAGAACACTTTAATGTTGTGCACAGTATTAAGTGTAGAACTGCAGAAGCTCTAGCTGAAAAGGTAATCGCTCACTGTGATGGCAGTACTGACTGGAGAACCAGGGATCTCTTGGTCTTCTGTGACTTGTTTCTGTAAAATAGAGTCTTAAGTAACTTGTATAAACAACCCACTTTTATACAGTTGACTTTTGATTGCAAGTTACCTGAGTCATGTTTCTGGCAATGGCTAGATTTGGCTT
The DNA here is from genome assembly GCA_036173005.1 of Crenichthys baileyi. Taxonomy (NCBI): domain Eukaryota; kingdom Metazoa; phylum Chordata; class Actinopteri; order Cyprinodontiformes; family Goodeidae; genus Crenichthys; species Crenichthys baileyi. The sequence continues at coordinate 639,304 of JAHHUM010000594.1, forward strand.
TGCAGCTGCACCGCTGCACCACCAAATCTTGGCTTGATAAACTGAAAGATAATAATCCAAGGAATGTATAATGAGAAGCCATTCACTGAAAACAAATACTCATAGTACATTTACCCAGTTTATGCTATTACACTTGGTACCAAATGAACTGTGAAAGTAAACACCTGTTAAATAGAAACATACAGCTCGTATAGCTCGTACCACTTCTTCTGTCTGGGTGCTGGCCTGTTGGCCATGAATGACCAATCCTGCCTTAATTAAGAATAAATATAGAAATAAATAAATGACTCAATAAAATAATGGGCCAAAAAGTAGCTAGAAATATAAATTAGTGCGCCATTAAATGCAAAAACATAATAAAAAGAAGAGATTAATTAAATTATTGATCAATTATCGGATATAAATATCTCACAATCCTAAATATATATATTTCACAAACTAGGGGAAACATCCTACAAGAACTTCAACGTTAAATTAGCATCTTTAAACATTTACAATGATACTTTCTGAATAATATTAAGATATACATTTTTCAACAATAAATCCCCAGTAAATATGGCCAATATTATTCAACATATTAACCTTTTTAAAGTAAACTGTCATTCAAGGATGATTTCTGTCCTGATTAAGAGTTCAGTTTCTATAAATGTCACTATGTTTTTATATTTCATGTGAAACCACCTTTTGCTGCAATTAGAGTTGCAAGTCTTTTAGGGTGTGTCTCTACCAGCTTTGTACATCTAGTGACTGAAACTTTTGCCCGTTCTTCTTGCAAAACAGCTCAAGCTTAGTCAGATTAGTTGAAGAGGGTTTGTGAACAGCAGTGTTCAGGCCACAGATTCTTGATTGGGTTTAGGGCTTGAGTTTGACTGGGCCATTCTAACACATGAATACATATTTTGTTTTAAACCATTCCATTGTAGCTCTGGTTTTATGTTTAGGGTCGTTGTCCTGCTGGAAGGTGAACCTCCTCCCCAGTCTTTTGAAGACTCCTACAGGTTTTCTTCCAAGATTGCCCTGGATTTGGCTCCATCCATCTTCCCAACAACTCTGACCACCTTCCCTATAGCTGCTGAAGAGAAGCACCCCCAGAGCATGATGCTGCCACCCCCATATTTGACAGTGGGGATGGTGTGTTCCGAGTGATGTGCAGTGTTAGTTCTCTGCCACACAGTGTTCAATTTTGGTCTCGTCTTATCAAAGCACCTTCTTCCACATGTTTGCTTTGTCCCCAGCATGGCTTCTTGCAAACTGCAAACGGGACTTCTTATGGTTTTCTTTCTTTCTTCTTGCCACTCTTCCATAAAAAAACACTTTTGTGCAGTGCACGACTAATAGTTAATACCTGAGCTGTGGATCTCTGCAGTTCGTCCAGAGTCACCATGGGCCTCTTGCTTGCACACCAGAAATTTGGCTATTTGGATTCGCAATTGAGACATACCAGTAAAACTCTTAAGGTAGTTGGAAATTCACAACTGCCTGAACCACAACATTTATTGTTTTTCTACATCTGGCACCCCAATGTGGCCTTGGCAACTTCTGCTAACTGGCTATCAACAAAATATCTCCTGGATGTTATACAAACAGGACGCTCTTCCCCAGCACTCCCCTACCAGCTGTGTGCTGATAGCTTTGCGGCCGATTGATAAAACTTCCACCTCTCTTCTCAAGGACAATGGTGCTTTTATTAGTGTTGACAGTCTAACAGTCTTGCAAACACGCTCAGACTCATATATTCACACCCTCAAGATTCCACTGTACCCGTGCTAAATCTTTACTTATGTGTGTGTTGCTTACCCCTGCTGAGGTTTTTTGTACTACTTCAGACTGTATTCTGCTAAGAATAGAATCTGAAATATGATTTTTTTCCTCCTATCTTACTATACCTAAATGTGTGATTTCATTACTTTCATGGATTTTCAGATTTCTCAGGATTACCAGCGAAAGCCAAATATTATTAGTAATTGAAAATTTGGACTAAAGCTGTTTTTACACCAATAACCATATATTTTTAGATTCCTTAGAAGGATTGTATTACAACTATTTCATACCAGTGAAAGCCAAACATTATTAGTATTTGAAAGTTTGGTCACTTGACTGACTTGACATCTCTGATCAGTGCTCTCCTCGTTCGCCTTGTAAGTTTAGGTGGATTGCCTTGTCTTGGTAGGTTTACAGTCGTGCCGTACTCTTTCGATTTTCAGATGATGGATTGAACAGAGCTCCATGAGATGTTCAAAGCTTGGGAAATCTTTTTATAGCCTAAGCCTACTTTAAACTTCTCCACAACTTTATCCCTGACCTGTCTGGTGTGTTCCTTGGTTCACATGACGTTGTTTGCTCCCCAATATTCTTTTAATCAACCTCTGAGGCCGTCACAGAGCAGCTGTATTTGTACGGAGATTAGATTACACAGAGGTGGACTCTATTTAGTTATTAGCAATCATCAGGCAACTTCTGAAGGCAATTGGTTGCACTCAGAGTAAAGGGGGCTAAATACTTTTGCACACTGCACTTTTCAGTTTTTTATTTGTAAAAAATGTTTCAAATCATGTATAATTTTCTTTCCACTTCACAATTGTATACCACTTTGTGTTGGTCTTTCATATAAAATTCCAATAAATTACATTTATTTTGATTGTAATCTGACAATATGTGGAAAAGTTCAAGGGGTATGAATACTTTTACAAGCCAGACTTGATGATCCTAGTTTGTCCACATTATCTTACAAAAACAAACTCGTCCAATAACTGCCCAATTAATGCTTAAACTTCCATGAAGTTATGTTTTTTAATAGCATAAAGAGGGCATGAAGTGACACTAATACCATATCGCGCGATCACATCGGTGAAATTGGCGCATAAATATTTATACCTACACACTAACTTACAGCTTGGCTTGGTTTATTGGCTACAAAAAACTTACCCAGTGAAATTAAACACTTTTAATATATTCAAAGGTAGCTTTAACAAAAATGCCATGACCCTGAAGCCAGTGCTGTGTCACGCAGCTTACGTATGTCATATCGCTAAAAAGACACATTTGTTTTATCAACGCCGACTCGGTTTGTTATTAACAAGCAACCTTTCTCTCGATCTACGATGGATGGATTTCCTAAACAGGTTCCCGTGCCCCTACACAAAGTTCAGAACGACGTTAGCCTTTCAACATTTCCTAAATGCGATTGGCTCTTCATTTCAACATTTTCAACATTTCTGAAGCACCATTGGCTGTAATGTTCAACAGTCTTCAACCTTTTGTTTTAGTTCGTACTTACTGAATACTATATTTTAGCAGTGTAAAAGTACAGCACTAGACCAAAAGGTGTTGTCAGAAGTGGGATTCAAACCAACGCCTCTAAGGAAGACTGCAACCTGTCTCCCCTGGACGTGTGGGTTCGAATCCCACTTCTGACAACACCTTTTGGTCTAGTGCTGTACTTTTACACTGTTAAAACACATAGTATTGAGTAAGTATGAACTAAAACAAGTGGACAAGTCTGCTATTTCCAAAATGAACTTGCATAAGCCTCTTGTGGCATTACATACGACATGAGGGATCTGATCAGGGTTTTCATAAGTATGTCATGTTGATTTTTTGTTTTGTTTTCTCTATTTTCCTATGTTCTAATCAAATTCTGCCTTCTGTGGTCATTCCTACAGGAACGAGCTTAGATCACCATGCATGCACCTGTACTACAGCCTATATCATCTCCATTATTTTGGTCAACACTAGAGGGAAGAAATAAGGAAAAAAATCCAGTCAAATGGCATTCAAAAAGAGGGATGTTGTAGCAAATCCCTTAATTATTTAGATGAAATAAGCAAAACAATCAGATTTAAAATCACATCTGAACTAAAATTTAAAATTTTATTAGTCAGGAACATGCAAGAAAATCAATCGGATGAATCAAATTATTTTAACACTTAAAGCTCTGAGGGGATCATTGTTTGCTTCACTTCTATCATCAAGCATCCATTCTGGCACGGAGGTCATCAGATTTAAAATGTCTCAAATGTGAGGTTGAATGTAATTCAAATTTTTCAGTCTATGTTGAAATCTGCCTGAAGGGGCTTTTAACAGGTGATCAACTCAGTTCTTGTTGTCTTTTGTGATATAATTGACACAAATACACACACAGCAGTAACAGAAGAGAAATCCTCCTATAGAAAATTCTTTCTTCATTACACAGCTCCTTTTATTGCCATATATTGTCAATAAAAATATATGAGATCTATTGTGGTAACAGACCTTTCACCTGCTGAGGATGGAGAAGTGTGTACTTTAAGACAATGTTTAAGAAGATCTTCAGAGAGTTCACTCTTACATCCACAGAGGTTTGAACATGACACATATGTTTTTGCTCTACTGGTTTTTGGAATACTGAATATATTTGATCCACTGATGCAGTCTTATAGACCCCTTCTTGCCTAAAGACGAGCAAAGATTAGAAAAACGTTCCATCCCTCCATGGTCTGTGGCTGTTTTTCCATGCCGGGTCATGGTGGTTCTGGTGCCTGTCTGTCTATAGTGGTCATTGGATGAGAGGCAGAGTACATCCTGGACAGGTCTAGGGCAATTGTTAGAGACTAATAAACCTAACACGTATTTTTGGACCATGGGATAACAATGGGAGAGCACACAAACTCCATACAGAAACCAGGAACCTTTATGCTGCAAGGAAACTGTGCTAACAACTGCACAACCATCTGATGCTATCTAACCTTGGTCAAAAGTTTTTATTGAATGCAAGATTAAAAAGCAAAAAGAAATGGAGCCATGCAAGGGACATGAGAAAAAAACATGTTCTTTGCAAATGTTTTTTTTGTGTGAGGCTTCGCAGTTTTCTAAAAGCTTCTATCTCCACTGTACCTGGCTTATCTCTGATGGCAGAGGAGAATATAGTTGGAGAGATGTGACCCATTTACAATATAACATTTCCTAGAATGAGCATCGGATTAAAGAGAAGAAAGAGTATTTAAGAGTGTTTGTCTACCTGCACATTACCCATGATGTTGCTTTACAGCTGCAGAACCCATGGGAGTGTGCTAATCAAGCTGCATGACACAAGTTACATTGACCAAATACTAGACAATCTGTCATTGATCCATCAGGTTGAGCAGTGCAAGTTGCTTTACTGGCAGCTAAGAAACACTCAAAATACAAAGAATCCAAGTTCAAAAGTGACTAAATATTTAGTGCAGCAGGCTAAATAAGTCCAGTCAGTCTCAGTCTAGCCACTTAATGCATTAGCATAAGTGAAATCCCAACCCTACAAAACAAATGTTTTTAAAACTTTATCTGATTATTTGCGAGTGATACAGAAAAAAAAAAAAACATATTCTGTCCTAACATCACAAACATAAAGATTTGCTGAACAGTAGTGGGACTTTAACTGAAACTGGGTGCCTGTCAGATGACATTAAGGCTACGTTTACACTGCACTTTATTTTTTCCAACTTGTGCCAGGCCACTATCATAAGTGGCCCTGAATTGGATCTGATGCATTTCAATCGAAGGCTGAATTGTGACTGACTTGCGGTCTTGAAAGTGGTAAGGACAAAAGTAAATAAAGGATGAAATAAGGATGCCAGACACAATGGAGCTAATCCTTATTCTGTCTGCTTCCGTTGCAAAAAAGCTTCAGAAGTGATCCATAGACTTTTACATGTGTTGCATTCATACTTACTTCTGTAAAAACAGTGAGCTTCAAGTGACGGATCTTCTTCGGCATAGGTGGGTCACCTCAGGGCTGTGGGCTGTTCACACTGGAGTCTGATGGCGGTCGCATTAAAATTGGAATGTAAACAATCATGCCAAAAAAGGAAGAAAAAAAAAAAATATAGCATCAACACTTGCAATGAAGTGGATGCAAATATCTGCTTCGTCTATAGGCCCTGGTTGGCCTGAATGCATCTTTAACAGTGTCTGCACCTTGTATTTTTAAGACTGAGCTTTTTGGGAACAAACGCTCTTCAAACCAAAAATAGCCCACAAGTATGGTGGAGGAACTGTGCTGCTGCGGGCTTCTCTTTCAAAGGTCCTAAAAATCTTGGGCGCGCCGCTGGTGATGTGGGGGTTGGCGTGCGTCCGCGTGTAGAGGCTATGGTCCTAGGGGTGGCCGTCCCGGGTTCGGGTCCCGGGCCCGGCGACCTTTGCCGGGTGTCTCCCCCTTTCTTTGCCCCTCCTTCCTGTCTGCCTACTATCAAAAATGAAGGCCTCTAGTGCCGAAAAAATTCTTTAAAAATTTTTTTTTTAAAAAGGTCCTATAAATCTTTTAATAGTGAGTGATATTATGCGAGATTATGCAACTGCATTAAAAATAATTTATTTAAAGACCCTTTTACACATCTTTACCAGAGGCTGTGCTGTAGAAATAGGAAGTAATCTGTTTATTATTGGCAATACTTCTAATAGTACCCTTTTTGTTTCAAGTCAGTATTGTATAATTCAAATGTAGTAACTATGAGTTGTTTTTTTAAATAACTCAGTAATCCCTAAAATTGTATGCATTACTATTGTACTTAATAGTAATACTGGAGTATTACTATAATAGCATACAACTCATCATACTCATAGTGAGCAGCGATTTAAAAGTTCTTTCTGAAATAATGTTAATAAAGCTTTAACAATACTGCCAAATAAATCTATAAAAATGTTCGTGGTTAATATTTTCTAACTACAGAAAAAACCTTAAACCTAAAGATGAAAAAATAGATAAATTTTTGCAACTAATTTTGTTTGTACATAAGGAGAATACTTAATGGTTTTCTAAATTCACAAAATTGTATTTAGTTCACATTATAAATATTCAGCAAAATTCAAAAAAAAAATCAGATTTTTTCACTATTTTGTTCTCCAGCTCGTTCTTCATATTTTCACTCATAGATCAAAGCTGATCTGCGCAATTAGGGAAAGAAAGAAGACATTTACACCATTTCATGTTATAATTAATGAGATATGCACAAACATTTCAAACTCACAGCACAGCACAGTTTATCTGCTAGTCACTTTGTACAAATAGTAGAAAGAGGGATTGTGTCTGAAGGAGACAAACTGCATCATAATTGCCTGATAGATTTAGATATACAGAAACTAACTTTCAGAAAGGTGTACAGAGAGAAACATCTCGCAATAAAAAAAACTTTCTTTAACCTGTTGGTTTATAAAACAAAAGAAAGAGCGAAAGAGAAAGGCTTCAATAATCACATACATACAGTTATAGAAAGATATCATACTGAAACTGGTAAAAACACAAAATAAACAACTTAGAAAACACATTCCAATAATAACCGGGTGGTGTCAAATGGTTGGCAAAGTTTTGGCTGCTTTCCTACTGTGCACCACTTAAACCACAAACCATTTTTAAAGGAACACCTGAAGGTCCTGTAAAGAACAACAACGTATTTTTCATGATCATTTTATGTGTTTACATATTATAACCTGAAAACATGGTATGTTGATTGGTTGTCAATCACATCCCTGGGTGATTATCATCTTTCTCACCCTAATCATGCTCCCTTTTGACTCATCTAAAAGTACAGATCTCTCCTACATGCCACATACCCCTAAAAAATAACAGCCCCTTCATTGGTTACATTTTTACTCTATGGTTTAGATTTGTTGCGATCTTTAAATGGCAAGTGATAAAGGAGGCAAAGAAAATGCCATGCCCTCCTACAAGAAGATTTCTATGTATTCTGAACGTCCACGTTCAAAGTCCCTCCCGCAGCCAGCTGAAGGGCCATGCTGAGTTTACAGGATGGAGCAGAAGAACTTCTTCTCCCTGAACGGATTCTCTGATGCTGGCACCGGTGATAACAGGGGGTCCTCTTTGGCATGAGCTTCGCAGTAAGACATTAAGTCTGCCGCTGCTTTGGACACCTGGAATTAGACATACACACAACACACACACGTCACTGCATGTTGTCACTCTTGGTAGCTAAACTTAGCTAAATTGACCCAGTGAGCTTTAGACCTGATTTCAAAGTTGAAACTGTAGACCTCATTTAGAGGTCTGCAGTTTCCTGGCTGTGGTTTCGACCTATATATTTAGTCTAAATTTAGACCAAGCAAACTGCCTGATCTATAAGTGGTCTAAGTTTGGACTTAAAATTCAAAGTTCATGTGGTCCACAAAAAAGTCTCTAAATAAGGCAAACATGCTAAACAGCATATATGCTATCCTTGACAGCTTTATTTGATATAGAGTTACAAACTAGGGCTCAACTAAAGATTATTTTGTTAAGCGATTAATCTGTAAACTATTTTTTCGATTAATTGATTAATAATTGGATTGCATAAGGTGCTTAATAGGAGATTTTTTACAGAACTTGAACCAGGTGAAGCTAAAGCTATGCCACTTGAGGAGTTTTGAGCATATTTACAGATATTTACAGATATTTAAGATTTTTGATCTTAAATGCTAAATGTATATATTTTATGTACAGTTTTATGTACAGTTTTTGCCTCATTACTGCTAAGTGGGTTGTTCTTTCAGCAAATTGCATGTTTTAGAGTCTGTATACTCCAGATAATGATTATTCCATTACTAAATTAGTTGACGATTATTTTAATCCCATTAATTGTTTAGCCCTATTTTAAACTAATTTAATCCTTTTTCAATTGTGCTACTGAAGTAATGATAACTCTCTGTGAAGGTACTATGTATTTTTTATGTGTGGCTGAAAGCTATGACTAGATATTTACATATTTACAGTGTACTAATGAATACAAAAACGCGTTCTAACTTAAATAGTTGTTAGATAATTGATCTGTACAGGATGTAGTGACAGCAAGATGCTTCTTCTATACATTTGTACAGTTAATGACAGTGAGGTAGAACTTGTTGCAGAAGGTTTGAGAACCTGATGATGTGAGAATGTTTTGTAGACAAATAATTATTGGTTTAATGGGACAGTTTAGAAAGTAAGATATTAACAGTTTTCTTTTCAGAGATTTTCTTTGCAAAGTTAAGAAATTGCAGTTTTCTGTGAAATCCATTGAATAGCAAAGTGCTCTGTTTAGGAATAGATGTAGCCTCAACAAAAAATGCCTAATGGTTTGTAAGGGCTTTGCAATCAAACCACTGGGTAGCTCCATACTAAAATCCTTATTTATTTGTTCTATTCCAGATGTAAGCAAGAATTCTGAACATTTTTATGTCATCGGACACCTGAAACTATGCAGAGTTTTTGCATTTGTTAGATAAATGTTTACTAGCGCCAATAATATATGGATTTCTTCTTGCAACGAGTCAAATGCCTGCTGGCCATTTAAAAGAAAAGCAGGTTTACAAGAATTGAACGTAATCGTAACTTTTCAGACTCAGAGGTAACTTTTATTCTATAGAGGAAAACCCCTCTGTAGCAGAAATAATATTAGATAATGAATACAAAAATATTGCACAAACATATTCACGCACAAAGAGCTCACCTTTATCCTGTCAATGTTGGCCTCCATCTTCAGCTGCTCCACCAGCTTCCTGGCCTGTGCAATGCTGGCCGTATTGTTACTCGCCATGGGCGCTCACGGTCAGTTCTCGTTTGTTCGACCTACGTGAAGGAGACGGAGGCTTAAACATCCCAGACATTTTTATTCAATGGTGACCACTACAGGCATGGGAGTATCAGTGCTAGTAACAGATAGCTTGTTTAGTATCACATGCCCAAAGACACACTTGCACACACAGACACAGGAGTGTAATATTTATGGTGCCTGTTGCTAGGCAGCCACCTGACAGTGAGGAAGAGGTGGGAGGACAGAAAGTGGGGCTGGCGCTTTGTCCAGCACTGTATTCAAAATGGAGAAGGACAAGAGGTTGAAGCTACAAAAAACCATAAGATTTTACACAATGACCCACTAAATAATATGTAGCAATAATCTGAGGGACATTTGAGTAAAAAATACTTTCATTAGCAATTATAGCTGTTTTTTTTACTATTCTTTCAATAATGTCTCATCAGTCTTTCTTTGAATTACCATACTTTTAATTTAAACGTGACAGCATGAACTTGTTCATGGTTTTTCTCTTAAGCAATAACTAAACTATTCTATTTGTTCTCTGTTTAAAATTCCAATTAAAATGCTGTAATACACATGCTCCACCTGCAGGTGGCAATAATGTCAACATTACCTACATCAAAATTTAAAAGAAGATGTTTCAGGAGGACAGGAAGTGCAAACACAGCTAAAAAATAAATAAGTTGGCTAAATATCCAGGATATTTAGCAAAGACTTGTGACTAATGTAAGCCCCATACACGACTAGTGTGGCCATAGCACCCTGTTGTATCTATGTTTGAAATTCTTATTTTGAAGCAAGAAAGGAAGTAGTTCTTGAGGTGACCTGTTGTGTTGACAGTCGACTAATAAACTTCTTGTCGGTGGTTAAGACTCTTAGTAACAAAAACGTTAAACAAGCCATTCACGTTTTTAAATTGCTTATTTGACAGTGTTTTGGGTCAGCAAAAAAAAAAAAAAGTGCTAGCGACACTAAAGCTAGCATCTGCTTGTTTTTTGCAATAACCCTTATTGTGTAATCTGGATGTGTTGTTATGCCTCAACAATCTACTAGTAAAATGCTCCATAAAGTGTACACTGTATTTAAAACTATGAATCTATGGTGCCTCCCTCCCAATGTCATTCTGTGTGACCAATTACACACATTAACATTACATTATATAGTTGATTTATTTGTTCAGAGCAATGCTATCCATAAAGTATTATCTACCCAAAGCTCCCCTGTTTGATTTTACGGATCAGGCTTTCAAAAACAGCATCCTCCTTGGTGTGAGATCAATCATCCCTGCGCCGCTCTCCGTCATCCATGCGTGTGCACTGCGGTGTGACTCAGTGTGAGGTCAGTGCTGATCTCAGTGAGGAGCAACTATGAATATTAATGTGACCCTGGTAGCACATCTGCTCCTCTGACTGTGGAGCTGCTGCAGTAATTAAAAGCTTAGAATCTGGTCACAGGTAACACATAGTTGTAGACTATCACTAACTTTGTCATTGCAGAACCAGGGACAAAGTGTTGCTTGATACATGGGCTGGGTACCAGTATGAAGGTATACTAAAGTAATAAAAAGTTATATTTTCAAAAGCACTGAAATTTTACATCATTCTATTCCTGTGCTTTCATTTTACTAATGAAGTACCAGAGGGAGTTCTGGAGTGACTAGAGATTTTGTCCAGCAGTGAAGAGTAATACAGTGCTTCCCCTCCTCCACCTTTTGCTGCCCTCTGCTGGATACCCGTCTAAAGAAAGCTTTTCCCCAATAAAAAGAAGACAAATACGGCTATTTGGGAATAACCTGCTTGCAAAAAAACATAGACAGTCATGCTGTTGCATTCATAGGAGTGAGGCTGTTTATTGCCCCCTATATAAGGAACAATGAATACATGTTATATTTTATTAGATTGCATTTTAACTAAAACAATTAAATGATCTTATACTGTTTTGCTTTAAATTTTTGCGTGAATATTTTGATCCAGTGAAACTGGTCTTTTTACTCAGTGATGCTGTGGGTATCTCATACTGGCCCATGCCTATCAGAACCTGCTGTGTATTAAGTTTAATAATAAAGTTGACCAAAATGCAGTCTAGAACATTTCTCATTCTGTTTTATATTGCTAAATATTTGTCATGTATTTCAAGCTTTTTCTGGGAAGGCTTTACTGAATGCACTAGAATTATTACTGTGTATTTTTTTCTGCAGAAAGGAAGAGGTTTATTAACTCCTCGTCAGCTTTCTGCAGTTGAAGCCATATTTTAGCAAAGATTGACCCTATTTATCTAATTCTCGCTTGTTTGAAACATTTCCGGGGATCCAGCTGGAACATCTCTGAAAGTTGTGAGTGCAAACCCAACGACAGTTTGAAGAGGATTTCTATGAGCAACCTGCAGTAGACTGTACGTAGTTAAAGTGTAACATAAACAGTACTGCTGCTGAACCATCCTGGTTGTTTTATGATGAGAACAACACCTTGTATGGGCATATGCTGTCAAACTGAAAATAACACGATTTATGAGGCTGTTTGAAATAGAGGACACACTTACTACAAGAGCACAAAGATCAGAAATCAGTCCTTGAGTTTTACACACCAAGGTCGTGATATTATTTTATTACTCAGGGGACATGTCAAAACAGGCCACGGCATCTTTAGACTATTGATAGGAATTCATGTCACACTTTAAGGTTTCTGGGATGCCTGTCAAAAAGTAGGTCTTCCATTTTTATGCAAAACACTATCACAATAGCCCAATTTATGAAGAATCTGTCCACGTTTTTGTAGGTGAACTCCATGTTCACAAACTAACAGTCAGGTAGCCTGGGTAAAGTTATCTGGGAGCTAAATATAGAGGATCTCTGCGTTTTTTTGTTTTTTTTGTAGCCTCATATTGGAGATGAATAAATCCCAGGGTCGCAGAAAGAGGCTTATATTATTGAAAATTATTTGTTAGATGAAATTACTAAATGTTTGGGCATAATGTACATCTATAAATTGTCTATTTTAAAATGAAAAGAAAAACCTAATGTAAAAGCATACAGTATATACCCTGTTTCATGCAAGGGAGCTAATGTTGCAATGGCCTTCTGTTTCTTTGGGCTCTAAACTGTTTCCTCTGTCAAAGAACCTGCAGCACATCTTTTTTTTCTTTATAGTTCTTAGAATAAAAATCGGAATCATCAAAATCAAAATTGGAAGAAAACTGCAAATAGGAATAGGCCAGGAAAAGCCTGATCCGTGTATCTCAGAATCAGAATCAGAATCAGAATCAGAATCAGCTTTATTGCCAAGTTTGTACATACAAACAAGGAATTTGACTCCGGTACACTTTGCTCTTTGGTTTTGTTTTTGCACTACAGAATATACATATTTACAATGTACAATATACACATATATAAATAAAAAGGTGCATTTGCAACAACTGTATGCTGTTGTTTTGTACTCTATTGAATGTTCAACAGAGAAACAGCCTGGGGGAAGAAACTGTCTCTGTGGCGGCTGGTTTTTGTGAACAGTGCTCTGTAGCGTCGGCCTGAAGGCAGAACTCTAAACAGTTTATGTGCAGGGTGTGTGGGGTCTGCAGAGATTTTAGCGGGGTCTGAACTCTAGAACTGAGTTCAGCTCGTATCATGCTGTTATACCATTTCATTGGCTGCACTTGCTGTGATGTGGCTTTGGGATATAGTTAGTGAGGTTTGCGGCAGATTTTACCAGTTGGATAGCACTACATGTATTTTTGTGTTGCTTCACTTAGATTTTTTAACGTGGTCCTTTAGTTGATGTCTCAGTCTCAACTTTATTTTTCTCCACAACAAATAAAAAATCCTTCACTAGATTACCTACCATGACAATTTGAGAACGAAAGATAGCAGTACTGAACTGAGAGTCACCCTGTTGCTTAATATCAGTTCCACCCTGACACTTTCATATCTACAGAGAGGCGAGTAAAGAAATGTGACATTAAGCAGATCCTCACCCTGGAACAGCTGACGCCCTAAAGGCAACAAGAAGGGTCTAGACTGATGAGGTGTAATGCTTTCTGTTATTTTAGTTTAGAAAGTGTTTAAACTTTCTGTATTAATGCAGAATAGGCTTCTATACTTCCTTCCTCACCATCAGCTGTGGTGAAATGTTTCATGTTTTCTCACCATACTGATTTCTGCAAGAATTTAGCAGGTAGTGATCAATAATGCGGGGCTGCACGTTGGAGCAGTTGGTAGCACTGTTACCTTGCAGCAAGAAGGCCCTGGGTATGACTCCCAGCCGGGGGTTTTCTGGACGGAGTTTGCATGTTCTCCCCGTGCATGCATGGGTTCTCACCGGGTACTCAGGTTTCCTCCCACAGTCAAAAAACGTGACTGTTTGGTAAACTGGTCTCTCTAAATAGCCTTTAGGTGTGAAAGAGTGTGTGCATGGTTGTTTGTCCTGTATGTCTCTGTGTTGCCCTGCGATGGATTGGCGACCTGTCCAGGGTGTACCCCGCCTCTTGCCTATAGACTGCTGGAGATAGGCTCCAGCTCCCCCCGTGACCCACTATGGAATAAGCGGCATAGAAAATGAATGAATGATCAATGATGCATTTGAGGAGATGTGGATTTAGGCTGTGTGCCTGAGAATTTATCCCGGCTGGGTCACAGAATCTGGCAACTATATCCTCACAGACCATTCATCCTTTAAGACAAAAAAATGCTGCTTTATGTCATCTTTTGTTGTGCTTCCTCTGCTTGTTTTGGCTTACTTAGTCTGCTTACTCCTCCGTACGCCTCCTGCCCTGGTTTCGGCCAGCTGTTCAATCAGCAATCTGTGTCTGCCCCGCTCACTGTATGCAAGAAGGAAAACGGAAAGAAAGGTGGAAGAGAGCGTGAATCAGAGCCCTGCACAATTATGTAAACCTTTCATTACATAACGTATCAGAAATATTCACAACACAAAAATACTGATCTGATATTGATAAAGATGTAGACAGAAAATCTGAAGAAAATTAAAAATCCATTTTTGCTTATATAGCAGAGATATGACAAATAAGTTCTCACTTAAATCACCTGTAATCAGTGTTAGTAATGACGTAAATGAGGTTTCATCCATATGTCTTAAAGAAACCACATTCAGTGTAGAATAATCCAGTTGAGATCTTTTTAAAGATTTTTTTAAGTAGAAATAGACCTTTAATTTAAACCTGAATCAGCATCATAAGCTCCCTATGCTGTTTAGGAATATTTTAAAGTGTTTACAAGTGTGTATCACACGGGAGGCACCCATACCTATTCTCTAGAAATTCAAATATTTTCTGTTTTTATTTTTGCCTCATGACGCCCCCTAGTCCATGTTGCCCATAGTAGAAAGCCACAAGAGAGATGAAGTGAAGCAAATGGCCAAGTTTATTTTTTAAAGGGATTTTTTTAAATATGAAGGTGATTATAACAATAAATCCAAAGGTAGCAAGTGTTTAGTTAGATCAAGCTTATGTAAGGCTATACAGATTTCTTTCTGTTTTTCTCTTTCCTTCTTGAACACATTAAATAAATGAGATACAAAGTAAGTTTTAGATTCGAGTACAGAAAAAGAAGCTAATCTTCTGTGTCTAGTCTATTTTTGCAACTGAAGTATATTTAGAGTCAACTTTCAGGAAAAGAGCAATGAAATTTCAGAAAATGTCAAACTGTCCCTTTAGGTTTCTCTTCTGTCTGTGCTGAGACCCATTTCCTCCCTTCAGCTTCTTCCTTTTATCATTTGTTCCTACAGATTCTTTCCTAAAGCATGTGTGACTCTGCTTATATTTCCCAATTACCCTGAATCAGTGGATCCGCTGAGGAAGGGAATCCCACCCATTATAAATCAGCGCAGGACACAACATTAAAGCATCATTACATTCAGGCATCCGTTAACCAAACCTCAGCAACACTGGCTAAGCCCCTAAGCCAAAATATTCAAGCAATGTTAGAACTCCTTAGAATCTGAATAACAAAGATCTGAAATAGGGAGCTGGAGATCTTATGGAGACAATACTCTGCATGGTTACTCTGTATTATCAATATGATTTCATTTGTCTATTGACTCAATAAGCACAGACTGGGATTGGAAACTATTAATTACTCTGGGTCTTTATCAGTTAAAGTGTCAAATCTACCTACTTTTTAGGCTTTCATAAGAAAACATGTAATTTGAAATTCATATAGTAAGGATTATTTTAATCCTCTACCAGTGTTTTTGTCACCTCATTATAAACCTGACCTTTATAATCTTTCTAAAAGTGCAACATGTGACCTTAGAAAATCACTGGATCCTCAAAAAGTTGAACAAAAAGTGGAATTTACTTAAACATTTTTGAGCAGCTTTACTATTGCTTTACCTTAGCATTGTAGATATGTGTTTTATCTACTTAAGTCAGAGTTTGTATATGTATGTTATTACCCCTATCACCCTGTAGTGTAACTGATTTGCGTTTAAATGGCTGAAGAATTGCTACCTCAAATAAATAATAATCTGAATTTGATCTCCAGGTAAACCAGTTGGCCACAGATTATTTTGGACATGTTAAAGAATTTGGGGCAGCTTAGATGTGCCATATATGTCTATCACAGATACGTCTTATTTTACACAATTGCTACTTAAATTGTATGCGCAGGGCATTCCAGTTTGCCCTTTGTCCTCTGAGAGATTTGGGGTCCGTGGAAGCTGCTGAACCTGTTTCTGTTGGTTCAGCCTTGGCATGCCGATCATATTGTATGGGTTAAAAAATTTAAAAAGAGATGGTGACATCAAGGCAAAAGTAGTGCACATGAAGATAACATTTTTAGATACACTAGCATACAAGAAACATATAGAGCAATAGTGCTTAAAACAAAGTAGCTGCAGATTGGCGCTTGCTTGTTATTGCCCTAAATGATTTTTTCTTCTAACTACTTTGGAAGAAGGTCCTTTTTGTTTGAATAAAAACTCTGCAAGTAATTCTGAGGTCTGTGTAAACACACATCCCTCTTATTATTGACATTTACCTTTGCGGCTTGGAGATGACTTCACATGATAAACAGTCACATGAACATAACTGGTGACTGTGTCAAGCTGTATTTGTTCAGGACTTGTGCAAGCTTACAAAGACAGAGAGTATGGCACTCATTAGCCCATAATTACGTTTGCTTTCTCATGTCTGTAGTTTGGTGTGGGAGAAAAGTAAAAATGTCAGAATATCAGAATAGATGTGGACCAACATTTGCTGCCATCAAGTCACTGAAGAATGCTCGTGCATTTATACTGTTTCTGTCGTTCTTTTTGTCACTATACGAAACTGTTAAAAATTGCTAGAAACAAAACAATTGAAAAGTGGTTGACCGATCAGTGTGATAAGGGTAGCTCTGTTGTGAGCTGAGTGATGTGCGTGGGTTGGGTGAATGTGGAAACAGTGTGCTCAACCACAGAACCTAAGACTCTTCAAACACATTGGAAGAACTGTAAACAGTCATTGTTCCCTGGATATGAATACAATAATTTGAACCACTGATACAGTAAGTTAGTCATTTTATTTTTTAAATGTCATTCTGAAATCATTCTAGTCTTCACATTTTACAGAAAATTTTTTTTTGAGAGAGAGGTGTTCCCGATTGATGAGTGCCTCCACTATTAGGTCAGGTCACTGCTGCAAAAGTAAAAAGCAAAGCAAAAAAAAAGCACAGGATAGCAAATAATATTTTTAAAAAAAGGAAGAAGCTGCTGAACCCAGTTTTTCTATAAACTGTTTGTATCATCATACTTATTTTTCGCAGGAACAGCAAGATCAGGGTTTAAAAAGCAAAGAGAACAGGAACATGTTAGCATTTTTCTTAAATCAATTTTTTTTTTACTTGGCAGACTTTGTTCTCTACTTTAATGCCAAAATAGCATCTCGAGCTGAGCTGCACTGAGTGGAAAATCTATTTCCCTCCTGTGTTCCAGCCTTCTGCTTCCCATCCCTCCCTCTGTGGCTGACAGGTGTTTATTGAAGGGGCAGAACCCCCCACTCCAGTATTCTCTGCCCTGCTGCTAAGACCACTGAATCAATGTGACCCCCTCTGTCATCCTTCCCTTGCCATTTTGACTGTTTTTTTGAACCTCTTCCCCAGAGATTTCAGGGGGTCTGTATTCATCATGAGGCCCTCTGCTGATGTGATTATAGCTGCTGCATGAATCAGGGTGTTGCTGACTTAAAGGGTGATTAAGCACCACAGGAAATATCCTGGTGGAGATATAATTCCCGACCTGTCGAGAGAGTGATGATCTTTCACATTCTGCTAGGCACACGGACTCTCCATCTAGTGTTCCCGCCTCTCTTCTTTATTTATACCTTTTCTTATCTGTCTTTACCGCATGCAAAAGGTAGGGCAGCCAGGCAGGGGGTATTCTGTCCTCTGTCATACCCAGGGTGTGAAATTGGAGCATAGTAATTAAAAATGTGTCTCTTGCTAAGCCATCTGGACCCTGGAGAACAAGTGATTAACCTGTAAAAGGGCCTGCAGGGATGGCAAAGTGGAAGGAAGCAACTGCTCCACAGACTTATCTTTAGGCAACTTTAAAGCCTTGTGTTTGCATACAAGTCATTCACGAAATTTGTATCGGGAAATCTTTCACAGCTTTTGGATCAATTATGATTATAACAGTGGCAGAGTTTGAAAGCTAATTAAACATTCGCTCCTTGCTTTTAGACAGGCAACCAGCAGAAATGTTGTTTAACTTTGCCTCCTAAAATGCTCTTTAAATTCTGTATTGTTTCTATGCCATGATGAGGGGTTGGTTTGTCCCTGTAGATTTAACAGAATCTTATTTGGTTGTCTGACTGAGGATAACTATATTGTTATATTTGGGTATGCTAACATTAATTCCCTTGCGTGCTGATTTCACCTGAAACCAAAATCCAGATATCCACGTGAAACCCAACCTTTAACATCACTTTAACTTTTCCAAATTTTGTCACCATTGTATGTTTAGGGTCTCAAGTCTTTTGCAGCCTCAGTAAGGTTTTCTGTCAGGATTGTCATGTATTTAGCTCCATTCCTCTTCCTACCATCTTCCTATTAACTTAAGACTTCCTTCCCTGTTCCTGCTGAAGAAAAACATTCGCACAGCATGATGCTGCCACCACCATGTTTCACCGAGGGGACGATGCGTTCAAGGTGAGGTGCATTGTTAGTTTTCCAACACACAGAGCATCTGAGGTATCTGAGGTAAATCAAAATTGTTCTTTAAGAACATTTTAACGATATGTCTGACGCTGATTGCTACAGATAGATACCAGCCACCCCCATTCACCCACTGGAGGATTAAGGGGGAAACAAATTAATAAATGACAGTTGAATTTATTTCTGTGGAATTGAAGAGAACTACACAAATTTGGAAGGTAATATATAAACTTGACAGTAATTAAACCAGTTGCACACACAGTACTGACTGAATTCCTTCTGTGGATATGTTGCTATGATGTATGATAATAAGGCATCATTATCTTATAAAAACTCTGTTTCCAACTTCTGGTTTACTTGAAGAATGCTGAGTTAGGGTGTGTAGCAGCATAATTTGATCTCCGGCTTTCCTAGGCTGCCATGGATTTTTTTGCTCATGTGGAATGTGCATGAGCATCGCAACATAGAGATTCCTTACATCCTGCACATAGGCACAACTGCTACAACACTTACGTAAATGTTACTAAGCTGTCGCAGCAATGACTCAATAATACAGTTACCTAATCTCATGCTAAACTATGCACACACTCCTGTGCTGATGAATCATGAGTCAGACATGCCGAATGCTTGGAGTTGGTCCAACGGCAGAGCAGCTCAACCTATTTTCTGATTATTGCAGCTAGATTTACCACCTGGGGGCACTTGTAGACTGTGCACTACACTTCAATCCCAGGATGAACTGACCCTTTAAGCAGGGCTTTTACATGGAAACCGGGGATATTAAAATATTTCTGACTAGATTTGTGACTGTACAAGTGATCATATTTTCTTTTTTGAACTTATTGGCCTGGTCAGAAGTACTTGCAGGCAGTGTCATCGCAGTGCTCACAGAAACAGTATGACAGAGTGACCGTACCGTCCTCTGTCCCAGCTATAATAATACAATTTCACCCTGAGACCAGAGGCAGCAAGATGCTCACTCATCTAAAGACAGATTTACAGAGCTGTGTGCTGATCAGAGAGGATATTAACAACGAGATGTTTCAAAGTGGCTTTAACACCAACTGCAGTCAGAAGAAGTAACTTTAAACTGACCTCCGGAGTTGCTATTGAGGAAAATCAAGACAATATTGACTACTAAATGTAATACAGCACGGCCGCCTGCCCTTGAATATGAGAAAGGGACACCTCTCCCCTGTACACACAGAGACAGTGATGGGACAGTGAGAACAGAGCTGTTAGGTTATTATACGGTGTAGAGGTCGTGCTGGGAGTGTCACTGAGCTTCCTTCTCCTTCAGAGGTTCTGGATTTGAGCAGCAGGAACCTGTCTTCAGGCACATTTTAAGTTAGACCTGCTGCAATCTTAAACACAGATGATGACAGAAAGCAGTTTTAAAACCAAATTAAATGTACTTTATAAACAGTTGAAAATGTTTGTGCTTTCGTTCCATTAACATGTCATACTACACACTTTCGTTAGTATAAATCATATTTCTAAAATGGAGGAGTTCTTTTATTATAGATGTCCAAGTAACACCTCTAAAACATAATTTACACAGTTGTAGTCTTTATTCTTAAACAGTAAACCTGAATGATCTCAGAAACCAAAACTAGAATCTGAGAACAACTGTGTTCCAGTCATGAGCTCGAAAACTATAGATTAGCTTGATTTGTAACAGTAAACAAGTATTCTAATAGGTTTCCATAACTTTACTGCCAAACTGTGATGTAAGAAAACAGCTGCTCTGTAGATGAAGCTAAACCCTTGTTCCATGATAGCTGATTGTCAAGCTTCAAATTAAAATCCCAGCTACTTTTACACTTGAAAATACCATGAAAAAAACGGCCGTTCCCTTCCTGTTAGCTAAGAACAGGAAACTGAGCCTACAATTCACACGGCTCACCAAAATTAGGTAGTACCAGATTTATTAGCAGTAACAGACTGCAAAAAAGTCTCAATTTAAATTGCAACATTCAGATAGGTGTGAAGTAGTGTGAACAACATGGATCCATCCTGCCATGTTCCACCGGTTCAGGCTACCGCTGGTGGTGTAATGGTGTGGGGGATAGTTTCTTGGCACTCTTTCAGCCTCTCAGTACCAGTACCAGAAGCATTTAAACACATCAGCTTATCTGAGTACTGTTGCTGACCATGTCCATCTTATATGACCACGGTCAACCAATCTTCTCATGGCTACTTCCAGCAGGACAAAGCTGAAACCCTCTCAAACTGGTTTCTTGACTATGATCGGCTCTCCTTATGCTAATGACCATTTTTGAGAGAACAATTTAACGTAGTGTGTGTCAGGTTTTTTTTCTATTAATTGCTCACTTTTTTCTTCTATCTTCACTGCCTCTCAGTCAGACAAGCTATCCCTTGCTCCTTCGAATAGATTGGAAATCTGTGCCACCTCCAGCACGCTCTGCCCATCCTGCCATCTTGCCGGCTACGGCGCATAAACGCGCATATGTATAACACACACACGTGATAGGCAGGTGGTTTGGGGCAGGGGCAGGGGCAGTGGCCCAGGAAATAGTGCATCCCCTGGGAGTCAAGCAGGCAGCAGGGGGAAGGCTTATTGCTCCAGGAAGCACAAATGTGTTCTGCTATGTTTATGAAGTCAAACATGTGCAGCCTGATGTGGTGCTTCTTTGTTGGATTCCAGCAGTAACAATGGGATTTCACTATAGTTTTTTGCTCTCAGTGAAATGAAATTTAGCATGAACTTCCACACAGAGAATATTTTTTACAGCTTTCTTTGTTTATTTTACTCTGTGTGGTTCAGTTGTGAAGAAGAATGCAAACAAGATGTTTTTGCATTTGGTTTCAGGGCAGAGGCCTAAACAAAGTTTTCCTCTGGAAACATTTAGCATGTAGACAAATAACACGGCCGGTCCCTTGGACGTTAACTGTATTACAAACATCAGGGATTGCTTAGATTCTGCTGAAAAAGTTGCTTGGACGGTTTCAGACACAGACTTGCCAAGTATTCAGTGTGTATATGTGTCATAAAACTTATTTAGTTCATCATGAGCACTTACTTTGGCTTTTTTGTTTGCATGACTACAAAACTTGGGGCTTATGTGCTGTTTGAGTGTTGGGAGTAATTTTAGGTAATCATGAGAGCTGAATTTAAGAATTAGATTACATTGGATCTTGCAGCTTACATCGACATCAATGCAACAAACGATTCACAGGGCTTTGTCAAAGCATTCATACGAAGTTGTTCACATTTTGTCACATTACAACCAAACTTTAATGTAAATTATTGGGATTTTATGGGGCTATAAACACAAGGTGGTGGTTAATTATTAATCAGGAGGAAAATGATGGCTTCGAACATTTCTACAAATTAAAATCTGAAAAGTGTGGTGTGCACATATTTTCACTGCAGTTAAAGCTATAAGTCTTTTTGGTATTTCTTTACCAGCTGACATTTCTCCTCTCAACTGTTGCCGCATACATGCTCATAATGAGGGATTGTTGCAAAGTGAACGGCACGATGCAATTGACTGTCTGCTGTCGCTACATGCTCGTTCAGGAGGAGGGGTTGCTGCAAAGTCAGTGACTTGATGCAATTGGCTGGATTCCCCTAAGTGGAAAACGTTTCAACAAATGGAACCTGCCTGCATTGTTTTACAACTAAGAAAGAATTTAAATGTATGCAATACGATTATATTGAGTTGACTATAAATTTCTGCACATGCATTATTATTTTCAATTTTGTAAAGCGCCTTGAGACAGCATTTGCTGTGAATAAACACTATATAAATAAACCGACTTCAATTGAATTTTAATTTTTGCCCATTTTTTTGGCAAAATAGTTGAAACTTTGTCAGACTGGGTGGAGATCATCTGTGAATAGTAATTTTTAAGTCTTGCCACTGAATCTCAAGGCCCTTTCCTATATATAATTATGCTTAGACCTAAACCATTTCATTGTAACTTTTCTTGTATGTTTAGAGTTGTTGTCCTACTGGAATCTTTGCTACAGTCTCAAATTTTATTTGCAGCCTCAAACGGGTTTTCTTCCAGGTCCACCCTGTCTTTATCTCCATCCAGCTTCCATCAAATCTGCACATCCTCCGTGTCACTGCCTGCAGAAAATCCTCCCCCACAATATGATACTGCTACTGGCATGCTTTATTGTGTAGTTGGCACCGAGCGTCAATACAAAAATGGGAGTCTCATGCCAAAGATGAAGATTTAATGAAGAAAACATAAAAATGAAGAAACAGGCATGAGAGCAACTGGAGAGCATCTGATGAGAACAGCTCGAAGGTGACAACAAACTAATTGTGTACAGAAAAACGGGCAAATTAGCATGGTGTGTAATGGAAAGAACTGACAAGGAGTGAAGAGAAAAGGCTGACTTTTAACTGCTGGAGAGAAGTTTAGTGACATAGGAGTACAAATCAACAAAATGCTTTGTGAGCCAGGTGAGGACTTGAATGAATGAACAAATGAATGAATTAACACAGAAAAGAATAGAGAGGTATTTAACAAGACTCAAAAGGATCTACTGGAGCTAAAGTTGAACACTAAAATAAGGATTTAAACCACTATACTGGAGAGCAGAACACAAGAATCTAAAAAAAAGCTAAGAATCACAACAATAAAAGAGTGAGACGTGTATTGAATGACAAAACTAAAACAACTTATAATCATCTAAATATAAAACCAAAGAGACAAAAATACCCTAAGCCCCATTGACCCTAAGCCTTGGAAAGTTGTGATCAGGGTTAAAGTAGTTGGTAGCACTAGATTTCCTCTAGGGGTGTCCGAGTAAAGGGGGCTAAATACACATGCAAGCGTCACCTTTCAGATTTTTATTCATGAAAAATTTTAAAAGCATGCATCTGCCTGTTATTTTTAGCTCACTTCACAGTGATGTACTGCTTGTGTTGGTCTGTGTATGAAAGTAATGTGACAAAATGTAAAAAAAAAGTTAAGGTTCATTGTAAAATTCAAGCCTCAGGGGTCGGTCAGATATTTGAGCTTCCGTCTATATATCATTATATTTATGTGCAAATATCTGTTACTATATTTTGGTATCCTTTGAAGTGACTAGTGTTTTCACATCCATGGCTAGAAAATGTATTTGCTGGAGATTTGATGTATTTAAAATGACTCAAGATGTGAGTTCAAGTTAGACTTAAGTTGCAGAAAAGCAAAGCTTGAGACCTGGAAAGCCTAACCCTAAAACTACTGAAAGATGATCTATGTGAGACAAGTCCTCTTAGTTCAAACTCAAAAGAGAATCTAATTATTTCTTAAGGATTAGACTTCAGCAGAAAAAGGATCAAAGTGTTAAAAAGGCCAAATGATCCCTAAGATCCAACTAAATAACTTGGGTGTTAACTTGGATTCAGTTGTGTTCATATCTGAAACCCTTCATGCTTACAGGACAGAGTAAAGTAAACTATTCTTTAAAAAATCCACTTGTTGAGCAGTGAGTACAAAGGTTAGCGTGACAGCATCCTGTTTGATTCTTGCTCCGTCCCATTGAGGACCTTTACTTCTCACAGAGACGTGCTAGTATTGTTTCCATAGTGACATTAGCATGGAGGTAATGGTTTTTAGAACTTCTGTTTTTTCAAAAAGCTGTTTTTTTGTCTCTTTTTTTGAGTTGACAGCTCTGAATACTTGTAGGATCTCAGTCAGTCTGTACCTTCATTACTTCTAACTTCTATCTGTGACATTTGACCCTTATCACTGTGTTGATCACTTCCGAGGTCTTTAATAAGGCTTGTTTATTGCTGTTGAGTTTGAAGCAGTCGTTTTTCTTAGATTCTCTTTGACCCGCCTGGACATGAGCTCTTGTGTAATTTTTGACTCACATTTTGCATTTGCTGTTTGCCTTGATATGCAACACGCACACGCACACAGCATTGGATGACTAAACATGAGTAGTGCTTGACGAAGCCTTTATGTGATTTCTCGAGAGCCGGTGGTGCTGTCGTACAGTATCTGTACATGAGCAACGTAGGAAAATACCAACAACCCCCGATCCTCCTCCTCCTCCTCCTCCTTGTTCAGTCATCTGCCTGGCAGAACCTCTACATGGAGGTTGTCTGTGGTCGACCTGGTTCTTCTTGCGTTATGAAGGGTGAGAGTGTTGAGAATGACCAGAAAATCTCATACAAGCCTTACTCCGCCTTTAATTTTTTTCCAGACCCATTTCTATCTCTTCTTGTGTCTTGTTCATCCCCTCTGCTCATGCAAACATCCCCAGAAACAGATGCTCTTAATTTCTCTGGGTTCACGTTATAAGATCTTTCTAGTCATCAGGGAAGGGAGAGGAAAAAAGGGATGAAGGGAGTCCATTCTTTCACTCCCCTCTCACAGATGTATGAAAAGAGGTGAGATGAAGCCATGGCTAAGCTCAAAGCGTGGAGAATTTTACTGATTTTAGTGGGAGGAGGGGATTCCATGATGTAAACCAGCCAGCGGCATCAATCTAAAACAACAGCATGGACATGAGGAAGCCCTGCTCCTCTGGAACACACCCTGTTTTGGCTGAAATGAACCCACATACTATCAAAAACACAGAAAAGGGTGAAAAATCCTACCTTTTTTTGGGGTTTTTTTGTGAAGCCCCACGCATCCAGTGCTGTGGAGTAGTATCCACACGTTCAACCCTCTCCTGATCTCTTTCTGACACACGCACACACACAGTTAGTCAGCCAGTCAGCGAGGCAGCTGATTACATCCACACACACTTCTCTCTCCGTACGCCGTCCTCTCTCCTCTTTCTCTTTATGCTCCGGCTGTGATCCTCGTTGCTTGCTGAGTCTCCACCCTTCAGCCGACCCGCCCGGGCTGCAAGACAGTATACGCTCCTCTTCCTCCTCCCACCCTCTCTCTTTGTTTCTTTTCTTTTCTGCCTAATAGGAAACGCTCGCTCTGCCTCTCAGAGGTCCACAGGAAGAGCTCACACGGCCTTGTCTAAACAGTTACAGTAAACAAATTCATACCAGAAGGGCTGATTGGACGAGCTGGTTTTCCATCCCTCTGTAGTGTTTCAGCTGCTTGTTGTTTTGAATACATAACTTAAAAGTTACGCTGCCAAAACGGAAGCTTTTAATCTTTTTAATCTACTTGCATGTCACAGTGAAGCCACAACAGTTCAGCACAAGAAAAAAAAGAGACAGAAACAAGATGGAGCAGGAACGAGCTGCGTTCTGTACTTTTTGATGCTCCTGGATCATCTTGATCAAGTGTGCAGTGTGGAAAACGGGTATTCGTAGTCAATTATTGGGATTTCATTTGATAAACCAACACAAAGCCGTGCAAAATTGTAAAGTGGAAAGAAACACTCTGAAAAGTGTGGCGTGCATTTGTGTTCAGCCCCCCTGAGTCAATATCTTGCATGGCCACCTTTCTTGTGGGGTGTATCTCCACCAAACACTGAAATCTTTGCCCATTCTTCTTTGCAACATGCCTCAAGGTGAAGCAGGTTGTCATAATGGTAAATAACCGACTCTGTAATAGACCAGCAACTGTGGCGACTGAGCAGTTCTTGAAAGATTTAATTAAAGGACAACAGGGTGAGAACAGTAAACTTTAGAGACCTTCTGGATGGATCTGGCTCGGCACTAAAAAAGAGAGGTGAGTTGTAATTGGCTGTTCGGGTACTGGTAATGTTAGTTGCACTGAATGGATATGGAGAGGGGTTACAGTTGAAGAAGGGTGGAAACTCGTCAGGAGGAGGTAAGTCATCCACAGAAGCTGAGTTTGGCAGGTGGAGTCACCCAGAGGTTTTTGGAATTGAATCTCTCTAGTTCAATCACTTGGATGGCAGCGCTCCAGAGGAGCCATCCAGGTGTTGGAGGGTGGACAGGCAGGTTAGCAGAGGTTCGGTGTTTTCTTGGGAATAATCTCTGAGTCCTGAAGGCTGGCAACAGGAGAGGTAAAGAGACTCACGGTAGAGTTTGCAAGGAGGAGAACCAAGGAGTTCACAGGGTAAGTAAGACACAGATCAGGAAGTCCTGAGCATGAACTCCAGAGGAGGTCAGTCTGGAGAGAAAGAGCATAAACTCTGGTAAGAGCTGGGTCGCAAAATCACTAGGAAACAGTGGTTAACGGTTAGGTTAGCACACTGGGTGAGCTAACGACCTGATGTCTCCTTCCTTCTTTTCTTCCCCCTAATGAACACCTTCTGATCGGACACCATAAGCAGCACCTTCATACATCCCAACTTGCGGTGTATTTGCACGTGGCGCTTGGACCGCTCAGTCCCCCATGTCCAAAAAACATTGGCAACAGTTCTGTGACAGTCCAGTTCATGCTGGCGGAAAAACACTGAAATAGACTGTGTCAACACATAGTTGTAGTGAATTACAGCAAACTAACAACTACTTGAATGACAACAGTGACTCAAACATGACTTGAAATAAAAAGGTTGTTGTAAAAAGGTTGTAACCCGTTTAGTTCTACAATGTCTGCATCAAATCCACACAGAGCTGTCTAGCTGCTGCATTGAGCTCAATTGTAGCTCAGTGCTGATCATTATAATGACGTAAATATTCCTCTCATATTTCTATTAGGAAAACTGGGTTAGGGTTCCTCCTGGTTTCCCTCTGTAACATTGAAGCCAGCTCCATGCCCTGGGCGATCTAAACTGGCTAATAAACCATGCATCATCATGTACAAGGAGGTCAGTACGATTAAAACGCTCCCTCTGATTTCTCCAACCTCCAGCTGTGCCAAAGTTGCCATCCTTCCACAGTTACGCGCAACTTTAGCAGCTATTTAAGTACACGTGTGATTGTCTCCAGCTTGTCCACCTTATGAATCATCAAACCTGACTTGTTAGGAATTAATCTGATGATCTGAAACCGTTTCCTTTTTTAGTGAGAATGAACGCGCTCCTTAGATGATTCACATGCATTTTATACTCCTCAGTGCACAGACCGCTGCGCATTAACATGTACAGGTGACAGAAACAGAGGAAGTTTAACAGTTTACATCCGACTGAGGTTGTTTCCATCATTTTCTGAGGTGTGTTACGTTATTGTAGGAGACTAAATGTGATTCAGTTTCAGTTTTGGGTTTAAACCATAAAAGCTCAAACTCATGAAAAAGCATCATGCTTGATGCTCCATGAATTAAATAAGACTGAATGGAGTCATATTTCAGTGGATTTAGGTGAGTTTTAGTTCTCTGTAGTTTATTATTGTCGATTAAAAACATTTGCCTGGTTTCCGCACATTTTCAGAGCAGGTCAAAGGTTTACGTGGATTTCCGCACACTTTCATGCAACGTTCATTTTTGTACATGCCAAGTTTTGCGTAAAACATTGAGCCGCAAGATTTTTGTACGTAAGTACACTTCGTACATGAGGCCCCTGGACTTTAACTGGGCCATTCTAACACTGAATGTCCTTTGATCTAAACCATTTCACTGTAGCTCGGGCTGCATGTTTTTCAGGGTCTCCTTTAAATAAGGAGGTTGTTTTGGTCCCACGCGTTTGCGCCTCTGCCCATCAGAAGGGAATTTCAAGCTTTTATTAAAATTAAGTGAACTGTTGTCAAAGCAACCTAGCAGAGCTTTGTCCAATATCACTCATGCATGGGGTGAAATAGAGTGAAACACAATCACTTTAAGTACTATAACATTTTTGTTTTAAGACACTTTTTAGTCCTTTTTAGTTATTTTTTAGTTCTTTTGGACATTTGACAGGAAGCTGCTGTATCCCTTTATGGATGGTGACAGTAAATCATCTGCCTCATCTCAACCTGTCCCATGTGTCCTCCCTTGTCACATCCTCACATTCCTTCTCCCAGGCAGCTTCATACTTTTTTTCCAGTACACCCTCTCCTTCTTATTGTTTTGGTCACTCTCAATGAAAATCTTGAACCACCCAAACTTTCCTACCTCCAGCTAGTCCGCCTATCCTTTCTCTGGTGCACCACAGGAGTTTTCACTGCTACTTTTGCAGCTTGTTCAACTCCACCCTATCTGACCTCTCTTTTCCACATCTTTTGTGTTCTGGCATTTGCTTTAGATGGTTGGCCCCAGGTACTTAAACTCACCCACCCTAATTTCTCTACTTCTTGCCACTAAATAAATGTGATGTTTACGTTCATTTTAACTGCCAAAGATTTATTTTTGCTTCATGTGTGATTAATCTATGTATTATTCTTAACCCCCTAAAATTTATTCATCTGTACCCTGTTCAGTTTATTTTTATTTATTCCTTCTATTTTACATTATGCAACTTTCAGAGCACTTCTATGGAAGAGTGGCAAGAAGAAAGACATTGTTCAGATGAACACAGAAGAGGTCTTGTTTGTAGTTTCCCACAAGTCATCTCGGAGAGACAGCAAAAATATAACTACATGCTTTGGTCAGACAAGATCAAAATTTGACTTTTTGGCCGGCAAGGTGGTGGCAGCATCATGCTATGGGAATGCTTGTTCTTCAGAAAGGACAAGGAACCTGGTTGGAGTGGCTGGGAATATGAAAGAAAAAACCTGTTAGAGGCCGCAAAAGACTTGGGACTTGTGCAGGACAAGGACCATAAGCATACAGCCAGAGCAACAATGAAATGATTTAGTTCAATATATTTATGTATTAGCATGGCCCAAACAAAGCCTTCACTTGAATCTAATTGATATTTAAAAACCAGAACGTCTCCATCAATCTGACTGAGCTTGAGGTATTTTGCAAAGAGAAATGGGCAAGAAATTCATTCTGTGCATAGCTGGTAGAGACAAACCTAAGAAGACTTGCCAATGTAATTACTGAGAAAGCTGGTTCTACAATATATTTATTTGGGGGTACATATGCACACCACACTTTATACGTTTTTATTTGTAAAACATTAGAAATGTATTAATCATTTTCCTTCCATTTCATACTTATGCACCTGCTTTTATCCTTGTCTTGTTTTTGTAAGATGACAAAATGTGAAAGAGATCAAGAGGCATGTATACTATTGCAAGGCAGCTTGCACATTTAAACATATGAATGTTCATGTTTGATCCATGATCACTGTTCACTGATTTGTTTTGCATTTGTTCAAGCGCCATCATCAGGCCAAAATTTAAAAAAGGTCTATTTAATGTAAGAATTTCAAAAACAAACACCATTTCCCAACAGCTATGTGATAAAAAATACCAAACCCAAACCAGCGATTCTGCATCACAAGTCGACACATTAACAGCACCCTGTATTTAGAATTTGAGATACCCCCCCTTTTGTTGCTATGAGTGTATACTGGAACATACTGTACATCTGCTTTTGTGCATGTTGTCTTGTCCGCCTGCAGGTACACCCAGCTGACCTCATTCATCTTCTTCTCGCTGTCTGAGCATCACGTTCTCGGTGAGTCACATTTTCCTCAGCTTCATTCATGCAAACGTTATTCGCTGGGATACGTACAGTTGCAGCGCACGTCCAGAAAGAGGAGGGTGGTGTATGGGGAGGAGGAAGAGGAGGATGGGGAATTAATGAGCCGTGGTTCCTGTGAATGTAAGGAGCCTCTATCAGTGTGATAGCACAGTTATGTGGGATAGCCCTCAGGTCTGGAACGGCAGTGAGTTCCTTATGTAAACTAGAGCGGCTGATGTTTTGTTAAGGGTCCTTAGTCTAGATTACAGTGCCTGAACTTTTTCATATTTTGTCACCACAAACATCGGTGCATTTTGTGTCATAGACACACAAAGCGATGCATGTTTGTGATATGGAAGCACAAGGATACATGGTTTTTAACATCTTTAGCAAACAAAATCTAAAACGTGTTCTGTTCATTTGTGTGAGTCAGACCCACCTTTTGCTGCAATTTCTTTGCAAATCAGCTCAAGTTAAGTTACTTAGAGAAAAACAGGCATTTTCAAACCTTGCTATAGATTATTATTCAGAGGCATGGACTTTGACTGGGCCATTCTAACATATGAATCTGTTTTGATCTAAACCATTCCGTTTTAGTTCTGGCTGTGTGTTCAGGGTTGTTGTTCTGTTGGAAGGTGAACCTACGCCTCAGTCAATATTTTTCACCCATCTTGTATTTAGCTCAAACAAAGCCTCCCCCGCAGCATAATATTTCCACCACCCTGCTTCATGGTGGAGATCGTTTGTTTAGGGTAATGTGCAGTGTTTAGAAAAGCTTAGTGCTGAGTTTAAATTATGTATAGGTGTACTTTATTTACTAAAAAGTTGACTTCTAAAGATAACACTGGATTTTATGAACAAGCATCAAATTGAAAGAGGGCACACTTTTCAGATTATTGAAAAGCATGTATCATTTTCCCTTCACATCACAGTTACCCACTACTTTGTGTTGGTCTACCACATACAATACCCTCATAATGCTGTGAAATGTGTGGCCGTAAGGCTGAAAATGCGACAAGTTTATGAATACTCCTGCATGGCATTGAAATTATACAGGCTTGTTGAGCCCCCTAAGAAACAGAAACAGCAAAATGCTTTCCTGCAAATAAATCCAGAGATTTGATGATACGTAATCTGATTACTCTGGTTTATTATCAGCTTGGGGATCATCTCACAACCTTTTGGTGTCAGTGCAGCTGTTGAACTTAATAGGCTGCTTTATTAAATGCCTTTAATCCATTTTTTAGAGCATATGAGCAGGCGTTGCTTTAGACTGTGAGTTGCTAATTTAGCCCTTTTCTAGCTGGGAATGATGATGGTTTTTTTTTTTTGGTTCAGTTTCAGTTTGTTTGCAAGGTTGGGGGTGTTTCTACCTTAAAAGTAAAACAAGGTTTTACCCTCAACTTCACTGTTGGTTTGTTTGAGGAAGAGGCAGATGTTTGAGCGTCCTGTACAAGCAAGCTATGCAAGTGTGGTGGGGTTATCATCCAGGCAGGGGGAGGGGCCTAGATTTTATCTCTGATTTGGAACCATCTGCCTCCTTCCATGGCCGAGCAGAGCCGCTCCGTCTGTGCTGTCCCGATGCCCTCTGGGATTTAGAGAGAGGTTGTAGCTGTTGTTGAAGATTCACTGTCACTCACTTTTCTCAGATAGTCAAGGCCAGGGATTCATTCTCACATATACTCTCAAATAGTTTATGTGTGAGTGAAGTAATCAAATGAAGTGCTGCTGAGGATGCAGCTGAGAATGTAATAGCTACCGTCATTGTCAAACACATTTTAGATTTGAAAGCTGAGCTCCAAAATGCTCCAAACTGAGCTGCACATCGTGCAACAAGACAAAAGAAAGAGGAGGGAGAAAAGGGGGTGGTGGTGACGGGACCAGAAAAAGGATTTCCCCCTCTGTGTTGCCATGGAGACAGCAATAGATGGAGGATGACTGATTTCCTGTACAGCTGTAGAGAGAGGAAAAGAGGTGGAGTCCAGTGAGTGAAGAGTTTCTTTTACACTATTACGCCAGAGCCTTCAGGGATATTTTTTTTCCAAGTTTGAAAATTTACCAAAAGGAAAAAAAAGAACCTCTGATGTTAATCTATTCCTGCTACTACTGCTGATCAGAGCACAACACTGTGGACCTTAAAGAGGAAAGATTTGCAGAAGAACGTTGAGGCTCAGAAAGAGATGATTGGCTAGATTTATTCTAGGCCAATCCAGTCATTATAGTGCGGTTCAGATCTAATGATAGTGCTTTGTAAAAATGTACGTTTTTCACGTTTTGTCGCGTTACAACCGATCCATTAATTTTCTAGACTCACTCCTTCCGTGCAGGGTCACAGTGGAGCTGGTGCCTATCTCCAGCAGTCTACAGGTGAGAGGCGGGGTACACACTGGACAGGTCGCCAATCCATCGCAGGGCAACACAGAGACACACAGGACAAACAACCATGCACACACCCATTGATACCCAAGGGCAATTGAGAGAAACCAATTAACCTAACATTCATGTTTTATGAATTTTGGGGGGAAACCAGAGTACCCGGAGAGAGCTCCATGCCAGCAGTCAAACCCAGGACCCTCTCACAGAAAGGCAACAGTGCTACCAACTGCACCACCGTTCAGGCCCACTTAAGAACCACAAAATATAATGTATTTTATTTTTCATTTGATTTAATATCTATTTAATCAGGTGATAAGATTGAGAACTACTTCTCTTTATTGTAAACGTAGTAGCATATATAGTGAACAGAACATGATTCATGGTTTTCAAAATGTTTGCGAACAAAAATCTGAAAGGTGTGGCATGTATGTATTCAGCCTCCTTTAATCTGTTACAACCAGTCACCTAATTAGAAAACAGAGGTCACATATTTGTAATTTATAGATCCAGCTCGTTTATCGAGGCTACTGTGGTTTGTTAGAGAACATTAGTAAACAAAAAGCATCATGAAGACCAAGGAACACAGCAGAGGGGTCTGAGATAAATTTGTGGAGGGGTCAGTAGCAGAGATAAGTTATAAAACCATATCACAAGCTTTGAACATCTCACAGAGCTCTGTTCAATCCATTATTTAAAAAATCTAGTGTGGCACAACTTCAGACTTACGAAGAAATTGCTGTTCACCTTAGCTGACAACTGGGGCAAGGAGATCCTTGATCAAACATGCAGTGAAGATGGCCCATTCAACTTTGGAGGAGCTGCACAGCTCAGGTAAAATAATCTGCTGTAGCCATGTAGAGGACCATGCAAAACAGCCCCACAGTGAAACATGGTGGTGGCTGCACCATGCTGAGGGGGTTGTTTTACCACGCACAGGGGAGCTAATAAGAGTTTAGTGGAAGATGGATGGAGGTAAAAACAGGGCAATGCTAAAGGCCCCAGACTGGGCCGGAGGTTCACCTTCCTGCAGCACAATGACCCTAAACATACGATACGAATTAATGGTAGGTATTCAAAGGTTATCCATCATGTGTTAGAATGCAAACCTTGAGATAGGCAACTAATTGTGCCATAAAGCCTCTTGGCTTGCTAAGACGACCAGGTTGCTAAAGCAACCAGGTGAAATGCAAATAAAAAAAATAAATTATTCTATTTATTTGATTGTAAGAGGCATTAAAAGGACATTAAAGCACAGGAGTTTATGGATTTATGGAATATCAAAAACAATGATGGGAGTGCACCTGGTTCATCCCAGGAGGATGGATTATTGACAGCATTTTAATGAATGAATGAATTAATGGATAATTGAATGAATGTTTAATGCCACATGAACAGTAAGGCAACAAGTTTCTCTTTAAAATAGAATTATTTCGTTGCCAAACAAAATTGAAATAGACAACAAACCTATTAACAAGCAGTGATACAGTACAATTTATTTAACAGTACAATTTATTTAACAATATAAGTATGCAGACAAAAACAGAGCGGAAAAGCTATGGGGCTGTGTGCAAAAATGTCAGATGTGCTCCGCTACATCAGCAAAATGGTGAGCTGAGCTGGTGCTTCAAAGCAGAAACCACAGCAGGAGTATAATGTGTGAGAAAACACTGCCACCTTCAGGCCAGAGGGATTTATTGTTGACAGGTGTGTTCCAGCAGAGAGCAGCATAAGCAAAGGAAGCATTTTGACTTTGGATTAACATTATTTTTCTTACAGGTATAGTTTGACAGATTCTGGCATGCAGCCTCTACAGTCTGACTTTTCCTCCAAATGCAATAGAACCGTACAAATGATAAAAAGAACAGTGCAAACATATTATTAGATCTGCAAAGAAGGAATCTGGCCTTGTTCTATATTAAGTTGAGGAAGATTTACTCATAAAAGTTTTTTTAGGTTTATTTTATGATCTGATAGTAAAAGATATATGCAAGGAAAGAAAATATATTAAGCATTTCTTTCTTTCTTTCTTTTTGTTCACCTGGGCTTTCTTGACTGAGTGTGTTGTCACCAGGTTTTGTGAGCTATACATGGACAGTTCAATACATTAGAATATATTTAGAAAGGAAATTTATTTCACAAATAAATTTCATTTATTACACTAATATTTCAAGCATTTATACTTATACATTTTGGTGATTCTGGCTTACAGTGAAATCCCAAAATTCTGTTTCTCAAAAAATTTTAATATTACATGAAATCAATAAGAAGGGATTTTTAATGCAGAACTGTCAGCCAACTGAAACGTATGTCCATGTACTGAGGTGTTAAGGAATCCCAGATTGTGTCATACTGCAGAGGTTGTGTGCAGGTTGGTGTGCGTTGTGCTGTTCTCTCTCCCCTACAGGGTGGGACTGGCAGGTGCAGCTCTACAGGTGCTGCTTATTGAGTCCAGTCAGAAGGTGTACTTAAGAACCAGGAACTAGGAAGGAGACGTCAGCTTATTAGCTCACCCAGTTGGGTAACCTGACCACTAGAAGGTCCAGACAGTTTACCATTCTCACCCTGTTGTCCTTCAATAAACTCTTTCAAACACTGCTTAGTCGCCATAGTTGTTGCTCTTTCACAGAGTCCGTTATTTACCATTATGAGAGATTGCTTTAAAAGTGACCTTAAGTAGCATGAATGCTGTGTCTCTCCACTCTTCTTCCATACTCTGGGACCTCGATTAACAAATAAAAAGCTAAATTTGCTTTAATCTGAAAAAAAGCAGTTACAGTCCATTCCCTTATCCCCTTAGCCCAGGTAAGACACCTCTAACTTTGTCACTGGTATAAGAGTACCTAAACACCAGGAAAGTTGTAGCTCATGTCCTGGATACGTCTGTGTGGTGAGGGTCCCGAAGCACTTACTAAAACCCCAGTCCACACTTTGCTTCGTAATCCTCTCAATACTGCTGTTATTCCTGTTGCTCGTGCACATTTTTCTAGCACACGTTTTCCTTCTTTCATTATTATGCACGAATATAGCACTTTATGAATAGCCACCTTTTTTAGCAATGGCCTTTTGTGGGTCAATCCACCTACTGTAGGGTGTCAGTGCCTATCTGCTAGACAACAGCAGTGTTCCCCATGATTGTGCGGGCAGCACCATAACGTTTCTATGTCAAAAATAATTTTTATTCTTTTGTAATATTCTAGTTTTCTATGAAACAGAATTATGGGTTTATTAGCTGTAAGCCATAAGAATCAGAATGTTTCGAAATAAACACTTATATCACTCTGTGTAATGAATTATAATATTGAAGTTTCACTATTTCAGTTAAATTACTGAAATAAATCAATCGGAAATGAACACAGCGTCAGGAAAATAAATCGACAGCAGCACCTTGGTATGATAAATGTACCTGTTTATTAGATGTGAGGAACATTAGTACCAAAAAGGCACAGAGCAGACTCATAACAAATCATTTTTACCAGTAGGGTGACAAAAAAATCTCTTCTTTTCCTGCAGAAGGAACCTTTCACAGAAAGGATTATGGGACACACAGACTCTTACAAAGCGTTAAGTAGGACCATTCACTAAAGCCGAAGAAGTAAATCATTATGAAACCTCTCAAGGGCAGGGTTACGCCTGCATGGCTGTGTACCTCAACATATGTGTTTGATTAAATAAATTCTTGCTGCTGATCAAAAACTGACTTTGACACCTTCAATGCATGTTTATACCAGTTCTAAAACACAGGAGGAAAAATAGAAATTCCTTTTGATTTCATAGCATTATCCATCATTTAAAGAAAGTATTTTATTAGAGATGTACTTCAAACTGAACTGGTAAGAAGTAGAGAGAAGCAATGTCTTATATTACTATAATTAAGTTTGGCAAATATGAGGATTTATTAGTTTATTGCTGACATTTAAAGCAACGACGTGGATCTTAAATGTCAGCCAAGCAAAAAAAAAAACAAAAGCAAAACTTTAATCCTAAAATAATCTGATCTATGGTAATATTTTAGGAAAGTTCTGACATTTTGAGAAATGACTTTTTGATGAAATCAGAGGTTTGAGAGCACTTCAGTCCGTAAGATAAATGTGTTTGTTAGCATATCTTAGCATAGAGGCTGAAAACATGGCGAAACATCTTGAAAGCAAAAATCCACCAACCAGAACACTCAGTTTTACAAAATGCGCACATTTACTAAGAGTATTTAAAGATTATAAATGGTTTTAGAGTGAAGATATGCATACAGATGAAACCATTAAGGATAAAACATGTATATTAAGCCTTTTGAACGAACTTGGTCCTGTCAGTTCCTGAGCACATTTCATGGTAACGTGGGACTGGTGAGCAGAGCCTCTGTCATTTTTAGCTTTTCTCTATAATACTTGAAAGGATCTGCTAATGATGTAAATGTAAACAGGCTTTGGTGATACGTTGGGAAATGATCCAGTATTGGTGTGGAGGGAAGGAGGGGAAAACAGACCCAAGGAGCTTTACAAGAGCTGATAGAAAGATATCACTTCTGGTTAGTGGCTTGTTAATTGTTTTCTGTCTTGAGTTTATCCTTCGGTGGCAGACTCAAAGGTTAGATAATCCTGGCCATGGGTCAGCTGGAGATAGGCCAAGGTTTTAAAAAGAAGCTGTTACAATTTTCTTTCACACCGTTCCTACGGTTAAACTTCTTTTATCACAATCTCAGATAAAATAGCAGGGAGTCTGAAGTTTTCTCTGGCTGTATAGAGCATAGAATTAACAGTGTTGCCCCTCCCCCACCTTTTATTGAACACTGTTGATCAGCTGGCTGAACGAAAGCTGCAACTTATTTCCCTTACTTCCAAGATAAGTTCAATTTAACAGTGTGGAAATAAACTTGTCACAAAAAACCCAGACCCCACCCAATAACACTGTTTTAAAACTATGGTTATCAAGCTACAAGCAGGATCTCTGATTGGTTATGCAGCAGACTGCAGGCTGGGCAGCCGGGTAAATGGCCCGTTTAACCAGCTAATATCAGCTTGTTATCATTGTGTTACATCCAAAAAAAAGCAGAAGGACAAAAAGTTCAAATATTTTGTGCAAAGAGAATTTATCGTGGGTGTTGTTTTCTATATTTACTTAAAGGAACAGTTCAGGATTTTTTTAAGATAGGTTCTGTTTAAAGGTAAGAAGCAGTTTTTATCTTTTCTGCAGAAGATAACTCTTTTGGCATCTACATATACTGTATATGGTGTGTTCTTTTTAATTTGAAAGTCAGGTTATCCCATTTCTCTGCGAGAAATAAAACAGGACAAGAGCTCCGCGAGAAGAGATAATTCTTCCTTTCCTGCTTGCTAAGCAGCCCAGAGCTTGGTATCCAATATGGCCGACGCATATATAGACTGTAGGGAAAGTTCCTGTTTTAAATTATTAGCAACTCTAATGCTGCATATTTCATTAACACAGTGGCAACCAAAGTGTTGTACAACCTGTGACCATGTTTCAGCATGTATTGCTAATATAAGTTAGCAATCCATGCTGAAAATAATAAGTTAGCTGCAAATTAACAACATGTCTTTCTTTTTGTCGGACTTGCAACTAAAACGAGCTAAACTTAGATGTGAAGTGATTCTCAGGTTCGAGTTCAGAGACTAACTGAATGCATGAGGCTCAAGCTAATGACTAGTCAAAGGGGCGAAGCCCAAAGCTGACTTCCACTGTCTTAAAGCAACTCCAGTCTTAAAAATGGCACACTGTGGTTCATGCAAACTTGATTTTATGAGGGTTGGAACCATTCTCACGTTTGTAATAGCAAAAGCAGAAAATGAATGAAATGAAGGTTAGAAGTGGTGTGTCAGCAGTGATCGTCCTCCTTATAAAACACATACAGAGATCAGAACATAAAGCTCTCCTCGTCAGGGTAACTGACGACAGCTATATGCTTTATACTGTATCTTTCATTGTCAGTTAGTGTTTCACACAGGAATATTACTGGTGACGCACTGCCTCCTACCTCCATTTCCTGAGTAAATCATCATCAGCCTCTTTGTAAATAACCAACCAATGCAAACCTGACAGCGATGTAAAGGCTCATAAAGTGGAATTTGCATAAACCGCTTTGGCCTTGGGTTCTCTAGGACTAGCCGCTAGCTTGACCCTCCAGGACCAACTGATCCAGACTTACACGAAACGAAGATGCCAAAATTTATCTACTGCAGGTAAGATACTAACTGCCTATAAAATGTTAACAGAACCTCATGTCCCTTTAGGGTTAATAGCAATAACTGGATGTTACAGACAACACTGTTAAACACTCTGCAAAAATCAATATCCTATTTTGTTCCAAATGTTGCCTTTCTGTTAGAAAATCTGTTAGAACATGGTATATATTGTGGTTTAAAATATTAGTGTTAAACCTTGGTGTTTATCTCCCCGAGAGAACCTCATACCGAACCATGCCTGGTTAGGACGGGTTTTGTTCTTCATGCTTAAGTGTTGCATTTCAGAGACGTTGCCTCATATTATAACAAAGCTGTTATAACGTATGTTGTTCAGTCTTTTATTTCTTAAGAAATCCCTTTTGGGGAACTTTTCAAGAGTTAAATTGCATTCTGTTGCTCTAAAAACAGTGGAAGGGATAAAAAGGTTACATTAAAGCCAATTAAAACGTATTCTTTTAATCTGTAACAGTGCTCTATGTTTACCCACCTGCACCGTATTAACATGTCAGCTGTAATGACTAACAGTCTGTAACACCACATCCTCAGGTTGTCTGGACTCCTACTGGGAGATTTAGATGATGAAACCAGATAAAACCAGTTACCCTGGTTAGTAGCTCCACATCCTTAACACTGCCACAGACATTTGTTCATAATACTGAATAAGAGCAGCAACGCACATAATAATATCTGAACATACACAACATTTTTATATAAAAGTACGTCTAAAAAATGTTTGTTTTCTGGTTGGAGGATGTAAAATGAAAACAACGCAACAGATTCCAGTTACAAAAAAAATCCTCACTGATAGGAGGATAGAAGTGTAAAGAAAGACATGCATGGTTTGTTTTTGGCTGACAGCTCCACTTTGACTCCGGATTACACTGAATTGTATTGTGGCCACAAACTCGACTCTTGTAGGAACATGTAGGAGCTCAGTCAGGCTCATTCCTGCGTGGAAACTCGGCGAAATTTCACAAGAGGAAAAAAGAAATATGAAATCAACATCGTATGTAGAAGTTAAAGAGCCAGCTTGCAAATGATTTGTTGAAATAAATGTGTGTGAAATGTTTAAAAGGTTGCTGAGCTTTGAATGTTAGGCGTTGAGTGAGGTGAGAGGACGTGATTGTCAAGGCGAGCGATCTGACACCTGCATAGTGTTAACGAAGGCACGGCGGTGCTGTGTTCACATCAGTTCGGTTCCGGTAGCTTCAAAGTGTTGCAGGAGAAGCCTTCTAGTTCATCACCGCTTGATGTTTTTGGCTTTTGCTCAGATGGCGTTCATCTACTATTTCTCCACAGAAAGTCTCTTTATGATGCCAGTCTTGGTATGAGTTTGTAAAGCTGCTGAAAACTGAATAAAAATAAAGATGGCAGGATCCCTTTTATTACCTTTGAGCCGTCTGGGCTAAATCTTAAAAACCAGCTCCCTTCAGCCCTTTGTTCTTTATTCTAATATCACATTTCAGCCATAATCTTCCTTGTCTGCAGGTCAGTTTCAGGTAGTGTATGAAGGGCGAACCTTCTTATTGCCAGTTTGCTCAGGGCTACTGATAACTGACCACCTCTGAAACTCTTCTCTCTCTTCTCGTTCCATGAGCCCTAAAAGGCCTCCACGCCTGACCCAGAGGAGCAAACGCGTCGGCGTTGTCTGTCACTGTCACACCACGAACTCAGGCACCTCGTCATTGGTCAGGTCCAGG
The DNA here is from genome assembly GCA_036173005.1 of Crenichthys baileyi. Taxonomy (NCBI): domain Eukaryota; kingdom Metazoa; phylum Chordata; class Actinopteri; order Cyprinodontiformes; family Goodeidae; genus Crenichthys; species Crenichthys baileyi. The sequence continues at coordinate 679,574 of JAHHUM010000594.1, forward strand.
GAGAAGTACTTGTTCGTCCTCTTGATGGGGAAGGGCTGCTGCTCACTGAGCACGGCGGCGCGCTGATCGGACAGGCCCTGGTGTCCCTCGCTGTCGTTCAGCTCCTGGCCGCAGCCGAAGGTGTAGCTGTGGGCGGTGTCCTGGCAGAGCTCCGCCCACTGCTGGCAGTCCTTCTGGTAGAGCCGGATGTCGTCTAGTGATTGGCTGTGGCGGTCTGTGGAGGACTGAGGTTTCCGGCTTGTAGTTGTCTGTAAATGTGGAAGGAACAAGATTACCGATGTGAAGAACGGTTTAGTCTAATGTCATTTACTTTTATTAACTACTGTCTCTAGGTTTCTTGGGTGAATGGGGTCAAAACCTCCCATCTATTCTGGCAAGCCTGCAGCTTACAGCTTGGAGGGGTCCCTGGCCCTGACATACGACCCTCCAACCCACCCACAACAAACAACTACAATTTTCAACTTAACATTTTCCATGTCCAAATTCCAGACTTTTCTAAACTCAAATGATCAGAGTTCTACATCCACATTTACCCCATTTCAAAAGAAAGAAAGAAAGAAAGAAGGCAAGTTTACTTCTGACATGGTGGAACCAACTGTGTTAAATTAGGATGGCCTGAATGGCTGCTTCATGAAACACTGGGCTGAAAAGAACAGTTTCCTTTATGTATTTCTTCATATAGTTGCTTTGTTGAAGTGATTTGTTGAGATAAGTCTGAGGTACCTGCGGCAGCGACTCAATGCTTTGTCCTCTCATCTTGACAACAGTTTCTGAGGAGCTGGAAGTGGAGGAACTAATGTCTTTCACTATCAGACCTTAAAAGAAAGCCAAAAACAAACTTTTTTGAGCAAATCTTTTTAGATTTGTATGGTTTTAGTGTGTTTGGAGGAAAAGGCAGACTGCAGAAGCTGCACGCTGTTAGGGAACTCAGGACCCTGACAAACCCTACCTGAATATCCATTGGTCTGATCTGGTGACATTGTCAGCATGTCCTCGGTGATGTGGATGCACAATTCTTGATCCAAAGCCATCTCGTGAAGCTCCTCATAGTCTTTGGGGTCATCTACCAGCATTTCAATCTCTGCAGGGTAAAACAAACAGAATAAAGAAACTAATGACAAAGATTCCAGGAAAAACACAAAGCTTTAGTCGGGTCAAATCAAATAAAACAATAAAACTAGGAAAATGAACCATCACATGACAGTGCTACTCATGCAGCACAGGATTGTGGGGTGTTTTAACTTAAGTGTCGTCTGCATAGCTGTGGAAATTTATCCTGTTTCCTGATTAGGTCTCCCAGAGAAAGGACAAAAAGATTAACAAGTATGAACCTAAAATCTAACCTTGTGAAACACCACATTTCACTGTACAGCTTTGTGAGGCCTGCTGATCAATGCTGACAGAAATTCTACCAGAGACATAGGGTGTAGTCACACTTTCCACTTTGGTCCGCTTTCAACGGACCAGAGTTCGTTTCCCCCCTTGGTCCGAACCTTTTGTGCAGGTGTGAATACACTCAAGCGAACCCTGGTCCGGACCGAGACCCACTTTTTGAGGTGGTCTCTGTCCGCTTCCAAACGGACTCTGGTGCGGTTCGCTTAAGGTCTGAAAACAAACCGGCCCCGATCCGAACCAACTACAAAAAGCGTACGTCTCCTTGGACATAAAAAGGTTGTAAGGTAATCATACCTGATAAGCTGTGTGTTGCTTAGCAACGCTACTAGCTTGTTGGGACAAGGCACGTAGAGAACGTCGGCGTTCAGGACGCATTCTCCGACGGGGTTCCAAAATCATAAATGGAACGCCTCAAAATGTGTGTTGAATGAGCTGCTCTTGACCCTCACAATAATATTGCAGCTGTAATAACGGCATAAATATGCAGAACAGAGGTGCTGCACGCAGCACGTCTACAGCTGTTTTCCTAAATTTCCGGGTCTGTGCTCTGTCCCGCCCCCGTCATTTCTGTCCAATAGGAACAATGATCGTCACCCGCGTGGCTTTGTTTACAAGTAATAGTTCACTTGCACTTGAAAACAAACCGCACCAAATGAAAAAAATAAAGTTCGCTTTTGGTCCAGACCAAAGAAGCGGACCAAAGGACTTTCCTGGTGTGAATACACCTATAGACTGGGTTTTGAAGTCTGTTCAAGAACCGGGAATGGCCTACAAAATCAAAAGTGGCACTTAAGTCAAGCAGAACTAGAACAGACGATTTTCTCCTATGAAAATCCAGGTTAATCTTTGACAGCTGTACATACGCTCCCTATCACCTGCCGGTTACTTCTACGAGTTGTTTTTCATGTTTATTGAATATAAAGTCCACCTAACATCAACAGTCAACTCTTACCATCATCATCCAGGATGCGCTCTTTGCCACTGCTTTCAATGCCAGAGGTGTGGGAGCTCCCGTGGCTGGTCGTGGATGAGCTGCAGGTTCGTAGGGGCCTGTGAGGGGCCTGACCAGGGGCCCTGAAGCTGTCTGTTTCAATGCCAGACGTGTGTGAGCTGCCATGGCTGGTTGTCGAGTGGCGGGACAGACGTTTGTGGTGGGACATGCTGCCTGCGCTGCTGCCGCTGGCCTGGGAACGCTTGTCCAGCTGATCCATGTCCAGATCGAGAGCATCGCTGATGTACGACTCCCGGTACTGCTTCTTCTCTGAAGTCAGATCCACATGAATATTTAACACAGTTCAAGAAAAAGGTAAACAAATGATCAAAGACATTGGTGCTGCATAATATTTCTGTATAAGAAGACATAAGATGCAGTGTTTTGTAATAGTATTCATGGCCCTGAAACGTTTTCACACTTTGTAACAGAACAGTCCCATATTAATTCTGTGTGCACTTATAAGTCGTCTCAGAAAATTTGAATTTCGTGAAGAGGTTCAATATTTTCTGTCACTCATTTCAAAAAGTGAAACCGATATATTATGTGGATTCATTACACAGAGTGAAATATTTCAAGACATTATTTCTTATAATAGTAATGATTATGACTTACAGATGATGAAAATTTCAGTGTCATAGAAAAATTGAATATTAAGTTCAATACAAAAGGATATTTTAAACAGAAATGTAAATCTTCTTAAAAGTGTGTTCATTTCTAGTCACTCAGTACTTGGTTAGGGCTCTTTTAGCATGAAATACAGCATTCATGCAGCATGGAGGTGATCAGCCTGTGGTTCTGCTAGAAGCCCGGGTTGCTTTGCTAGCGGCTTTCAGCGCATCTCCATTGTTGGCTCTGGTGTCTCATCTTCCTCTTGACAATACTCCATAGATTCTCTGTGGGGTTCCGGTCAGGACGGTTTGCTGGTCTATCAAGCACATGGTCTGTGATCCAACTTTTGGTACATTTGACAGTGTGGTCTGGTACCAAGTCCTGCTGGGAAATGAAATCAGCATCTCCATAAAGCTTGTCAGCAGAAGGAAGCAAGAAGTGCTCTAACACGTCCTGGTATATATGGCTGTGTTGACTGTGGACTTCAGAAAACAGTGGATCAACACCAGCAGATGACATGGAACCCAAACCATCACTGAATGTGGAAACCTCACACTGGACTTCAAGCAACTTGGACCTCTCCACTCTTCCACCAGACTCTGGGACCTTGATTTCGATATGAAATGAAAACTTTATTTTCATCTGAAAAGAGGAATTTGGACCACTAAGCAACAGTCTAGTAATTTTTCTCCTTACCCCAGGTAGAACACTTCTGACGTTGTCTCTGTTTCCGGAGTGGCTTGACATGAGTAATGTGACATTTGCAGCCCATTTATAGGATTTGTCTCTGCAGAGTGGCTCTTCAGGTGCAGACTCCAGCCACAGTCATGGATTTTGCTTGACAATCCTCTCAAGGCTGTGATTATCTCTGTTGCTGGTGCACCTTTTCCTTCCACTCAGCTTTCTATGAATATGCTTGGATACAGCACTCTGTGAACAACCAGCTCCTTTAGCAATGACCTTTAGCGGCTTACCCTCCTTGTGGAGGATGTCAGTGACTGTCTTCAGAACATCTGTGCAGTCGGCAGTCTTATCCATGATCGTGTAGCCTACTGACCCAGACTGAGAGACCATTTAGAGGCTCAGGAAGCCTTTGCATGTGTGTTTTGGGTCAATTAGGTGATTAGGGTGAGACAACATGAGTTTTTCACATGTGGAACAAGGTGCTTAGGTCACATGAGACCAAAGTTAAGCTTTTTGATATTCTTACAAAACTCTACATGTGGCAGAAAGCTAGCACTGCACCTCAGTCTGAATATACCATCCCTACAGTGGAACATGTTGGTGGCAGCTTCATGCTGTGGGGATGCTTATCTTGAGCTGATACAGGGAAGCTAGTCAGAGGGGATGAGAAGATAGATGGAGCAAAAAACTTAAAAATTGATGTTCACAGAATCTCTAACCAATCTGACTGTAGTTTTATGTCAGGGGAACTGAGTATAAATGCACACCACACTTTTCAGATTTCTAGCAGATTTTGTATCCTTTACCTTCCACTTCATGAACAGTGCAGTACTTTGTTTTCGTCTGTCACATAAAACACTCATAAAGCACATTGAAGTTTGTAGTTGTAAAATATGAAAAGGTTGAAGGGGTGTGAACACTTTTGCAAAGCGCTGTATGCAAATGACCCCGAAAAACCACTGAAGTTACCCTCATTTTCCTCCAGCCGACGGACTTGTTTGAGAACAGGCTGCAGGTTCATGTAGAGCCGGTGGCTGTTGCTGAGCAGCTGCAGGAGGTGGCGAGAGCGCACGGGGCAGCCTGTGTAGTAGATGAGTTTACGAGCTGACGGCAGACCGTCAGGAAGGATTTCAAACTTTTTCCCCTAGGAGAGTACAAAGAAAATGACACTGGATTGCTGATTTTTAAAATATGACTGAGTGCCAGAAAGATGGGGGGCAAGCAGCAAGGGAGCAGAAGCCCTTTGTTACCAAACACCAAGCAGGAGCGAGTTCACATATCAGTTTTTTATTTTCTCATCCAGAAGCAGCATTTTTGTGCATTTGTGATGATTTTCCAGGGAGAGGATTTGTTGGCCCGGATCATGGAAAAATAAAAATGGGTTTGTGCAACATTTGGGGTCTAACTATGCCCAAGAACATCTGTCTGTAGGACTGTTTTCTGTATACAACTCCAAGCTTTTCTCTTAGGGTTCGGACTTTTACAGCCGAAAGTTAAAAACCTAATTTCTGACTGCATTGCTGGTTTGAGCTTTCTTTGTCTCAGCTTTTTTTTAAAGGATTCAGCTAAATTTAAACACATTTCAAGCACACCATAAGAATCCCGTTTTCTATTTTAAGGAAATCAGATTTTTGTTTCGCTAAAGGCTTTCCTATAGAAGGTCATTTTCTCAGGACAGAGCTGCCTTCAGGCAAGGACGCTTCCTGGTGAAATTCTTGCACAAGGAGAAAAGCTAAGAAGGAAAGTCTCTTCCATCCTTCAAACTGAGTGTATTTAACCTCATAATTTCCCTCTGCAGTCTTAAGAGCCTACCATTAAAAGTAAACTGGAGCAGCAATGAGTGAATGGGAGAAACTGTGGTTTTACATCTGTTTAACAGCTCTTTTTTCACCTACCAGTGCTTCAGGGGGTTCAAATTTAATGGAAAGAGGTGTTCTGCTGTTTGACTGCTGACAGTGTGTTATGATGTACTGAAAGTTGTACATTTCCAGTGAGAGGTTTAGATACACTCATCATGAGCATGATTGATATTAATACTGGGATTTTGTTTATGCATTTGAACTGTGGAAGGATAATACAACATCAATGCTTTTTTGGAGGATTGGGTGCTCAAACTTCAATTCATTGTTGATTTTTCTTAACACCAATGAGTCAAAATTATAGATAAAGGCTAAAATCCCCCAGTCGGTCATGGCAGATGGCCGCTCACACTGAGCCTGGTTCTGCTGGAGGTTTCTTCCTGCTAAAAGGGAGTTTTTCCTCTCCACTGTCCCTACATGCATGCTCAGTATGAGGGATTGCTGCAAAGTCAACGCCAGTGACTGTCCACTGTCTCTACATGCTCATCCAGGAGGAGTGAATGCTGCAAGTCACTGACTGGATGCAATCTGCTGGGTTTTCTTAGATAGAAAAACTTTTTATCCAATTTGAATAAATAACTGAATCTGACTGCACTGTTCAATGATTAAGATTAATTGGAATGTATGTATCTGACTTTTGTGAAGTGCCTTGAGACGACATGTGTTGTGAATTGGTGCTATATAAATAAACTGAATTGAATTGAATTGAAAATATATATACATACAGAATATAGTTAAATGTGCCTAATCAATTTGCAGAAAAAAAACTGTGTTTTGTAGTCATCAACAAGGTCCTGCTCTATTTCTGGCTTGAAACGTGACTGCTTACTTTTTAGAAATGGAAGAAGTTATTTTTATAGTTTCGTTTGCTAACACGACCCCAGCTTGTATTCACATTCCATAGAAATACAAAAACATTCATCCAACGCAGCAGCTTATTGTGAGCCTGCTCCATCCAGCCGTGTTAAACGTTTCTACCATCTAGCTGGATGGCCTTCATTAATCCATCTAATTTGTGCAATACAGCAGTACCACTGGCAGCGAAACAGGCACTTGACATGATACTACCACCACTGTGCTTGAAAGTTGGTAAAGTGTTTGTAGGTTTAAAAGCTTCACCTTACCTACTTCAAACACCCTTCCTTTCTTTGTAGCCAAATAGCTCAATCTTTGTCTCGGCTTTATCCCAAAATGCATCTGGCATGTTTATGTGGGAAAGGTGTTGATGTTGGAGCAGCGCTTCTTTTTTGGTCAGTATCCTCCCAGTCCATTTTAATTTTTCAGCATCTTCTATTTTATGACTTCCTGGTCTGTTCTTGAACATTAGAATCAAATTTTTTTTCGTCTGAGAAAGACAGTTTGGGTCAGACTGTTCATTCCTGAATGGCCTCCTTAAAGCACTGGCCTATAACCTATTGGAAATTTGTGGACCATGCTTACAAGGTAGATCCATGCCAGGAAACCAGCCACTTTAAACAAACCCTAGAAGGAACTACGGCTTTAAAATTGACCCCTTCAAGCATGACAGCTAGATGGTAGAAATTTGAAATAACTGGGTGTTCCAACAGGACAGCGATCCCAAAACACACATCAAAACTGGGGTTGGAATGAATAAGGCAGGCCAACATGAAGCTTCTGGACTTACTCCGGCCTCAACCCAGTTTAAAAAGTGTGTCAACTGGAATTGTATCAGGAGACCGACCAGTTGAAATGAGCCTGAACAACTGTGATATGAAGAGTGGTCACATATCCAGCCAGAATAATGGCAGAAGCTTGCAAATTATGTTTTCAAAAATCAGTCAAGTTGTATGTTCCACCATGGCAGCTCTGTGGGATGATGCAACTTATGGGCGGGGTGCAGCTGAAAGCCTGCTATTCTGGAGAAGGGTGGGACGAGGGTAGCAAGAATGGGTTCGGGTCCAAGGTGAAACCACAGCCATGTTACGGCTCGCTTTCACATCGCTCCAGGCGGCTGACAGAGAGAAACCACCAAAAACAACAACAATGACGAAAAACAGGATGTCTGCAGATGCAACAGTTCTTTTTGTAAAAATCAAGGCAAACCCAAACACAATAATAGATCCAGGCCTTCAAGTTTCTGGAAAAAAAAAAACAAGATACCTTGCAGGCTATTAAAGGAAAGAGAGAGCATTTTGTGCCACAGTGAGGATAAGCAGTAAGAACCTCTCTGGATGGTGATTAACAGCGAGCTGGCAGGAACCACGAGGCCGTCAGAGTGAAACGGATATATAGTGAGCTTCTCTGGCTCCCTTTGGTAACACAAACTCTACAGAATGAAGCGGCTGCTGCGCTCAGCTTCACGACAAGCTGAGTCAGAGTAGAGATGAGATGAGGAGATTTAACAAGGCTTCCTTTAACGGGATAATAATATAATCAATGAAGCAAGAGGTGTGTTTATCAAACGGCAGAAATTGTTGCTGATTACGTAAAAACATGTATGTGGTATAGAGTGCTCTGTGTGTGTGAAGTGTGAGCGTGTGTGTGCTTGAGCGAGGAAAGTCTTTCAAAATCCCTGATTAGTTCCAGAAGACTTGTGGGCTTAGATAAAACAGCAGTTTGGGAAAACAAAGCCTTGCGAAAAAATGTCCCCATTCCTGAGCAAGAGCTTGGTTTCCACACGCATCGCAATAAGCCCAGGGGATGCACAGGTTTTATCAATGCTGTGGTTAGTTGAGAAGGAAAACCTATCTGTGAAAATGTCACCCTGGGCTGCATGCCGTGATGACGTATTTGACTCACCACAAAAACGAGTTTGCCCACATTGGTCCAGGGGAAGTCGTACAAAAGCTGCCTCACAGAGCCAACGTTCTGCAATACAAAAAAGCGGTTGTGAAGATTAAACCCAACAAAGAAATAAGGATAACACTGCAACCTGAGAATGTCCTACTTTATGGAACAATCTCCAGTGTATAACAATATGCTGCTTTACAGAAGTTTTCATATTTTGATACGTTACAACAGCAAACTTCAGTGTATTTTACTGGGATCTTATGTGATAGATCAATGCACAGTAGTGCATAATTGAGAGATGGAAGGAAAATGATAAATGGTTTTTAACCTTTTACCAAATAAAAATTTGAAAAGTGTGGCGTGCATTTGTATTCAGCCTCCTGTGTCATTACAGGTACACATCTCATGGGCTATGTTTATACCAGCTTTGTTACATTTTTGAAAAATAGCTCAACCTCCGTCACATTGGATGGAGAGCATTGGAGAACACCCACATGATTTAGGTTTGGACTTCAACAAGATCATTCTTCCACATAAGTATGCCTTGATTTAAACCTTCCCATTGTAGGTCTGGCTTCATGTTTAGGGTCTATGCAGCTCCTCCAGAGTGGCTAAGGGCCTCTTGGCTGCATCTATGAATTTTGCTCTCCTTGCTAGGTGATCAGTTTAAGTGGATGGCTGTTTATTGGTCGGCTGGCAGTGGTGCAGTGAACTCTGTGACATATTCAAAGCTTGGGATATAGTTTTCTATTAAACCTGCTTTAATCTTTTCCACAATGTTCTCCCTGACCTGTCTGCTGTGTTCCCTGGTCTTCATGATGCTGTTTGTTCACCAATGTTCTCTAACAAACCTCTGAGGCCTTCACAGAACAGCTTTATTTCTGCTGAAATAAAATGACACACAACTGGACTTTATTTACTAATAAGGCAACCCCTGAAGGCAGTTGGTTGCACGGGATTTTATTCAGAGGTTTTAGAGTAAAGGAGGCTGAATACAAATCCACGGCAACCTTTTCAGATCTTTATTTGCAAAAAAACATTGAAAATCATTCTCCTTCTACTTCACAATTATGGATTACTTTGTGCTCAGCCTAACAAATAAAATCCCAAAAAGTACTTAGACGTTTATGGCTCTAATGTGACAAAATCTGGAAAAGTTAAAGAACTATGAATACTTTTGCAAGGCGCTATAAAGTATGATAATAAATTGTTTTAAAATAGGTTTCAAAATAGGTGTCCAAATAAGCCCATGATTGGTAAGGAAGAGACTATACCTGAAATATCTGGATTCCACGTAAGGTCAGGCCCAATGTGAGAGACGCTTCAACTTCTTTTTTATCCTGTTGAGAGAGAGAAAAACAGATGAGCAGATTAAATAGAACATAAAATCCAGTGAGCTGTGAGTAAACTGAGTAAAAAGCAGCGGTCTGTTTCTGCTGTTCAACTGGATCAATTTCTCACCTTGTACAGCCTGTAGTAGTGCACCGTGACATCGTCGAGCTGAGCGCACTCTTTAATGTACTTGAGGTGTGCCTCTGAAGCCGTGAGTGCAAACTGGTCTTTGTGCATGTTGGGGATATGCCTCAGGATGTATTCCCGGCCACGCTTGGCTATCACCTGAGCAGGAAAAGAGGCCGAGGCAGCCATCAGGCTTGGCTGCCCTACAGTAGTACACACACATCACAGAGTGAGCAGTGTCGCAGTGAGGGCGATGAAGCTGCCTGCCGCAGGATGAACAGATGAGGGGAGAGAGGGGAAAACAGTAACCGGAAGCACGCCCGCTAAGCTTTTGGACCTAAAGATTGGATCCTGTAAGTAAGTAATCTTAATAAGCAACGACAAAATCTGGGGGAGATTTGCTTCAGGGAAGCGTACATTGTTGAGATTCCAACAATTTCCTGTAAGACCCGGTTTAGACTGTGATAAAGAGGCAGGGGCAGCTAATCACAGGAAGTGGAGGGCAATCAGACGGGTGTGGCTGTCAGAGGGACGTTGTTACCAGAATAATCATCTTAGTGTGCACAAAAAAGAGCTCTGTGTGCCACTTTTCAGAGACAAAAATAAACTAGAGCGCCCACAGTTTAGTGTTTTATCAGCATGATTTATGGATAGGTTGCTTCACACCCGCAGACTATCTAGTTGTGCTGAAGTAAAGCAGAGTTAGGTTATTAAACAATATCCCAACCCTGAACATATCACAGAGCACGGTTTAGATCCATCATCCCAAAATGGAAACAGATACAAACCAACCAACACATGACTCTCCACTCAAACTGTCAGGTCAGGAAAGAAGAGCATTAATCAGAGAAGCAGCCAAGAGGCCCATGGTAACTCTGTAGGAGCTCCAGAGATCCACAACTCAGGTGGGAGAATCTGTCAACAGGACAACCAATGAATAAAGAAGGGGCTCCGGTCAGATGAGAACAAACTTTTACCTTTCGGCAACACAAAGCGCTACATATAGCTAAATAATAACAGTGCAATTCATTCTAAACTCACTATCAACACCGTGAAACATGGGGGTGGCAACATGGTGCTGTGGGATGTTTTTTTAAGCAGGGAAGTGGAAGTTGGTCAAAATTGATGGGAAGATGGACAGAGCTACATGCAGAGCAATCCAGGACGAAAAACTGTTAAAGGCCGCAAAAGATTTGAGCTGGACAAAGGTTGACATTCAAGCAGGATAAGCAAGCTAAACATGCAGCCATGGCCACAGTGGAGGCATGTTCATGTGTTAGAATGTCCCAGTCAAAGTCCAGACCTAAATCCAACAAAGAGACTGTGTCTGTTCAAAGAGTGTGAATGTTTTTTTGCAAAGAGCAATTAGCAAAAAAATAGCCTCTATATGTGCAGCTGGTAAAAAAAATCACCCAGAAGACCTGCAGCTAGAACTGGAGTAAAAGGTGGTTCTACAAAGTACTAACTTGCTTCACAATTATGCACTACTTAGTGTTGGTCTATCCCATAAAATCCAATTAAAATACACTTAAGTTTGGGGTTGTAACAAGATACAGTCTGAAGAAGGGCCATTGTTGTAAAAAAGAAAACCAATAAATCTAAATAGAGCAAACAAATATTTGTATTTCCTAAATAATTACTTAAATGAAAGAAGTGTAATGTGAACAGCAAACCATCTAGATGCGGCTCTGTCTCCTTGTAGACGACATATGTTATGTGTTATACTCACCCATTGGGGGAAGTAGGCTTCGGGTTCAAAGTACTTCCCAAAGTGCTTGTTGCGTTTAAAATTCCCGAGGTCAGCCTGGAGAGCGAAGGCTGCCAGGAGGAAGTAGGCCTCCTCTCTTTGGATGCACTGTGAGAGCAGGACCTGTTTCCTCAGGTGCCAGTAGTAGTAGTACCTGGCTACTCGGTCGCTGCAGGGCACACAGAGCATGTCACCGTCAGCACAAGTATCTGAAATTACTCTGTTCGCTGGCTAATTAACGTTCGAGACGCCCCACTGACCTGATCAATCTCCCATTTTCCACATAATACTGAGCTCTGAAGTGAATGATCATTGGAGGCCCAAACTGGTCGATACCCTGGCAACATACAAGAGGAAACTGCTCAAAACCCACGCATAAAAACAGCAGATTCTACACAGGATGTTTTGTGGACAAATCATGTTCTAACAGAACATACGACACAAGATCTTTGTTCATTAGATGTTTGGACACTATCGATCTTCTCTGTCTGATCTCTTCCAACACATCAAGGCCATATCTGCATGTCTACACATGCTTCATTTACTAGATATTAGTCTTAAATACAGTCATTTATAACATTATTTCTCACCTTGCTGGCTTCTCTCTTCCACTCTTTGGGGCAGTATTTGGACAGCTTCTGGTCTAACTCCATATAGATGTGTTCATTATCTGTGGGACACAAGAAGGTTCAACTCATTCATTCTCAAATAATCAGTTTGTGAATGTGTACAGCTGTAAATGTAGGTAGATTAATTCCTGCTCATTCCCTTCTCTTTCCCTCTCTTTGTATCTCTATCTGCTCTAGAAGTGACGCCTGCAGCCTGCTGATCTGACAGGTCTGAGTATGGGAACCGGGTCAAAAGTAAAATGCACACTAACATGAGACCAGAACCTTTGAGATAGATGTGAAAAGACATTATCAAATGTGGAAGTTTAGGATATTCTACTTTGTATTTTGGTCAGTTTTTGTGGTTGTGGAAGTAAACCGCTGCTGAATGCTGACTGCATTTTTTTAAATAGCTGACGATTTATTTTATCTGAAAAGCCATAAAACAGGGGTGTCCAAAGCGCAGCCCCTTTGCAGCCTTCCAAAGGGATTTTTTGCGGCCCGTGACCAGAACTCCAGAATATTTTGGTCCATCAGCACAGGCAGTTGATGCAGACAGATATTTCTTTTAGGACGAACCAAATTAAAATCTTCAAATGGAAATAGTTAGGTACAACACAAAGTAGTTGTTTTTCAACTAACCAGGTTTTTTACTTTTATTTTAATTTTATAGGAAATGTAACAAAAATCAGGATATTTTGGCTGCATCCATTAATTAAGCTTTGCTAATTAAAGCAACCCTTTTTGACCTATAATCCCTTTCTTGTTGCCGAGAAAACACAAAACATTTTACTAGACCAAGAGAATAGAACAATCGACTCAAACATTTTAGAAAATTGCACGCCTTTATTTTAATATGAGAGTAGGGGAGGACCCTTTTAATGAGTGGATCCTTTGCTACGCAAACTACTTTTTTTGTTTCATTAAATATTTTGTGCTTAGTTTATTATTGAAAAAGTAAAAATTAAAAAAAACTAAAAAAATTATTCTTGCATTTTGAATTTAAAATGTTTCCTAATTTAATGCTTTTTGGCAGAAAGTCAGGACACCACTGCCATAAAACACCATTTGAGCTCCACTGCTATGAAATCAGCAGCTTTTACAGCGAAGCGCGTTAAAACTCTGTCCCATCGACGATTCAAGAAAAAAAAACATATCTTTTAATGCAGCAAAGCTGGATTTAAAGCTTGTTTATTGTTAGTAAATTCCTCTGGAACATGAATCAGACAGATGTCTGAACTCAGGTCTGGAGTATAGCCTGTCTTCAGGACAGTGGGTGACACGCAGGGAGTGGGTGGCCTCTGTTTGCCTTGGGGATTTCATGCTGTTCAGACAAGCACTCCAAGAATGTCCCACAATCAGACTCATTGGCTCCTGCTCAACTCACCCGCCGTGCCACCATCAGCTCATCAGGAGCCATGCTGTGTGAAAAACACTGCTTTTGAAATGGATTCCCCCCGCTGCCCCGCCTGTCACCAGCTGTCTCCTTGCCACAGTGCAGACTCGTCCCACCAGCCCCACTCTCGCTGAGACCCGTTACTGTCAAAAACAACTGAAACCCTGCAGCTCAATGGGAGGCAGCCATGATGAGGTGACTCCAGGTTCCCTGGCTGAAGCATGCCAGTTAGGTGTAAGAAAGTACTGTATTATGGCAGACTTTGGTTTTCCTGACAAGTTATTGGGAAAATAGCTGCCCACATGCTATTAGTGGCCCCTGAAAGTTAAAGCAAACTCATGTTAAGAGATGTTGACCAGAAATGGGTGATTTTTGGCTTGATTTGTGCTAACGGATCCGTACCTAAGTGCTACCTGGTCACTGTAACAGCTCAGAAGACTCAGTTGGCACTTTTCAGTACCAGTGGGGTGTTTTAATATGAAATCAGAGGAGACACATAACCTGCAAGAAGCAGTTTAAAAGGAAACTATATCTTCTATGACATGGTGAGAGATGTTTGCAGTTAGTTCAGGCTGCAAGACAGCAAGAGAGAGCAAGACTTAGAGCAGACAGGTGGAACGCTGAAAGCAGAAGAGTAAAGCTATTCTGTTTGTTTTACGCTGTTTTTAACTACTCTCTGTCATGAAAAACGTGGATTAAAAAAAGCACATAGACTGCATGAATAAATATCTGAGATGAGGAGAAGTCTTACTCTGAATGACGCTGAGCCCAAAAAGGTGACAGTCCTTCAACCGGAGGAGGTCACAAACCTGGACCAACAGTTCCTGGCACAAAGTCTTCACCTTAGGAGCAGAAAACAAAAGTTATATCCAAAAACAAAACACATTTGGTTTCTGTCTGCAAGTGATTTTATCCTATGGTAAAACACGTATTTACTCACATTGACGATGATATTGAGAGTGTCATCATTGGGCAAAAAGACACAGACACAGCGGCGGTCCTGCATTGTTTTGTTGTTATGGAAGTTCAGTCTGTTCATCTTCGTGTGGCAGGGAACAGTGCAGGGTTCTGGGCCCTGTGACGGCCCACCTCCACCGCCGCTGGCTCGGAGACCACCGTCCAGTCCCTATTTTCCTGCTTCAGCTCAGAGGAGGCCCAACTGTGGGCTCAGCAGGCCAAGCAGCGACAACAGGAGAGGGCATGGGGACCCTAGATGCAGTCACGTCACTGTAAAGACACATCATACACGAGTCATGACTTATGGAAACTATGGAAATAGGTTCTAACGTTTGAAGAGCAGTGATAGTTAACACATGCACATCTGCACTGAAAGGATCTGGGAGAAAAGAGGGACGATGAGACTAAAAAGAATAGAAAAGTTTTTGTGTTTATGTCCAGAAACACGTGACCACATTTTAGAAGAATGTCAGTAACTACAGAAGAACAAGTGAACGTGTTTTGAGATTGATGAGATGTGATAACAGTACAGAGAAACCCCCAGCAGAGCGACTCACATCTACCACACATGTTTTATTTGAAAACCTACCACTCTTGTGTGTTTTGACCATTTAGCAGCATCCGCACCTGAACCATTTAAAGTTGTGGGCTTACATAAGTGCTGCTGTTGGTTCCCAACAGTGTGGTCTCCTGCAAACAAACACTTGGGAGAAAGTACAGACACACCAAAGCTGCACCAACCAGCTGCTCTGTAAGCATAGTTAACTCCCAGCCTGAGCTGCACCTGAGGAGGTGTGAGACCTTCAGAGGGTGTGAAAAGTATCACACCAGACAAAAGAAGAATGTTAAAGAACAATCAGATCACATTATCACTTCCTTCCTGTTTAAAGTCACTCTCCTTGAAGCCATGCAATCACTGATAACAGATAGGACTGATACTAGTAGGGATCACATTGCAGAGTAAAAAGCAATCAGCATTTAAAAGCCTGGGGTCAGTGAGGTTACCACTAACCCCCAAGTTAAACTGGAAGGTACTGTAAGTGCACAGCATAAACTACATTTCACAGATGAAACAAGTCCTCCTTAGCAGTTAGATAATATGAATTTGAAGGAGGAAGTCACACATTAAAAGCTGGGACAATGACGCTGAAGAGAACCCTCAAATTACTGACTAAACTGATAACAATAAATAACATTATTAACTACAGAGCTGGACCTTTGCAGCAGAATCAGAGTGTTTTTCCCCCAATAAAACCAATTCAGGCTCCTTTCTGTCCAATTAGAACACTGCTTTGTTTCTGCAGAGACAAGGAGCATTGTGGGCACGCCAGCCATAAATATACATGCTGAAGACATGCCGCATCAGTTCTTATTAAAGGTGGTGATTGCATGCACAACGTGGCAGGCGAGCAACCACTCATACTGATGAACCAGGAGTCTCTGCACTGCTGCTGACCTTGACAAAACACATCCCTTCTGCTCTGCACACAGCCACAGATGTACCTACATTAGGGCAAAACCTGCAAAGACTGACCACGTTCTTCTCATTTGCAACCATTTGTCAGATGTTACAGCAGGACAGCTAGTGAGGTTAATTAGAGGTGAGAACTAATCTAATTGGATCGCTTCCCTCCATCACCCATAGAGCTGAATTCAGTTCAGCATCTTCTTACCAAACAGTGAATGCACCATACCTAAGCACTACCAGGCTGGACTGACAACACTCTTCAGTGTGGATGCTGTTAATCAGAAAGCTGTATATATATATATATATATATATATGGTAACGGCTGTTTAAAATGTCAACTCTGTAATTATTTTGGGCTCATATTGCAAATTTTACTTGAAAAAATTTCTTCTGGTGTTATAGCCGTAAAGAAGAAATTCAGGATTTGCTAAAAACAATATTGGCCGGTCAAAGCTTTACAAGAAATGGTGATTGGAAATTGGCCACAAAATACTGCTCGGTGCATCTCAATTTTCTAGTTTTAATAAGAAGTGGATAATAGTCCAACTTCTTTTGTAATAAATAACAAAGTACTCTAAATAAATAAGAAGAGTTCCTCATCAGTCTGGCTTCCCACTATATTTACAGTAGCAGCAAATTTAATCTACCTTGCAAGTTAAAGCAAAACAATTATAACTAGAGATGGATACTGAATTCAGTACTCTTATAGTACTGACTGAATTCCATCAGAACTACCAAGTACCTATTAAACAAAAACTTAAAATCACACGCTGCCATGTTTCGGTACCTAATCACATCAATGGGACTCTGAGGGAGTGGAAGAATGGGTGATTTTCCATTCCAGACATGAACACAGCATTGCACGCACAAGAGCGTAATGACGTCAGTAGCCGCTGGTACCGTCAACAAAGCATGTCTAATAGAAAGCCCTCGAAAGTATGGCTCCGCTTTTCAGAATGCGATGCAGATTATGCTCGCTGCAGTAATTGTGACACGAAGTACAAGATCAGCGGCAGGAATGCACCTGGTGAAGCACCAGACTTTTCTCAAGGCTGAAGAGTGCACACTTTTCATCAGCCTCAGATCTACGGCTACAACTCCTGCATTCAGCACCGTTAGCACGCCTGCATTTGTCAGCGACTCGTCGTCTGCAGCCAGAAACATGGGAGAAGAAATGTTTGAAGCAACTGAGATGTTACAATACAAACAGCTGGATGTTGTTTTGATATATTCATTAAAGTTTAAATATTGAGAAATAAATATGTTAAATTGAAATATTTTGACCACCACATAAACGCACACAAAAGTACCGATAACTGGTACTGTTGAGTACCGATACAGATTCCCAGATACCGGGCAAGGTTGGAACGGCAAGCAAGCAGCCACTAAAAATAGTAAGGGATTCACGTAACCATTACTAATGGAAAAGCCTGAAAAATTAGCAGAGCCGTGCCGAACCGCGCTTAGTAGGGACTAATTGGAAATGGGCAAAAGACTTGGACCAGAGTCAAGTCAAGCCGAGTTGTTTTGTGACTTAAGTGTGACCCAAGTCTGACACTTGAGTTACCATCTGTGCTCTGGACTTTCAAAGACACACAGTAATAACCGCTCATTTATCATAGTGTGGAAATATAAAAAGCTAATAATCATGTTAGACACAGCTGGAATCCAACAGAACTACATATAACCACCATTCATGAGTTTAAAGTAATTTGGCAGAAGCCCACTCTAGTCAACACATCTAACATTTCTACCAAATTGATTAAAAAGGTGGACTTTCTTTAACACTGAGGGGAGAAAATGCTGTTCAATCAGATTAAGCTCCTTCACTACAGTGAATCAGAAGAGCTACATCATCCCCTGCTTTCCAGTCTTCACCTCATGGCATGAGACAGGACACCATAGCTTATAGGGTACACACTGGACCTCTGTCACAGCCATCTCTCTCTCTTTCTGATTCTTTCTCATCGCTGGCATCAGAGAAGTTGACAGAGTCAAAGAGAAAAAACGATGAAGGTATAGAAAACCTCAGCTGTTCTGGGAGGAACTACTGTCGACCATGCTGATTTAACAAAACCTTCAGGTACGGCGTGTGTCAAAGCAAAGAAAACAGAAAGAGAAGTGGATGGATCCACACAGCAAAGAGCGAGACAGCGGGAGGGTGAGAGATTTGAGTCGGGAAGCGTTCAGAACTTAGACATGAAAAAAGAAAAGAACTGCTGCAGTCAGGAGAATTCCTCACTAACATCTGCTTCTCATTCCCACAATAGCGGCCTTTGATTCCCGATGTGCACGACCCACTACCCAGACACCACCTCCATGTGCCCTCCATCCTCTGACAGAATCCTAAAACATGGAACTGTAATCTTTAAACAAAAGCTCAACACTGATTGGACTGGAAAACAACTCTTTTTCATAATTTTGTGAACCATTTGAGGGGGAAAAAAGTGATCATTTATTTGACTGAAATAATACTGAGTTTCTTTCAGATGGCTCACAATAGTGGAGGAATTCATTTAGAAATCGGATTTGATTTTCAATATAACAAGCTAAGGACGGCTAATACAGTCAGCTCTGTAATTATTTTTTCTTCATTTAAAAATATCAGTAAACTTTAGTACTTACAAAATATTTTATCATAGTTTTTGAAGAGAAATCCGACATGACAAACATTGGTATCGGCAGATCAGAGAATGGAAAGTGTTCACAAACTTCAGATTGGTGCATCTCTATTTTATTCCTGTTTATTAGAGACATTAAGGAAATAATAACAGCATATTATGACATTATGGGACATTTACAATCCTTTCTTAAAACAGCTTCAGTGCATCACTGTTGTATTGCAATTTAACTGGAAAAACGTGTGTTTCATGAGCTGCCGGAATCTGCCTATGCAGAAATAAGGTTTCCTTAGAAAAAATATAATTTTATAAATAGCATCAGCCACTAAATCCTATGGAAGCTACTCTTTCTTCCTCCTTAATTCCCTGCCAAGAGACCAAGAAATCCAGTTTCTGAGAAATGTTGCTGAGCTTTCATCACAATGGTCACAACCTGACCTCCCCCTAATAGTAAGGCTCTCCGTCCTTCTGTCTAACCTGGTCATGTCCTGAAAACAAGGGGTGCTTCACCTGATAAACTAACTCTGATAATGTTTTTGCCTTTCATTGCTGTAAGCGGATCCACTAATAAATTAACAATTAGACTGACTAATGGCAGACATGTTTACCTGCTACTCTGTAAGCGGTTGAGCGTGTTTTAAGCCTTTAAGCCGTAGTCTAACACAGAGGGGAAAACACCTTCTCCTCACGATCATCCAACAGACATTTTTATGTTGACAGAATGGTGTTTTTTACCACCTAGCTCACAGGGAGGAAGAGTTCGAGGAAAAACAAAGACTTATCAAGGAAGGGAATCAAAGAAATTATCCACAACGCTGATAGATCTAATCCATAACACAATCTACATGTTTCTGGATTGCAAATTAACAATGTAATGGTTGAATACTCGGGTATCTGCATCGATTACTTGTCATGCTTATAAACTGCTGAAAGCCAGGTCTGTAAACAGACGACTGCTCAGCTGAGTTTAGAGGAGATGTAATTTTACCCATGGAAGTTAGCATTTTAAGGTGGACCTTCAATCCCTCCAGGCATAAAATGTACAAAATTTTCTATGAATTTAAACAATTAGATTGTCCACTGCCGTCTGCAAACTACTGGCTGGCAAAACACATTTTGACTTTAGGTACCTTTTGGGAACACAGGAACAAGGACTTCCTGTGCTAGGAATCCAAGGGGAACGTTACATTTCAGTAAAGCATCACAGCGTCTAATATTTCTGTTTGCAGAGTATTCTCAGCCTTTTGTTCGGGACCTTTTTGTCTTTATGATCGTGTGGGTATTTTTCGCCTGAGCATGCTCTACCAGAATAGTTATGACGTACTTTGTTCCTGACCTGTCTGCTGTGTTCCTCGGTTCCTTCATGAAGCTGTTGGTTCACCAATGTTCTCTAAGAAACCTCTGAGGCCCTCATACAACAGCTGGATTTAGACTGGCGATAAATTCCATCTGAAGGCAATAGGCTCCACTGATTATATTAGGGGCCATATGCAAATGCACGCCACACAGAGTTTTCTGTTAATCTTTGTATTCCTTTTATTCAATTTCAGAATTACAGACTTTGTGTTGTTCTGTCACTTCAAATCTAAAGAAAATCCACAGACATTTTGTGTTGTAACATGACAAAAATGTGAAAAAGTGATCCTGAGGAGACCCAATGGGTAGTGGGATCCGATAGGATGGAATAAGGTCAAGCAGAATAAGTTTTGATTGCAGGTAGAAGGTGGATGAAGAGTAAGTGTGGAACTAGTTTAAATATTTTACATCCAACAGGCTAAAACAATGTATTACTTCTTTTTTAATTCTTCCTAAATCTGAGTAGAGGTATACTGGGAAATCGGCTGGTGACCAGAATAGGATGTTTAATTTTTTTTTTCTTCATCTGGCCTGGCTAGCCAAAAAGTAAAAACAAAATTCCCTATTTCTTCAGATCAGTAAACGCACCACAACAGATCAACAGCATGTGTCCATTACTGAACATGTGTAATCTGGACATGTTGGAAATCTTTTAGAAATCTCTGCTAATATATGCTGCTAATATAAATAATTAGGGATGGTTAATGGCAGGAAGTTAGGAAAATGCATTTTTAACGCTATTCTTATATCTTCCTGTTCTATGAAAAGCAGAGCTCTGCGATCGGCCACAAAACTCTGATCTCTACTTATGACTAAAGGCAACAAGAAAAGTTAATTTGAGTAAAGATTTATAACTCTGACTATTCAGATTCTCTGTGCCATATTTTTTTTAATCAATAAAAAGGAATGTCCAAAGCCTTTTATAGATTGTTCTTGTTTTCTATTTGCAAGGTGGAAATGTCTGCATGTATGTAAAAAACAACAAAATAAGTGCTTAGGTTGGCCATTTGTAAATGTTCTTCAGCCCTGTTATCGTGCTTGAATTGCATTCACTCAGCAGATTTGGCTTTAAAAACGTGCTGTGCAATAATTAAGGGGCAAATAAAACATCTCAGTGATAACTAAGATGAGAGAACAAACAATTGTTTATTCTAACATTATATTAATTAACCAAACCAATTTTTGAAGCAATGATTCAGAATAGTGCAAGAAATGCCCCCTTTTATGTTAATCAACCTTTCCCTCGCCAGTACTTTGAATGACGAGTAGACAAATTGCCACAGATACAAAGGCTAAATGGAATCAATATGAGCTCTCCTCTTCATAGCGAGTTAACGGTACCTCTGGGTTGAAGAAGCAAGTTCTAAGTACAGTCCGACTTCAGCTCACACAAACACATACTTTTTGGAAAAATGACTTCAACAAGTACAGCATCTGGCGCCCATGTGGCTCAGAGCAAAAACTGAGACACACACACACACACACACACACACACACACACACACACGCATACCTCAAGCTGCCAGACATGTTTGAACAGAGTCAGCAGTCGCTCCCTTCGCTCCCTGCCCAGCATTCAGGCTTGGACTCAGCATGAGTAACCTCACAAAACTAGCAGTCGCAGTGCAACACGCCACAGAAACATCAACCCAGCCATTACGTATGCTCGAAATAGCACAAGTGCCCTTAAGGAAGGGGACAAGAAGAAAAATATCGTGCGGCAATTATGGCAAACCTCCACCAAACGCTGTTTTTCTGAAATTTACCTAAAAACTTTCTGTTCGGCCTGATAAAAACGGTTGGAGCAGGTGAACTGATCTGTTGCAGCTTTTGTCTTCCTTTGTTTCAACTGTCACACCTGAGGAGTTACAGGAAGTTTACAAATTTTTTCTTAAAATAAAAAGGAGAATATCCATGCATATCTGCAATAATTCAGCGATGAAGTGCAGCAAATATAAAGATTACCCTGATGAAAAGGCAAAGCAAACTCGGTGTCCGGTGTTTGACCTACATGTGGTACCGGCTCTCAGTAACACATAATCCTGCAACCAATCCTGCCGAAGCAAACAAAATATCCTGAAGGTTGCCCTACGAGCTGCAGGGAGAAGCATGTGAAATTAGCTGATAACGTCCTCAGGAGAATGCCTGCAGGTTGAATCCCTTTGGTCCACTTCCTTGAAAACACTTCCCCCGAGGCACCAAGCAAGCAAAGGGGAAAAAACAAGGACAAAAGAAGACAAATGCAGGAAGAGACGACCCATATTTCCCTTCATCTCCTTGGTGAAACCTGCGCAGTGGATGTGAGGAGTCACGAAGCATCTCTTCAGTTAAAGTAAGGACATCCAGCCCTGATGTTTTCTCCCAGTACCAAGGTTTGTGCTGTCTGCTTGCAGAGCACGCTCAGAGCCCAAGCAGCGATAAAGACAGTCAAAACACATAAAGGATGGAGTCTTTCTTTAAATTAGGTCATAAACCTGCCTGAGATAAAAGGTGTGAATATTAAAGCAGCTCCAAGGACTGATAGCAGACGGGAGCCCAGAGCACCTGTATAACTTACACCAAGAAAATGTGACTGTGCACACAGTCACACTGTAGACCTTAGGAAGATAAGACCAGTGGCAGCATAATAACAGATAGAGTTTCTCATACTTTAGTAACAACAGTAATCTTGTTCTTTCCCATCGAGCTGTGATGTCCTTATTTATCAGTCACTCTGTCCCGACGCTCCAAATACAGTTTCTCCTTCATCTAATCTTCCAGCAGCAAAGCTAAAAGAACATTGGGAGCTAAAGTAATGTCTGTTAAATAGGCTACTATTATAAAATCAGACAAAGCAATGAGATGCCAGAAAATGATCCAAGAGAAAATTTCTCCAGCTGTTTGGAGCATACAGTAAGCCAGAACCTTCCCGACCCTACAGCCTGCTAAAAAAAAGACTTTTAAATCAGATCAAATAAAAATTCTGATGTTTGTAAATCTTTCCTAGAGATGCACCGATCAGGCCTTTCCTGGATGATACAACTTTCCGCTTTTCTTTGAGGCCTGACCTGATTCGGATTTTGAATCATTCCATGTTTTTATTCCAAGCACCGTAACACATAAACCACAACACGTGTGCTGCAGATTTTGTGGTAGAGGTAGTAGTTTTGCATCAGGACAAATGTCCCTAACCTTTATCTGAGTTTTGCTAAACTGAAAAAGTGCCTTAAAGTACCTGTGCTGCTTTATTTGTTTATGTAGACTAAACAAAAACAAAAAAGATCACCGATCAGTGCCAGTCAAGGGAAAACTGTGAATCTCTGGCCGATAGATTGGTGCATGTCTGATATTTACAGTTGTAGTGGTGTAAAAAATTGGCTAAGCACCACCCATCAAGCTCATTAAGGTAACCCTGTTTTAAAGTGGCAAGCTTCTAACCGACAAAGCTGACTGCATTAAGTACCAAATACCAGCTTGTACGATCTGTGTTACTCAATAGAGCGCAGAACAGCAAAGACTTGTAATATCATGTGGTGTAAACACCTAAAAAACTACCACTACCACATTTAGGGACTGCTTCTTCTATTTCTTGCCCAGGGTGCTGATCATTTCGTCCCTTTGCCAGTTCATACCTTTGAAGCTTTGGTTGTTTGGTACGAAATGGAGCCGTCTACCATGAGACATTTCTGACCGAACGTGCATCAAGTGGTTCTCACGGTGGTCCGCTTTGTATCCGTCTTGACAAGCGGTGATTTAAAGCCCCTTTCTATAATCTACTCAAAGGCTACTGTAAAGAGATTTGGCTATATGAATCACATAAATAACATCGACCAGAAGGAGGTCGGTCCTGGTTATTTTGGTAAAATCGGGGTCAGGATCAAGAATGTAGCCAAAAACGAGATCAGAACCAAAATAAATGGAAAGAAAGGTGTAATACATAGTTTTCAGAAAGTATTATACCAATACATTTATTTATACAAGTTTTTATGAGTACTTATCACAACGATCAGAATCATATCATCATAGAAGAAATTATGTGAACTTAACATTGTAGGTTATGTCTTGTTACTATGTCTTCAGCTCAGGTATTCAACATGTTGTTTTTTACTCACTGAAATGTTGAAATGTTGAAAGTAATGTTAAGAATTACGGGTTAGGTTCAGAAAAACAAAGATCACACCCAGAAGTTACAAAAACAGTATTAATGATAAAGATCCAAAAATTTAGGCGAACACGCTGGCTACTCACAGAGAAGGTCTGCCTTGTGCAATTATGGACCTTCCCACTGACATTCCAACTTGGACTCATTTGAATGAGTCAGGACACACACACACACACACACACACACACACCAAGCATTTTTGTTACAACATATTTCCTTTGTGTTTCCCTACTAAAGCCCGGTTCTTCCTGTGCAGACGACACCTGCTCCATCACTTCCCTCCTAACGTTGTTGCTTTTTTTAACACAAACCGAGCTACGAGAGCAACTTGTTGTTCTTCCTTCTCTCCCCACAGCTGAAGCTGAGCCCTGGATGACTAATTTGCAAGACGTCAGTGGGTCAGAGTAGGTGATTAACCTGCCCATACTGTGAACTGAATGAGCTTAAAGACCTAAACGGCGGGTTTCCCTGAATAACTGATGAATATAGAGCAAGCCGAAAAATTTTTATTCTCAAACTTTCAGTTTGAGAAACACATCCAACAAACTTCATGCGACATGTGTGCATTGTGCAATAAGCTTAGTGTTATTAGTAACCTGGCAAATGACAAAGTGAGTTAAACAACCAGCCCGAGGATATGAGTTTGACTGTGAGAGTAAAATGCCTCCAGGCAAGACATGCTCCTGAGCTTCTGTGGAAGTGAGGCAACACAACGTCTAACTTGAAACAATGCATACCAGACTTGATGAACCCGAATCGTGTTTACAGCTTTAAATAAACTATACCCAGGAAGAAGAGAACAAACCTGCTTGCTCTGCACTGATTCCTGGTATTAAATGGAGGAGACATTTTAACCATTCCTGAGAGCAGAACTCTAATTTCCACTAAGACGAACAAACTAGAGTTTGCTACACAATAACAATGACATAAGGTTAACAGTTTTATTCTACATGCACGCCTGTGTGTGTGGTAATTACACATCTGTAACAACTCTAAAACCATTTCTCTTTTACTGTATAATAAAGACGGATTAGGAGACTAACTAAGTGGCATATCCTCTCCTTATGGAGGACATTGAGTTGTTTTGCAGATAACTTTAATACCAGAAGAGTGGAAGCTTGAGCGTAGGCAAATATTTAGGACCAGTTGACCTAGTTTGCTGTGAAAATTTCTGCTCCACGTCTGAACGTAACAAAAACCATCCAACCAGCATCCAACCAGCATCGCTGTCGGTAAGCAACAGAGAGGTTTCATGTTCATGTCATGCAACACCCTAATTAGTAAAACTATTAAAGATACCATCCACTTCTACATGTTCTGTTTACTAACAAATTTACGCAGACAATGGAAACACATCAGGGGAATGAGGTGTGGAATGATTTTCACTGCAGGATTTCATAAAATAAAAACTTTATTAAAAAATGCACAGAAGAAAAAAATGGCTAGAAGCACAAGAGGCCAGAGGCACAAGAATTGAGCTGATGAGCCGCCATTAGTGAACACTACGGCAGACGAGTGAGTTTTGACAGATTTTGAGGCAGGTTCCAAAGCATTTGAGTGTCTTCAACATTCTTGGTTTGACCCACACCGATGACCCCCCCCAGGCGTAATGAATACAAACACTGACGCGGAGAATGATTGTCTCTAGAGCTATTAACAAGTGCAGATCTGTTTAAATTAATGTTCGATTTTTTTCCATCTGATGGGTTTTTATTCAAATTCATAAAATAACCACGCAATATTCTGTTTGCATCACCTTAAATACTTTTTACCCGTACTGTGTCACTGCATCTAGTCTGAGCTCATACTTCTAATTTTCTTTCTGTATTGCATATTTGTCTTGCTTTCCTCTGACGTTTACTGTTAAAAACAATAAGAAAATACAAACGGACATAGCCAGAAGAACTTTGATAAATTGCCTTATGTGATGTCACCAGAGGTATGCGCGCGTGGAAGCTTCTTTAAAGAGGGGAAGGTTTAATCATTGGATAAAAATGGCATAACGAACGGGAAAAAATTGTCCATTGCATATTTTATAGGCGTAAGTATACCTAAAATGAGTACGGTTAATATTACGGGAGAGTCTGTTTAGTAACTTTAACCACACAGACTGAGTTAAAAAAGACTGCTGCTGTAACTGTCGCTGCAGTAAAAGTCCCAGTTTGAGGTCATAAACACGGATAAACGCTGGAAAGCACGAAGTAAGAGACACAAAACTCACCTTTACACGGGGAAAACGGGTTATTCCTAACAAAACAGTATATCCAGACAGTTCTTTTTTCGGAGAAAGAAGGATGAAATTCCACAGTTTTGAAAAGTATTCTGCTAGTTTGGGGAAGGCTTCGTGGCTACTCCGCCTCCGCTGTAGCCGCTGTGTCCCAGTCAGGAGCCCTGCATAGGAATACATGTGCGGTGAGAGGAAGCGGGAAGAGGAGGGAGCTGAGGGGAAGTGGGAGGCTCGCTGTTTGTTTTAACTACTATTACAGGTACATTTTATATCAACTGAAGCACTAACTTTACAAAATCAGTCTTCAGGAATATAACAAGAATCTATATTATATTCCTAACGCCGAATATCACATTTGTTTTGGCGGGACTCCCCCCTTGAAAGCATCCCGACTTGGTATCTCCCTCGGCTGCCTCTCATTCCGTTCCTCCCAACTGTGCAAAACTGGAGTCCTGTCGCAGTAAATTTGGACGTGTTGGTTAGAAGAAGCGGTAACAACGTTGACTGCATGTATTAAAAGAGCTCTAAGAAAAGTTTTAAAATGTAGGACACTATTTTTACGCCCTGACACCATGTGATACAGCTGGTTGTCCTTCTTTCACCAACGACATGGAGTAACAGTGTAATAAATCATCAGACAAGGATGATGGGATGGAAAAACTGTCAACTAAACATTTGCAGTTGTTTTAAAAGCAGCAGTTTGACCAGACTACATTGCTTGTCTCAATGTAAGATGATTTTATTGTCTCAAAAGCAGGGGAAATGCGTGCTTGCGTGTTATCATAAACAAAATAAATAAGAGGACTGACCATAAATAGATGGGTGAAAATGAAACATAGTCCAGTCTGCAAAAACAGAATTCAATGGCCATTTTATTTTAGCGTTGAACCATAAGCTTCAGAACCAGATGCCAACTTCAACGTCATTAGCCACCCACTGAAACACCAAGATTTATTACAGTTCTTTGAATGAGCACACTTCTTGTGATTATTATTTTTTGCCTCCCCGCCCTGGGCAGAAAGCCATATCACACACATCAAAAACCTACTGGTTACCTAATTGGTAAATTCAGTTGATGTGTTTTCTTTTTAATAATACAGCTGTTCAGGGGAAGGTCGCAGAGGTTTGTTAGATAACATTAGTGAACAAACTACATCATGGAGACAAAGGAACACAGCAGAAAGTTCATCTAAGACATCTAAGAATGCTATTCGATCAGTCATCTAAAATGGAAAGAGTATGACACAACTGGTCAAGGGGCACATTAATCAGAGAACCAGCTAAAAGACCCCATGGTAACTCAGGAGAGTCTGCAGAAATCTACAGCTCAGGCTGGAGAATCTTTTAATGGGACAACTGTGATTCTACACTGAACAAATGTGTTGTTTATGGAAGAGTGAGTAGCATGAAGGATGCCATAAAAAGTGTGTTTGCAGTTTGCCACAAAACATATAGGAAATAACACCAACATGTGGTAGAAGGTGCTTATTTCAGTTAAGACTAAAATTTAACAGTCTTGCATTCATGCAGAATGCAATGTGTGGCATAAAACGCTCCACATCACAGTTGACACATCCCCACTGTGTAAAACAGTGGTGGCACTATCATGGTGTGGGGACAGGGACAGGGACAGGGAAACTGGCAGAGATAATAGGAAAATGAATAGAGCAGAATGGAAGGCAATGCTGGGAGAATCAAAATGCTCAATGCTCAGAGACTGCAAAAGACTTGAGACTTGAGCAGAGATTTCTCTTTCAACAGGACGGTGACCCTCAACATACAGCCAGAACTAGGCTAAAATGGGTTAAAGGACAGACATGTGTTAGAATGGGTTATTGAGAGTCTGAATGGTTAAAAAAAAATATGCAAAGCTGGTGGAGACATACACCACATATTTCTGGTTTCTATCTATAAAAATTGTCAAAAAATCATGTGTTCTTTATCTTCCATTTCACGATTATGAGCTACGAGGTTTTGGTCCATCACTATCACATAAAATACTGATAAAATAAATAGAATTTTGTGGTTGCAACACAACAAAATATAATAAAAGCTCCATGATTAAAAATACTATTGCGAGACACTGCATGCATCATGTCCACATTTTCAGAACGGACCGTCCTCTGCCCACCCCCTTGATGTCAAACAGTGGGGAGAGCTGTGACTCCGTGACCCGTAATTAGTGCTCAAGGGGCCCAGCTTCTGTTCCAGCTGCTTGTCAGTGAGAGAAATGACTTTCCACATGAAAAGGGACAAGGAAGTGTGGCTGAACAGAGTAAACCCCCCCCCCCCCCATCGATCAGACTGCTCTGAGCTTTTAAGTTACATCAGAGAAAACACCTGTGGACAACAAAGCTACCAGGAGACTATGAACTTCAAAAAAATAGCAGGAGAGAAAAAAAATCAAAAATCTCTGGATCAGATACTTAACTGATCAGGTTACTGTAATGTTCAGGACTGAATGTCTGGAAGAGATATGTGATATTTTGTGTGATACTTCAAGCAAATATTTTCCGTCATGATTTTGGTTGAACACCTTTTCTCTTCTTTCTCACCCCCTCTCTCTCTGTCTGTCTAACCATACTCTCAAAAAGCATTAGTACTTCGGCAAAGAGCATTCAGAATGTGACACACTTGACCTATTCCACAGCTTATTCCCCTCCTACCTGCCTTCTAAACCGGCTCCCCCAAGCCTTCGTCTGCAAACGTTCCTGTCTTGATTTGATTAGCTATCTCTGGCCAGGCTTGCAGTGCAGCGGGGAGCAGGTTGGGCTCTTTTTTGCCTGCAGTATCTGGCTAATTGAAACAACTCCCTCTGCGTTTCACTCTCCCCAGGGGAAGATGAGTGGCTCCCCAGCAGATTTCAGGCATCAGAGGGAGTCCTCGCCATCTGCCCTTCACTTGGCTTAATATGTCACATTCCAAGGATAATGAGAGAAGCAAAGACTCCGAGACTCTAAAAGACTGAATTAAATTTTAAATGCAATAGTTTCCACACATAAACAGTGCTTTGCAAAGGTATTCATGCCTCTTGAACGTTTAACAACCATGTCTGTGTCAGATAGTTTTTAAACGTTGTTACAAACAATCAAAAGTGTTGCAAAACAGTATTCCAAGCCTTGATGATCACATGGAGGACTGCTCAAACCATCATCCAAAAATGAAAAGTGTATGGCATAACTACAAAGAAGTGCATTCATCAGAGAAACAACCAAGTGGCCCGTGGTATTCTGGATCAGTTGCAGAGATCCACAGCTGAGGTGGGAGAATCTAAAGTGTTAGTTAAACCTAAAGTGTTAGTTAAAACTAACACTGCAGAAAAAAAACCTTAACACACTATTTCACAATGAAACATGGTGGTGGCCTTTGTAGTCACAGTGATATGTTTCCAGTTAGGACAGCTACCGCTTGCATTTGATTACAATCATGTGCAACAGATCCTCTGATGATTACAAGCAACCACATTTAGTAAGTTTGAAGCCAAACGAAAAAAGCTGCTTTACTTCTGAATGGAAGGTTGAATACAGAGGGTTGCAATGTTGGACCATACAGAAGGTGTAGTCAAAACGTAAACACTTTAACAAAAAATCATATAATCAAGGAAATAGGGTTGACCTTAAACTGCTTTTTGATGTGTACAATGTTGCAATGATGAATACATCAATTTTGAGGCCTTGCCACAGAAGTTTTATTAAGGACGGGACTTTTACCGGGCCATTTTAACACATAAATATGGTTTGATTTAAAACCACTCCATTGCCTCTCGGGTCGTAAGTTCAGAGTCATTGTCCTGCTGATAGATGAATCTCGGTCACAGCCTCAGGTTGTTTACAGCATCTAACCGCTTTTCTTTCGGGATTCCCCTGCATGTAGCTTCATTCACCTCTCTATGAAATTTCACCAGCTTTCCTGTGCCACCTAAACAAAAACCTCGCCACTGTAAGATGCTCCCACTGCTTGGGAGTAGTATGATTTGCAGTGTTAGCATTTTGCATTTAGGACAAAAAATTACATTTTGGTCTCATCTGACCAGATCACCTTCTTTTACAAGTTTGCTTTGTTCCCTCATTGCAGTTTGTGGGATTAGAGTAAAGGAGGCTAAATACAAATGAAAACCAAACTTTTGAGGTTTTTATTTGTTATAAAATGTAAAATCATATATAATTTGTCTTCCACTACACTTTAACTTCGTGCTAAGCTTGTCGTTCACACAAAATCCCCATAAATTCATTCAGTTGTGTAGCTGGAATGTGGCAAAATGTGAAAAAGATCAATACTTTTGCAAGGCCCAAAATGGTGTGTTTTCTTTCCTAAAAGTTGTGTAAGCAAACACACGTGACTTTTTAAATTAAATTGAAGGAAACATTGCAGCTCTAAGAGCTACAGACAGCATCACGGATCATGTTTTTTTTATGCATTGATGCATTCTCAAACAATGAGGCAGATGGCCGGCCAGTTTGCATGAGATCATTGAATCAGTTTTGTTTGCCCTCAGGGAAATATCAGGGAAGTGGAGGCTGGCTTATGAGGAATGAGAGGCTGAAGGTGCTCTCTGAGGTACTCTAATTTTGACCAAGGAGCAATATTGAAACACCATTTGAGGTTTTTAAGAATGAACTTCCTGTAGTATTGGAAGGAAGGAGTGGCTATAAATGTGAGGCCCTCATAAAGTCAGTCAAAGCAGTATTGCAGGAGCATGAGTTTTCTGCATGCAGAAACATGAAGCCATTGATTTATATCATCTCGCCCCGCTTCGGATGCTGTTTGGGATCTATTTATTCCTACGTGGCCCCAGAAATGGCTTTGTGAGCAGAAATAATGGAGAGCATATTAGACAGATGAATATATTGTTCAATCATTGTTCACCGAAAAACTGTTGTGCTTCAGCTTCTGATCAACTTTTCACATCTTTTGTTGTAAACATGTGATATTGCGGGCGCCCTCTGAGACAGTCGTTGCTGTATTGCAGAAACAAAAGAGTCATCCATTCACCACTAAACAATTCAAGTCTTCTGCACAGTCAGTACCTTGTTTCTCAAGGCACTTCTCGCTGGAGATGACGTAGCGCTGGGAGCAGGATTAGGAAAGCGAGAGAGGACAATGTAAACAGAGAGTAAAAGAGAGAGCAAGTAATGGGCGAGTGAAGTCACCAGATGGTACAGTGAAAAGAATACACAGTGGTAAGAATAGACTGGTTTCATTCAGTGTGCTTCTGTAAAGCCTCTACTGCATCGCAACATGCAGGTCAGATGGAGAATCAGCAGGACAGGAAATCATTTAGAAATCCTTCATTTAGAAGGCTCTGAGTAGGAGTGTTTCACCCAAACCAATGCTGTATGAACGGTGGGTGTTAGAGCAGGAAATATTTAGTCTCTGTTCTACAAGTTATGGTGCAACATCAATGTGCAGGATTTTCCAAGTGTTTTACAAAATGTACAATTAAATACTTTGTAGAACCATAACCAGCATTGCACATCTAGAGACTGTATTTCTTGCTACAAATCTTCCATTGGATTTAAGTCAAGACTTTGACTGAGCCATTCTTACAAATAAATATACTTTATCTAAACAATTCCTCTTTAGCTCTGCCTGTATGTTTAGAGTTGTTGTTCTGCTGTTTTAAGGGAACCTCCAACCCAGTCTCAGTTTTTTTTTTTTTGCAGCCTTTAACAGATTTTTTCTGTTAAAGGCTCTAAACTCTAACAAGCTTCCTTGCTCAAGTGAAGCAGTCTCACAGCATCATGCTGCCAGTATTATGTTTTAATTCGGGCATAGTGTGTTCAGATTATGTGCAGTGTTAATATTCTGCCACACATAGCGATAGGCGCGTGGGACCAAAATGTTCTACGTCTCATCTAACCAGGACACCTTTCTCCACATGTCTGCTGTGTCCACTTGCAAACTAACTTCTTTCATCTTTCCTTCAACAATGGATTTCTTCTCCCATTAATGTTAGATTTGTTGAGTGCGCAACTAATAATTCTTCTGTCACAGATTCTCCCACCTGAGCTACATATCTCTACAGCTCCTCTGGAGATAACTTGGGCTTCTTGTGTGTTTCTCTGAATAATGCTGTCCTTGCCTGGCCTGTCAGTTTATGTAGATACCCATGTCTTGGTAGGGTTGCCGTCTGTGCCATATTCGTTTAATCTACAAATTATGAATATAACAGTGTTCTGGGTGTTGTCCAAATCATGGGATATTCTTTCTAAGGGCTAAACCCTCATTTGATGACATTCTGACAACAGACCGTTAGATTTAGACGGTTTTTAGGGGTATCAAAACAAAAAGGCCTAAATGTAAACGCAAGCCCCAATTTAGAGATTTTTGTTTATTTGTAAAAGCTTTTTGAAATCATAACAAAATACACTGAGGTTTGTGGTTGTGATGTGATGACATTTGAAGATGTTCAAGAGGTATTCATTAGCAAGACATTGCACGTGTACTTTGGACAAATATTGACAAAAGACCAAAAAGAAGAAAGATGATATTCACAAATATCCCAGTTCATTCTTATAATTATTCATCACATGTATTGAATGTAACTCTGTATGCTATTAAATTAATTTGCTCTTTGCCCACTTTGAACCTCTCTGACCCAATGAAGTGGAGCATTCTCTTTCGATCATGGCCTGGTAGTATAGTTAATGGACTTTTTTATCAGAACTGTAAACAATTATTGATTTATTGATTCGTTTTTTTCACTGTGTTTTAGCACCAATTCAGCTCTGAGGAAGTTGATACTGGTCAGTCACAGCTGTTCTTTGTGCCTCCACATACTCTTTGAATTAATGTCTACTGGTTTGTCACATTTATTCTTGTTTCAGTAAAGAAATAATTGTATGGATGTCTGTTTGAGTCCAGAAAGTCTTCACTGTGAAAATAAAAATAGCAGCCACCAAAACTGGGCCAGCACATACTATGAATAACTGCTGTATATGACTATGAAGCGCACTCTGGGAGTCAAGGTTAAAGTGTGTCAGTGACAAGCTCCTGAGCAAGCAGTTTGCTTATGACTGGTGTTGTTTGCTCAAACATTACAGGACACCTTGACAAATCCCCACCCCCCTCCCGCCCCTTGCAAGTCTATCAGCCGCTGTTACTGAACCCTGAAAAGAAGTTATTGTTACTTCTTAAATCGTTAAACACATCCGCACTCCATTAACATGAATTAAGATGTTTGCCTTCTGGTGATGGGTGAACAGAAGTTCTCACTCGCCAGCTTATTGTCCCCCTTACCACAGGTCATCGGTTTTTCCTGTGCCATCAATCACCTGAGCAGACTTTGTCCAACATAATGTTCCAGGATGAGGATGTATGTTGCTGGGATTTGCGGTGATTGTAAGCGCTGATCCTTCCCTGCCTTAAAGGTCACAGTGCTGGAGGGCATGAAAAGGCAGTAGCAACAAACAAATCCCCCCTCACCACCTTTTCTTTTCCAGATTCTCCCCACCCCCGCTGCATGGAATGTGTTTTGCTCCCATTCCCACTGGCATCCGCTCAGAAACGTTTTTCTATAGTGCCAAAGTGAAAATATCATGCAGGTGAATGATGTGATCAACTCTGCCTGTAAACTAACACAGGTAGCTGTTACATTGTTTACTAAGCTGTTTGATGAGATCTTAATTGAGACCTTCTTTCTTAACTCAATGCAATAAAAGAAAAAAACTTCTCTAAATGTGTGTGTTGGGTATTGAAACAACATATCCTGTATATTCCCTGACATGGCATGTCACGACATGATGTGTAATTTTCTTCGATCTAGGTTGAAGGCTTAAAAAACCATGAATTACTGCTGCCGATGTACAAATGCTACAGTTCTAGACAGATCTCATCATGGACACTTGATCATATATGACTCATTCATTTTTTCATGGGAGACTGATAATACAACATACAACCTTAATGTTTTTGTAAATGAGAATTAGGCACAGAAATTCTGAATTTTCACAAATTCACACATGGTTAAATACAGGCCCTAAAGAGTACATTTACCTCCAATAACATTTGGATAAATGTCCGTTAGCAACTTATTGAGAAACCACATGCTTCATGCAGCCATCAATAAAGACTTGGCATAACTCTGGCTGGAAATTGGACTACTCTCTTACCTGCAGTAATGGTTAAGATGAAAATTAAAAAGAGAGATCATATTTCTCCCATTTTAACTTCCCTTCATTAGCTCCCTGTAAAATCTAGAATAGAATTGTAAGTTCTCCTTCCACAAGAAAAGCCCTTAATAATCAAGGATGTACATCATCTGCATGTTCCATATGTTCCTAACAGAGCACTTTGTTCTCAGAGTGCAGGTTTACTGGTGGTTCCTAGAGTCTCTAGAAGTAGAATGGGAGGCAGATCCTTTAGTTATCAGGCTCCTCTCCTGTGGAACCAGCTCCCAGTTTTAGTCCGTAGGCAGACCTCCTGTCTACTTTTAAGGCTAGGCTTAAAACTTTCCTTTTTGATAAAGCTTATAGTTAGAGTGGCTTAGGTTATCCTGAGTTATCTCTGTAGTTATGCTACTGTAGATTTAGACTGCTGGAGGACATAATGACCACTTTCCCTCACTGTACTACATTCTCATACTCCCGTTTTGCTTTATTTTCTGTAATTTGTCTGGGATTGTTGTTCTGTTGGAACATCCAGATGATCCACATTTAAATCCTCTGTGGGGGTTTTTGAGGTGGAGGTGAGAAATTAGGAGGTAGTCCTCCATCTTCATTATTAACTCTGAAGGAACTGCAGAGATCCACTGCTCAGGTGGGATTATCCATAGATAGGATTTATTATTTATGCACACAACAAATATGGCCTATGTAAAAGTAACCAGAAGAAATCAAATGTTAACCAAAGAAAACCATAATAAGTTATATTTGCAGTTTGCCACAAGCTATATAGGAGACACCGCCAACTTATAGAAGAACATGTTCTGGTCAGATAAAACCAAAATTGAACTTTTTGACCTACCTACCTTTAAAAAGGTGTTTGTGACAGGAAAAAATACACTACAAAATCACCTCAAAACACCATCCCCAGTGAGACGTGATGGTGGGAGTATTTTGCTGTGGGGATGCTTTTCCACAGCAGGAACAGGGAAGCTGGTCTGAGTTAATGGGAGAATGGCGGGAGCGAAATGTTGATTTATTTGGGAAGATAACCTGTTAGAGGCTGCGAAGACTTGGGACTGGGGTGAGGGTTTCACCTTTCAGCACTACATCAAGCTGAAACGTACAGCGAAAGTTACAATGAACAAAATCAAAAAGCATTCATGTGGGTGACTGGCCTTAACTATAAAAGGGGATTCTTCTGGGTTGGGGGCTAAATGTGGACTACATTATAAGAATGTAAAACCCATGAATTGTTTTATTTTAATATCTTAGGCTATTTTTTTGTGAGGGCTGAATAACAAAGCCATCCAATGTATCTCAGGGTACACACATCTATAAGCAAACTTGTTATTGTAATCGTTGCTGAGTCTAAATCTGAGACCTTGGCTGCATCCTGTAAACTGAAACTAATTCACACCAAGACAAAACAGACTCAATTTAAACAAATATAACTGGGTGTAAAACCAGACAAGAGCTCAACAGAGAGAATAAACTGTAGTGGAGGAAAGGAAACGGAGTCGGAGCAAATATTTGCCCCCCCGTGTTTGGGTTTCTGGGTCAAAGTCCTGAAACTAAAATTTATCTCAGCTCTTTCGTGCATAAAGTTAGAGGTTTGATATGACTGACTCTGACCTTAGATACTTGAATTGCTATATTCGTTGTAACTATAAAAATAGATGTTCTTTGTGTTTAGGCACTAAGGATTATAAACCCTGGCTTAAAAAAAAGCTTTCAAAGTCACCGCTCCCACATGTTTGACTCCCTGCGTGTTGTGTCTGTGCAGACAGAGATAGCGTTGCTGCCAGGGGTGGAAGGGGGAATTAGGAGGATGTTGGATTAAATTCACCGGGAGGTGATGGCTGTGGGAAGTTTTTGAAGATTAGGCAATAAATCACTAGGACTACTAATAAGAGGCAAATCTTAAGTCCTAATAATATGTTTTTATATAACCACCAAGCTGTGGTTATATAAAAACATAATTTGAGATGATTATATGACACCTCCAGTGGAAATTTAAGCTTTATACTCCCATGCAGGGGTATATTTAGGTGCTGGATTCATAACATGAACTTTGCATGTGTCTACATACACCTTTACTTCTCTCTTAACTGTTTGCACTAAGAAGAACGATTCAAGAAAACAGAAGTCAGAAAGACGTTGGAGGTATGCATACTATAAATAAATCAAGCAAAACTAAAAACACAGAATAATGACTTTAACATCAAATTTGTAATTATATCTGTTAACTTACTCATATTATTTTGCAGTTTTGCAATTTGACATTAACTCCTTGCAAATTTTATCTGCTGTGATACTTTTTGGTTTAAGTTTAACATTTTCTCCAAAAGCAGAGTTACCCTTTAGGTATAGATAAAGGCAACTGTTCTGGGCCCCAAGATGACAGGGGCCTCATTAAACTCCAGTGTGCCAGATATTATATATATCTGTCTGTGTGTTTAATTAAATCAGACCAAACCTTTCTTGTTTTAGCTCAGTTAGGACTTTGTTTCTATTTGCTAAATGCTAGAATAATTATAAGCGTTTCCTTTACTTTCTTAAAGGTTTGCACACATTCCCTTAGTATTTGCTAGAACTGACTTTTAAAGTGTCTGATTAAGGTCAAACATTTTGGGTATCCTTCCACTAGATTCCAACAATATTTTGCTTGACTTTGACCCAGAGCGGATGTCACAAAGTCTGGATTTGTAGGCTCCCTGGCTCTAAAAAGCCTTGTTCAGTTCTGCCCACAATATTTCTGTTTGGCTGAGACCAGGACTTTCAGATGACCCCTTAAAACATTGTCTTTGTTATCTGTTTTGTACACAAGCATTAACTTCCTCTACTCTGTTGTTTCAATATTTCCATATTATGTTCTTTTCTTATGATTTTTTACAACATGATACTCCCACCTTCGTACTTCACAGTTTGGATTATGTTTTCCACTTTACAAGCCAGCCCCCTTTTTCAATCTACCGTGCAATGCCACCACTTTAGGTTGATCAAACCACAGGACATGCCTCTCAAAATGAATTTATTTGTCTCTGGGTGCATTTGCAAACTGTAATTTGTCTTTATGTTGCTCTTTGAGTCATTGTTTCTCCTTCTCTAAGTGGGCTTTCTGCTCATGTTAGTGCAGGGGAAGAACCATGAATAATTACACTCTCTTACCGTCTTTGGCTGTTGTCCTGGGGTTGATATGCATATTTTACACCACAACAGATCCATCTTACGAAAACAGAAACCATCACTTCCTAAAACTGAATGATGCCTGGGTATTCCCATGATGTTTATCCTTGCATATATTTGTTTTAAGACTTATAGGAATAAATCTGATGTTGAATTTATGTTACAGCTTCTATTTCTGATATCTTCACTGATTTATTTGAAAAAAATGTGAGGTATGTATTTGAATACGTCTGCTGATGAGGCTCTGGTTAAACTAAATGTTGTGAATTACCTGTCAAGGAGCATAAGCTGTGACATCATCATCTGGACTACAAGCTAGTCACTGCTTAGAAAACACATGGATCTTGTAGGTTAGTCTGTTACAGTTGCTTTTTGTTTTACCAAGTCTCTTAATTTTGGCCCCACAAACTATTTAAAACCGATGGATGCCAGAAATCTCTTTCAACATAACAGGGCATGTAAGGAAGTACTTCCCCTCTTGCTTCAGAATAAGAGTCTCACAAATAGATACCACGGGATGTCAAATTCAAAGCACTCACCTCTGTATCCGGCGCTCATTTCAATAGCCAACAGACGCTGGTTAGCGTTTTGTGAGACAAACATCCTGCAATATTTCGTTCCCCCCCGGAACATGTACATTTGAGGATATTTCTCACTTGCTGTTAAAGAATAGGCTCATTTTGCAAGGTGTGGCCGAGTCTATTTTTTATGCCATTCAAACATTTTTTACCACTTGGGGAAAAACATAAAGTCTAAATAATGTTGAAGGTGCATGTTTAAAACAGGTTTTTTAGAATACTGGGCATAGCAGAGATAGACAAATCAATGGATCTTCTTTTAAACTTTTGAAAGGAATATGTAGCTATAAGAGGCTATTTGGGCAATGCAGATAAATTGTACCTGGACCGTCATACATCATCATAATGCTGTAAGGACCAAAAAAGATGTTTGAAGTGTTTTTTTTTGTTTTTTTTTTTGGTCAGACTACTTTCCTCGCTCTTTGTGAAATGAAGTGCGTGCGCTCTTTGGAGACACTGATACAACGCTTAGGGGGACATAAGCTGAAAGGTCAGGCTCTTTTAGATTTTGAATGAAGGGACTGTCCTGTTCTATCTGCTCTTCAAAGTGCAGAGCATCATGAAGCTAAACAAAAGCCCAGCGTTTGCCTCTTATGAATCCTTTTAAATATACTCTACGTTGCCACAAGTAAAACTAAAAATAGTGACCAAGATGTAGTTTGAAAGCCCTTTTGTGACAGAGACGTATAGTGGGTCTGTTGTGAGCTCATTGTTAAAGCTCCACTGGACTACTTACTTACTATTTTCGAACTATTACACTGTAGATCCACAATAAGCATTATCAGTCCTTACGTTTTACTTACATACCGTATAGTTCTGTAAGTGACTTACAGATCCTTACCATCAGCATGGATGCGGGTCACAACTATACATACAGCCTTAAATGTATAGGTTGTGTACCTCTACAAGTTGGGTTGCACCTCAGTGACATTTTCTAGTAGCCATCAATAAGTTTCTGTTTTACTTCTGGCAGGATAATTGACCAATCTTCTTGGGAGAATTGATCGAGAATATTTTAATTGGTTGTTTTCCTGTTTTAAATTACAGTCCACACATTCTCAATA
The DNA here is from genome assembly GCA_036173005.1 of Crenichthys baileyi. Classification (NCBI taxonomy): domain Eukaryota; kingdom Metazoa; phylum Chordata; class Actinopteri; order Cyprinodontiformes; family Goodeidae; genus Crenichthys; species Crenichthys baileyi. Next base: position 718,778 of record JAHHUM010000594.1, read on the forward strand.
AGACTGAGGTCAAGGTCCTTTGAAAAGGTTAATGTTAGCTTGCTTTGTCTATTCCAAAACCTGTTTTGGTGTGTGTTTGGGATTAGTGTCCTTTTCAAACATCTAATGTTGTCCAAGTTTCAACCATTTGACCAAAACTGTCACATTTATAAAAATGAAAATTGGTAAGGATGTTCAACATAGCAATGTAGCAAATAACAAAGCTCAAGCCTATCAAAAACTGATAGTGACTGGAGTTACTGGAACACCAGTCCAACGACAAAAAATCAACACCTTCAGACATGACAGAAATTTACTGCTGTCTATATGGACAAGAGAGAAATGATGATGTTGAATTGTAAGTTGTCCACCGTGGAAGAACAACAGTTCATTGAAAAGCCTAGAATCGGTGACCTTCATGACCATGGTGATTGCATGTAAACCTATAACTAGAACTGTATGTTCTTAAATCAGGGTCATACAAATGTATTGTTTCTCTTCTGCTCAAGCTTAAAAAATGAGGGGATATTTTTATACATCATTACTACAGGTCAAATAACTTTGGATTCATTTTTATTTCTATAGGTATCTGACTAAAATCAACTGCTGTCTTAGAAACAGTGGCGGTTTTTGATATGGGCCATACAGTTCACTGCCCAGAGAGACATACTCTAAGAGGGAAGCATGAGGGTAGAAAAAACTAATCTTGTCATGATTTGACGGTGTTTGGGTTTTTGTTTGGGTTCTAGTTATTCTTGTTTTCAGTTTACGTTTTGGATCTTGTTTATGTTTATTATTTTCCTGGCTGTGCTCTAGTTTCTTGTGTTCTAGTTCATGTTTTGTACGTTATGTTTTCCTGATTAGTTTTTATCCTTGAATTTCTGTTTTGCTCCAGTCACACTTTGTTCTCTCCTGTATGTTTGCAACTAGCCTTTCGGTCCACCTGTTTTGTTTTTCACCTGTACCATGCTCCATTTATACACCTTCATTCTGTTCACTCCTCACGGAAACATTTTGGATCACGTCATCTCTCTTCATGTCATGTCCTTCGTTCATGCCAATCTGCCTGTCTGTCCATACCTGTTTTTGCTACCACCTTCTGAAGTGAGTTTTATTAATTAAATCAGTTTACTCACTACCGATGCTTCCTGCTCGTCTGCATTCTCGGGTACTCTGCTACACCGCACCTGACAAATCTGTCACTTGCACCCAGAATGATTTTTAATAGATTTTTTTGCATGACCATTCAATAGTTAGCAGGTGCCCCCCTCCTGTGTTGTGCTCAGTGTAAGCACTTTAAGAGAATGTAGCTGTAATGGCTTGTAATATTTGTATCTGATTTGCAGCTTCTGATTCCGTAAAGTTAAAGCGATATTTCACAGTTCATTTAGTCTGCCATTATTTCAAAATCTTAAATACTTAGACCTGAACAGGATAATTCTAGAATGAATACTGAGCATTGACATTACTTAAAATACAGACTGATAGAATATTTTCTGTTAACGGTACTTTAAGGTCGCAGAAGGAGGGTCTCACCCAGGGCCCCATTTGTGTCAGGACTGGCACTGTTTAGAACCATGTCGGACATCCTACTAATTTTTGTGCCTGAGTTAAACAATTAAATTTTGGTTTGTAATAGTCAGTCATTAAAGGTAGCCATGACACTGACAGAGAACAAGGGTAACGTGAGGGAGGGGCACAGCTGGTAGTATTAACACTGATGATTCCCAAGCTGTCTGTCAATTACATTACCTTCCTATTACATCATCCCCCACTGGGACTGATGACTCATGCAAGGGTCTCCTCATGATTGGTCCAATGAAGTGGCTATACCACTGCCATCAACACAATGAGTTGAACTGTGGAGACAACGTGACAAAGTCAAGATGTCAACCTCATCTGCTTTAGCTTTGCTTTTCATTGCTGCTTCTCTGTTCCTGCATGTCTATCAGGTTCTGTTATATTTCAACACGTGCAAGAAGAGTTCAGTGAAAGTTAAGAGGCCTGGGTGCTCTGTGGTGTTGTGCCCCGCCCTGGAAACACACTGTACTACTATGATTTACTCAAGCAATAAAACACAAATATGGGCACAGAGTAGGTCAGCTTTGATCATGTGTTTCAAATTAGTCTTAATGCTTGGTTTCACTCACTGAAGCACGTGGGTTCAATCCATCATTGTCTTGCAGAGGAAACCAGAAGATCAAATGAGCCTCCAAACATTTTCGGTAATGGTAATTAAAAATAAATAAATGTTGCTTATTGCTGATTTGGAGTAATAGTCTCTTAAAAGTTTGTATTCATACATAGAGGTTTGGACTATTAGTATGCTATCATTTGCTATAACACTGACAAAAGAGCACAGATGATACTGCTGAAAAAGCAATCAGTTCTAGATTAGGTTTTTAGATTAAACTGAATTTGCACATACAAATATTGAAATCGGGCTGCACAGTGGTGCCGTTGGTAACACTCCAACTGGAGTTGTATCTGTTTAAATCAAAGTGCAACTGTTGTTTACAGCTGTTTGACCTTTTTAGCTTTACAGCTAATTAGCTTTTTATTGAGGATACCAACGTTTTCTCTGAGTACCACCAAAGGTATCCCTAGTACCACCAGTGTTACTTGTACCACACTTTCAGAACCATGGTCCTCTAAAATCTTTGCATTCTTCTCTTTAGCTCAAAGGCTTGCTACAGGATTTAAGCAATTGATTTTGTCTCTGGTGAATTATCTTTGTATTGATTTCACCATATGTTTTCAATCGTTATTCCGCTGAAAGATTTGCTGACTGGGTCCACCAATTTTTTCTTAAATCTGTTCTCCCAGAGCCTTTGGTAGAGAAACCAACCCACCGCCTTACAGATCATCCACCATGCTTTATCCTGGGCAGGAGGTGTTTTTCCATGTATTCAAGCCTTGTTTTATGTTGCAGTTAAAGTCCCAAGTTTAGCAAGCTGCACATGTTTACATTCATTAAGGTAGGACAGAAAATGCTCTTTTAACACATCACCATAAACAACCGGTTGGCATGTAGATATTATCTAATGGCTGATATGAAGATTTTGTTACCCCAACATGCCACCCTTTGCTGCAGATCCTAAGAGTGAGCTTTGGATATATATTTTTTACCTCCTTTACCATCCTGCAAATAAATATAGGTCCTTTTCCGTTCCAGTGGCAGAAAGAAATGGGCCTCTGCGCCATGTCAGAGTTATACCCAGAGAAGCAGAAAGTATTGGATTACCACTTAGAGGTTCCAAGAAACTCTGATCAAGTTAAAAATGTGACAAAAGGTGTATATATATGGGATTTTTTCCCTTCTGCAAAAATAATATGAGCACATATAACAATGAAAGGACCTCATATCATTTGAGTTTTGCTTGACCATAATGTAGAATAAACATGAGCTGAGATCTGAAGCGATTCCCCCCTTTGTTGTAGATAAATTGATTGGCTTTATATTGACGGTAATCATATTCTCATTTATATTTTTTACACTCTTCTACACCGATGCAACATGTCTGTGTGATTTCAACCAGTTGCCATCCTTTTACATGGTTTGATTTGTTGTCTGTGTCTAAGTGGGGCGATAATTGCAACGATGTAACGGGTAAAAATACTAAAAAGGGATTTTTAGTCTCTCAATAGTATCATTTTTATGCAGTAGAAGCTGTTTCACATCTAATAAATTAAGAGGATCCCGAAAGAACAAAATGCCTCTTTTCCTTACTCAGGGAGGAACATCCAGTTGATTCGGGGATGAACGTTGCCATCTGTAATTTCACATGTCATTACCTTCGTTAATAGAAGTCCCTGCTTAATCTACATTTTATTACTGTGTGCCTCTGGTAGTGCTCAAAAAAACTGCAGCTAATGTTTAGAAAAGTTTGCCTCTTCCTTCATTTAGAGTCTGTCTCTTTATGCTTGAGCATCCATGAAGTGCCTCATATATCTTGTGGTATTATCACTGGGTCTGATCTTCATTTGCAGCTTTTGTTCTTTGTCAAATACTTTTTGATGTTTGAAAAAGGAAATAAATCCTGCTTTCACTGGAGAACTTGTCGCCAAATTTAACTCCTTTACTCACATCTCTCAATAGCCCCATCTGAAGGAAACTCAGCTTCATGTCAAGTAATCTGATCAACATTATATAAGATGTTTCGTGCTTCATGGAAATCAAAAACAGGCTTGAGAAGATAATAGCTGAGATCCCAGTACCTGATTGACTGCCTCATGAGAGGACATTTCCTGGCATCTAGTAAGGCATAATATGCAAAGAAAAGAATTATGATTTTGCGAGTGATTTTAATGAGTGCTGTGTGAGCCCTGTGTCACAGGAGGTAGGTGTCCAGCACACCGGCTGCTTGTCTCTGTCTACACAGCACCTAGTCTCCAATCAGCATGCAGCTTTGTTTTTTGATAAGTAGGGGGCCATTACATCACCCTGAAGATTGTCTTAAAACTTTTCTGAAACTAAAGATTGAGGTCACCTGATTCTTCCGTTTATGCAGTAATGTTATGTGAATGTAGTTGGAAAAATGCAAAAACATTCATGCCCCTAAGGTTTTCCACATTTGTTTACATTACAAACAGAAACTTTTCCTAAAACTACCTTAATTTTTTTTTTTTAGATTAACAACACAAAGAGAGCTGAAACTTTTGCCATATATGCAAAATGTGACGGGGGAAACTAACACTGCACATAACTTATGACACACCTTCCCGACCTAAAACATGGTGGTGGCAGCATCATGCTGTGGGGATGTTTTTCTTCATCAGGGACAGGGAAGCTGGTCAGAGTAGGCAGGTAGAGGGCTAAATACAGGATCGTTTGAAAATTGGTGTTCAAAAAGGTTTTCCATTAAATTTAAGATGCCGATGTGCAAAGCTGGCAGAAACCCAAAAAAAACTGAAAAGTGGTTCTACACAGTACTCACTATGTGAGTTAAAGGTGTCCCAACGTTTTCAAATTTGTATGTCTAAAGAAGTTTGAAAACCATGTATTGTTTTTATTCCACTTAGCAAATATGCGCTACGTTTTGTATCTCTGTCACAAAAGATCCCAACAAACTGCACTAAAGTTGGCAGAAACATCAAACAATGTTAAAAGGTACAAGGTTATGCACAGCTCCACATTACTTAACTCCTTGAAGACAATTTTAAAGTAATTTCCTTCATGCTGAAATTTTCCACAGAAACCTGGCCACATGACGGAGTTATAGTAAAGTGGGAGGGGTTTCCTGTTTCAAAATAGAAAAACACACCTGAGGGAACATTCTCCGAGCGTGATTAAACAGAGCACTGGCGTTGAGTCAGCCCCTAAAGGCTCATCAGGTGTTTTGGATCGGTTAGCGACATTTTGTTTATCTCGCTGACACAGCTTGAAGTGCCCTTCCGACTGACACGTACATGAAAAGGCATGAGAAGACTACATGCTTCTAATTTCTCTGGAAGCTGTGATTAAGCTCTGATGTTTGCCTTGATGAAGGGTTTACCTGTCTGGGACTTGTTTGTGCTTGCCAGCTGAGTGTAAACTGCTATATAGGCCTCCGTATAAAGCTTGGACAGCTTCTAATTACAATCTGATTATTTGTTTTCAAATTCTTTCTTTTTAATAGCTTTACCCGCCATCGTAAATGTGCTTTACTGTGCCTAACATCATGGCTGTGTGTGGAATACAACAATCAACAAAGGGAATTTTGTGAAGCAAAAATCTCCTGCAGGTCAGCCTGTTTCTCTTTCATCCCATAAAAGGCTCATTAAGGAGAACAGTAACCCGTGGGAGCACCACCCACTTTGTGACTGCACCACTGGAAAACGTTCAGTACTTTTCTATATAAGCATTCCTGGTTCTAAGAAACAACAAAAGTATGTTTTCTTCAAATTTTATTTTCTAATTATTATTTTTCTTTGCCTTTGTTCAAACTAAAACAGATCAGCTTTGTTTCTTAATCTGCATTGGAATGTGTACATCAGATAATATTTGTGCATCAACACAGACAGTTTTACTCCATGGGTTGTTGAGGAAACGACGTAATGCTTCCCCAAAAAACAAGATTTCTTAATCGTGAGTTTGCAGTTGGAACATGTAAACATCCATGGAGTTCCCGACGTTTACAGACGTTCATCTGATCTCTAAACACAGAATCCTGGAGTAGATCAGACAAGCTTAGCTCATCTGGTTCACACACAAAGCGTTCTGTCTCAGCTGACATCACTGCTGGGGGTCGGGATGAGGCTGACACAACAAAAGGCGTCTAAACTCAGCGGACAAGAATGTGAGAGTTACTGTGTTACTAAATTCTAACAAGCATCTGCAAGCTAAAAACAATATATTGTTGTACTGCCAGGGTTGGGTGTAATGTTTCGTCATAATTTCCAATTAAATAGAAGTCCAGTTAAATGTTTTGCCATCATAAATAAAATGTTGTGCTCACTATTTATATTAGAAATTATTAAAACATATATTTGTGGCTGGATTGTACAATTAGAAAAGAAATGTTTACCTGCTTGAATGTAAATAAAAGTCTTTAAAACTGAAATGAAATGGGTAAATTAAATCAGAGGAAGTTCAAGAAGCTTTGTATCAGCGTTCTCCAACTTTTTATAACAAGCACCTCCTCTCTTAACTACTGGGCCCTATCTTGCCATGTTGGCTGGCACATTAAGGTCCAAGCATGAAAAGATGAGGCAGATTTTGTGGAACACTGAGTCCTGTAACATATGTGTTGAGTTTTGGCAGCATGGCCTAGTTGGAGTTCAAACTAAAACACAAGGCAACTTTATCAGCTAAACTTTATCAGTTTGTTGTGTTATGTTATGAAAAAAACCCATAAAAGACATTTAAAAAACATAATCCATTTGCACACCAAAACCTGTAAAAGGATACATAATGATGCGCCTCAAGACTTAGAAGTTGAGATTCATTTAAAAGCTGTAAATAAAGCTTAATATAAAGGTCCTTGATGTATTGTTGAAGAATTCACACCATTACTAATCCAATATGGCTGCCTTGCCTATGAACTTTAAGGTAATACTAGAAAAAACTGTTTATTTGCACTTCTGATGATTGTCATCACATTAAATCATTAATACACACAGTAATATCCAACCTAATTTGGTGAGTATGCTGCTACAGCATTTGAAAGTACAAAGAGCAGAGAAACACATTGTTAGTGGCTTCTATTTCTTACTATATTTAACCTGGCTCTGGGTTGTTCCAAGGGAGGACACCTTCTGTTTAGATTCTACTGTTAGAAACCTTTCATTTCAAAACCTCTGTAAATGGTTTCATCTCTTTAAATGCACAGGGCAGGGATAACACGGTGTCTTGTTTCCTTTCTGTAACTCCTTCTTTCTCTCTGTGATCATGTGCTGTGTTGTCAGCTCAGCCCCACCACCTACAACACGATATAATACTTCAGCCATCAAACCCTACACACCTCAAAGCGTGTGGGTTTTCTTCAAAGTGCTTTCACACTAGCTCCTCCCCCTGCAAAACCCCACCAGTATGTCTATTCCATTTGACAAAGACTTCTTGCTGACTGGTTTTTCATTTAGGTGTGCAAAATTACTGAAAGCCTTCTCTACTCCCACGGCTGTAGGATTTTTACCTCTTATAGCATAAGAAAAGTATTGATTTATTGTAATTTCATATACAGTATATGAAAACTTTACAGTGTAATATCTCGTGATGCCCGAGCAGCAGGATGACTTGCACAAGAAATTAGTGTGGCTCCTTGGTCAGCAATAAATTCCATCTACCAGTCTCCACTGCTTTCATCGCTCCTTCAGGATATCTTGCAACAGACCCACAGCTTTCCTGGAGATCAGCTCATAGCCATGCTCGTTAACGGCTCTGTTGCACCGTCTCAAAGCATTCCTTGCGTCCAGACTTGGTTAATGTAACCAGCCGTTCCCCTCCACGATAAGCTGTTCTCCATCCTCCATACTTCATTGAAGAGTATCCTTATCTCGCCTGAAAACTTTTAGTGCATAGAGCAAAATATAATTTTTATTGACTCTTCACTAAAAGAGGACACTGCAAACTGGTAAAATTAACCTAATCTGACGACAGATTGCAGAATATCTATCGCCATTTGCCTACTCAGATGCCACTGAGAGAAAACTGAACATCGTGCTTTATTTTACTCAATGAAGACCCCTTGTGATTTTAGTGTGCCGACATTCCTCTTCTCACCTCGTAGTTTGGTCATCCACTTGCTGATTTAGGTAAAAAACAGGTTTTAGAAGGTAAAATGAGATATAAATCTGTAGACCTCTATGAAAGAGACTCATTTAGTCTCGCTTGGCCCTTGCTTGTGAATGTTTAGGGTTGAGGCAATACTTGGTAAATAGTGAAATATGTCTTCAAACAAATTAAGTGGCAAAAAATGCATTGCTTAAATATGATACATGAAATTAGCACCTGCCATGTATTGTGTGGACCCCCATGTTTATCAATCATGTAGTGTAGAGCAGCAGTTAAGAAACCTTTTAGTGTTCTTCTTAATAACAACAATATATACATCAATGCTCACGTATTGAGCGACCAGATAGGTCCTCTCTGTAGGCCAACATGTCTCCTCCTTTGTTCAGGCCGACCACAGTGATGTTGTCTGCGAGCTCGTTAATTGGGGTAAAACTCGCAACATGTCTTTTCCCTCTATCCATCCCTTTCCTGTCAGCTTACTTTCGAAAAAATTTGAGAAAAAAGGCCACTGGTGCCGCAAAAAAAAGTGTTCGAGGGGTCAATGGGTGCACAGTCGTATGTGTAGAGGGCGTACAGGAGGGGGCTCAGTATGCAGCCCAAGGGGGAGCTAGTGCGGACCTTTAGAGTGGAGGGGCAAAGCTGTCCCACCTTCACAATCAGTGGGTTGTTCAGGAAGTCTCTGATCCAGGAGCAGATTGGGAAGGGAAAGTCCAGGTCACCCAATAACATATTTTCCCAGTAGCTCCAGGTTGTTTAGGACCACGTGGAGAGTGGTGGCAATAGTATTGTCTGTGGACCGGTTTGCTCTATAGGCAAACTGGTGAGGGTCAAAGTTCAGTGGTACTAGAGAACGAGCCTTTTGAAGTGGTTTTGAAGTGACCACAGACGTTAGTTTGTGATCATTGAGGCCCATGATGGTCGAGCTCTTAGGCACCGGCATAATGGTGGCTGCCTTCAGGCAAGACAGGACCACATCCAGCTGCAGGGAGGTGTTTAAAATCCTGGTCAAGACTCCTGCCAACTGGTCTGCACAGGCGCATAGCACCTTGCCCAGTACCCCTCCAGTCGTGCAGTTTTGCTGGTGTTGACTGCCTCCAGTGTACACTTCACCTGTTCTTCCCGAGGTAAAAACAGGACCCAGCGTCACGTTCCCATGTGACACCATCCTTTTAAACCTGATGGAGGATTCAAAAGATTTGAGCCTCAGATATATACAAGTTATCAGATAAAAAATCAAATAAAGAATTGCACAATGATTACACAGCCTACATAACTTTTATACAATTTTATTTTATTATACAAAAAGGTTTTTAAAAAATCAGTTAAAGAGACTGTATAAAAAGGCATTAAATCAGACAAAATCTTTCCTGTTTTAAGTCCGTTAATATTTTTAAAAAATATTTCTAGCTTCTAGGAGCCTGAATAATGTCAGAGATTTTCTTGATTTTTTATTACTTTCCTCAACTTCAAAGGTTTACGTACTATGCTGTTATTTTAAGCAGTTTTAAAAACAAAGCGAATGATGTTATGGCGTTTAATGCTTCCAATGGGTTAATTCCCAACATTTGAGTTATATGGCGGCACACCTCTTATAAAGCAAAACCTCAAACATAGTGCCCTCTTGTGTGACATCATGGTTAAATCAAAATAAATCAGGAAGAGAATCAGGAAGAGAATCAGGTACCTACACAAATCTGGCTTGTTCTTGGACACAATTTCCAGATGCCTAAAAGCAATAGCATGTAAACAGCATGGGGAGGAGAGAGGTTCTGTGTTCCAGAGGTAAACATGTATTGGTGCAAAATGTGTGAATCAGAACAAAAGCAAAAGAGAAAAACCTTACTTTCTGGTGACATGTCCTGGGGTCTGGCAAAACTAAAATTTAAGTGTTTGGCCATAATGACCATCGCTGTAAGGAAATAAGCTAGCCTAAAGATACAATCCCAATTATGATGTGCGGGTGTGGCAGCATCATGTTGTTTTGAAGGAACTAAATAAAAGCCAGGAGGCATAATAAAATACAAAAATATTTGTCACCAAAATGTTTATTTAGGTCAGTGAAAAAAATGTTTTTTGTGCCTTTTAAAAGGTGTGTTAACATCTGGTTTCAACTGTATATCCCCTGTTTTTATCTGTTACAACAGTTATTTGCTGATAGCAATCATTTATGCATTTAGGATAACTTATGGAGATCATCTTTAGACCCCTCGGTTGGAGGTCTGTGATTGCATGATTGGGACATTTTCCCAGATTTTGGCAACCACTGGTCTACATCATTTAGAATTTCCAAATACCAGGAAACCAAAGTTGTAGACTTAATAAAAGAGACATCACATGCAACAAAAAATATGAACAATCCTAGTGCCAAGAGAAGAGTCCACCATGCACCATGTAGACATTTCTGCAGTTTTGGTTAGAATAGTACACCCCTCATTTAATTAGGATAGTACGAGCTGGATTTAAATTTCAGATTCCTCCAACCCATAGCACTCAAAATGTATAAAAGTGGTGTATAAAAGTAAGTCATAAACTTCATTTTAATCTAGATTAAACTATTTTTTTATATTAGTTTAAACAACACTGCCAGGTTAAACATTCAGTTTAACCTTTATGTTGCCAATTTTATGTTTATTACTTTGAATTGCACCATGACTATAATATGATGTGGACAAAGTTTTTTATGTCATGTTTTCTGGTGGAAACCCTTTAATAATCTTAATAAAGCCTCATAAAATGATGATAAGCAGTTTGGAAACTTATGTCTAATGGATTACTGATTTAAGTATGTATATTTATTTCTTTAAATTGGAACATACCTAAACAGCAGGTCAGGATGTGCTTGTCCTGATCCTTTTTATTACACACATATTTAAATTAACCCCATGCACTCAAATTCTCTAAGTCTCCTAAACAAAAGAAGATAACATAGTTAATGCTATACTAGGAATAATCCCTTGGCCTGTCATGACATGTTTTCATCACTATAAGTCAACATGTGGTGAAAAGCATCGTTTATTGCCTCGAGGCTACGCTCATCTCAGTCTGCCTGTTGTTTTTCTTCAGCCGTTCTGGCACCAAATCTTGACGCCACTGGCTTCTGTCAACTGTCCTTGGGGGCAGATATGTTTGTGGCTTTTCTGTGAAAAACCTGGTTCATTGTGTCCCCGCTGCATCTGCGGGTCACCAGCTCCTGATCTGAAGCCGGCTGAGGTCATCTACTTCCTGCTGATTGTGAGGATGATCAGCGTGGAAGCAATGATAAACCGGTCCAGGAAACTGTGTGGAATGGATGTTATGAGTGGAGCTGGCAGCAAAGTAGACCAGAAATGTGTAATAGAGCAGGATTGGGACAAAAAATTGTGCTGGTTTATGTATCCAAATTTTAGTTTCGACACTTAGAATTTACAGCTCTTTGGTTAAGTCTGTAACTTTTGTCTTCTCTTGGGAGCAATGCAAAATGGGCAGCGGAAATGACCATGTGTCATAACCTCCACTTTTCTATTTCAGCTTCTTAGTGGTGCAATTTTCCTCTCCTAAAACAAAGGCCAGCTTTGAAATGGTTCCTTTATCCGCTTGTGGTCCTGATTGCTTGGCTAAACGAGGCCGTTCATTCTCTAAATGCAGCAGTGAACCACCTGCCTCTCTTTTATACGTGGCCCCCAGATATATAAAAAAAAACAAAGCCTCAAAGCTTTCCTACTTGACAGCCAAAAACAAAAAAAATGTAATCCAGGTGAAATGGCTAGGGCAAAGTCCTATCAAAAAAGGTGAAAGGTCAACATCTTTTGGCTGAACTTCCATCTTTGGAATCTTGTTGACTCAGGAACGCATTACAAACAGCCTTTGGAACGACACGTGGAATAAATGCTGCGCATAAACTAAACCAGATGTTTCTGCTGCAGAGTGTGCTGAGATTCTGCTCTGGGTTGGGCTGATCCCAAGCGTCACAGCGGAAAAGCCGCTCCAACTTTAGGCTGTAGAAAAACAGCTTTCTTCTTGACCCTCAAAAGAGCACCTTTTCTGATTCTGAGGTTCTTTGTCCAGATGTGCGCGCCTTGCATGGGAAGAATATCATGCATTCATTCCTCTCAAAATATACCTAGAAACACTTTCAAAAAGTTAGCCTAAACTCAGTAGTTTTCAACTGAACTTTAGAATTTTTTTGGGACACTTAGTCAAGTTCAAATTAAAGATTATTCCAGGCATTGTGTACCAAAAACCCAAATGTAAAATTTCCATGTGTAGTGATTGCACTTAGAACCACAATTTTCACCAAAGACAGAAATTTGTTTCCTTGTCTAATGGGATGACTGGTAAAAAGACATTTTACCCTGTATGTATAAAATGCACATTTCACAGAGAAGATAAGGATGTGGGAATTACCAGTTTACATTATTAAAGAGCAGATAATAATGAGTAAATAAGAAAAAAATCACAGTACCTAATGAATATCAGTACCCTGTGATATACACCACCTAACGTGAAGTCAATAAGCACATTCATTAATATAAATTATATCTCCAAGGACAATGAATGGCAACAATGTTGATGATACCAGTTTCAGTTCCACGCAAGAAGAAAAAAACAAGAATATGTCCTATAATCAAGTCCTAATAAGGGATTCAACATTTTTATAGGATAATAAATCTCCCTCTTTAAAGAAAAGTTTTTATCAGACAACTGTACACCTGTTTTTTTTGTTGACCATTGCTAAATAATTTTCTTCAAACATTGCCGACCTTGCTTTTCTTAGTAGTAAAATATATCAGCACTTAAAACACTTTGTAAGTGAGTCATCAACATAAAAGTAAAAAGCTGAATTTAAAAAGCTCAGTCCCAGGTTATCTATGTAATAGAAAATACTAGTGAGCCAGAAATTGAACCTTGTGGAACCCTCTTAGCCTCCTATTAGCCTCGAGGTGGAACTATCTGCCCGGAATGGCTGAGTTTGTTAAAGAGATCATTTGTGCAACAAGAAGAGTAGTCATCTTGCAATCAAAAAGTTGTGGGTTCCATTCCAGCTTACCCTTGCCACATGTTGATTTGCCCCTAGTGTGCATATCAGCACATTAATGTGTGACAGCATAAAAGCACTTTGAGTCGTTAGTATAAATAGAAAAGCGCAATACAAATTTACCATAATTTGTAAACTATCTAACTTCTTGTTAAGAAGTTTATAATTGCAAAATTTAAAATTTATTAAATCCAAAGTAAAATCCACCCAAAGTATGAAAGGCTCTAGGGCAGGGGTGTCCAAACTTTCTGCCAAGCGAGCCAAAGTCGTCATGTTAAAAGTAATTTTAATGATTATTTTGCTGGATGTTTGTGGTCCTACTTCTTATGAAGTTAAAATTAAAATCGGAGTAAATACAAAAATCAGCTTTCAAATTAGGGTTTTAAGACCAAAAGGAATCCAAACCAGCCTATCTGTATTTGAAAAAGTAATTTCCCTCTCCGCACAATCAAGAAATCACTGAAATAGAGCCTTTCTGCGAACAAGAAGTAGGTCAAAGACTAACACAATACCCTGATCTAAAGAAATTCAACAACCAATGTGAAACAAGATCACCGATATCCATCAGTCTTAACACGCTAGAACAGCATTTCTAAAGCATTCAGCAAACCACCTTGAGAGCCATTACAAAACATGAAACAGCAGTACATCTTTCCAAGCATTGGCCATCAGTCTTACACCAAGAGTGCATCGGGTACTCGTCAAAGAAATCAAAAAAGAACCAAGAAAAACATTTAAAACACTGCATTCTTCACTTGCAGTTGAGGTCAGTGTTCACAATTTAACAATAAAAATGAGACTGGAAAGAAATTGCACCAATGGGAGAGTTCCAAGGTGAAAACCCCTGCTAAGAGAAGACAAGCAAAAGGCCTGTCTCACGTTTGGCAAAAAAGAAAAAAAACATTCACATGATCCACAAGACTATTTGGAAATTACTCAGTGGACTGGGAAAAGTGGAACTTTTTGGAAGGTGTACACCATGAAAACAGCATTTCAGAAAAAGAAATCACCATACCAGCATGTCAACAATGGTGGTGATTAGGTAATAGTTTAGGATTGTTTCGCTGCTTCAGAACTAGATGACTTGCTGCGACTGATGGGATCTTGATTTATGCACTCTACCAGAAAATCCTGGAAACAATGTCCGGACCTCGGTTTGTGACCTTCAGCTGCATAACCATGAAGCTTGGGTTATGCAGCAGGACAACGTGAAGCATACCAGCAAGTCTATCTCTGAATGAATCACTTCTGCAAAAGGAAGGTTTTGTAGTTGCCTGGTCAAAGTCTAGACTGTGTGGGCTGTTGGTGCTCAAAACCCATCCACTGTGGGTGAATTAAAACAATTATGCATCTAACACATGGATTTACTTGGTGTTTCCTTCAGTCCTTAAGGTCTGAGGTAACCTAAGAAAAATTAGTTTTCACATTTCTGTTTTAAGAATTTCGGGTAAATGTGATTAAATTTTGGTGTCCTCAGAAATGCAGCTTCAGAACCACAAACCATATTGTAATTTTCAGGAGACAAGACAAATGTCCTTTGGAGGGTACATTTATTTCATCTTATATAACAGTATTTGTACATAGACAACAAGGCCCTTGATATTTCTTAAGACTGTGAGTCTAGGGCAGTAATGGCAGTCCATAAATTCTGAGCTGAAAACCTTGATGGCTGTCTTGGCAAAAGAAACATGCTTTTGTTGTAACTGAAAACTTGGACAGAGGAAAGTTTGCAGAGCCAACAACTTAGTGAGATTAGTCTCCATGGCCTGTGTCTATTTTCACTGAAAACAACAGATTTTCACATTGCGCTACATTATTTATTCATTTGACAGGCATTATGGATTCAGGCTCGCATTATTAGATGATGCAAAATCTTCCCCTCATGGGTGGGTGGAATCTGGCTTGTTTTCTCTGCTCCCTGTACAAAGTTTAGAAATAAAGTGGCCATCCATTCGTTGTACGGGCTTGACCATATCCACCCTTTTTTTTGGGAAGGTAACCATTTCCATTCCATCCAAAGCGAGGCTCACCGCAGCCCCGAGCCTGCTGTTACACAACCGGAGGGCTGGAGTGCAGCCAGCTCTCATGCTAATGCTGAGTACATGTGCAGCTCTTTCCGCAGGTCAAATCCCATCCTTCAAACCCACAGACTATCTCCAAGCCTAAAAGTGAAGGTAATTGTTAGTGTTTGAGGTACAGCTTCCATGCTGTGTAGCAGTAAAGACACTTGCGCTCTGTCATCACGCAGAAAAGATTAAGTATGAGCCCTCCAAAACCTTTTGGTTTGCCTAGAACTTCTCTTAATACACACAGTGCCTTGCAGAAGAAAAAAAAACATAATGGTTTTATGTGATAGACCAACACAAAGTAATGCATAATTGTGATGTAGTTGTAAAGTAACTCTTAGTTTTGTATTTGTAATCAACCATCAAAAAAAAACTTCAAATCCAAACATGGAAAATTCCTCCCCCTTTACTGTAAAACACCTAAATAAATCCAGTTCAAACTAATTACTTAACAGAGTCCATCTGTTTGGGATTTATTTTCAATAATGGATCTGTTCTGTGAGGCCTCCGAGTTTTGTTAGAGAACATTTGGAAACCCACAGCGTCATGAAAACCAATGAACACAGCAGAGTTAGGTCATAAAATGAAAAAACTTTAAACATCTAACAGGGCACTTTTTGATCCAACAACCCAAAATGGCATAAATGCAAAAGGAGAGCATTAATCCCAGAAGAACCAAGAGGCCCAGGGTATCTCTGGAGGACCTGCTAAGATCCAAAGGCCAGGTTGGACAATCTGTTAACACTAAACTATAAGTTGTATGATCCACAAAACATTTCATTATGGAAGTGGGAAGAAAAAAGCAGTTATTAAAAAAAGGCATAAAAAGTACTGTTTGCCAGAATCTATGCAGAAATCACAATAAACATGTGGAAGAAGGTGCTCTGGTCAGATGGCACTGAAGCTTTCTATCTGCAAACCCTGTACATAGTACATATCATCCCCATGGTGGCAGCATTATGCTGTGGAGATCCTCTTCTTTTTGGTGGACAGGAAAGCTGGTCAGAATTGATGGGATGAGGTATGGAGCTAAATAAAGGGCAATCCTGAAAGAAAGCCTGTTAGAGGTTCCAAAGACTTGAGACTTGCATCAATGGAGACCACATTGTTTAGATTTTAATTAGGAAAGAAATCTGAAAACAGGATATGTAATACTCTGTCTTGGCCTATCACATTAAATCCCAATAAAAACATTGACAAGACAACAGAATCTTCTCAACTTTTCATGTCCTCTGCTTGTCCTCTATGAGGTCTCCCGTCATCATTAGAGAGAGAAAACAACCTTACAGTTTATACTGTGGCGTCACGAGTTCAGTGGGCATAACTCCTGTAGATCAACCCACATCAGAATGGACTGATTTGTTTGCACAGAGCCATTTGGTCTGTCGGCATCTTCATGCTAATGCACCAATAGCTTTTAGTTGTGAACAAATCCCTCTGAGCGCTGATAAAGCTCCGTGTTCGGGCCAAAGCCCAAACTGACTGGGCTCTTCAAAGACCCTTTTATTATCATTCCAAGGCGCTGGCTTGAACCACAGAACAACAAAAATACCAAGAGTAATTTGGCAACCAAACATTTCATGCATCTCTTGTGTGCACGCCGAGGCTTTGATAGGTCCTGGATCACCCACTGAAAACCAAATTCACTCTCCCAAAATAGCTGGCTGTTAAAGTAGATGATGTGTTTCAATTTGCCGTCTTGGAAGGAAAACAAACAGATGGAATTTCGCATTCATCATTTAATTTAGAAATGCATAAAAGTTGTAAACACATGAAGAAGTCACTGAATACCACTTTCTGAGAAACGTTTGAGCTATCAAGCAAAAATATTGGTTCTACCTAAGATATCTTGCCTTCAATAAAGTACCGTCTCTCCCAGCTTTGCACATACAAAGACTGCAGTAGTTATTTTATGCAAAATGGCTCAAGTTCAGTCACACTGTGTGAAAAGCGTCTGTGAACAGAAAAGTATTGCCACAGATCCTGAACTGGGGGATGAAAAAAAAAACTTTCCTGCTCCTTGGCAATTTTTCAGCATGTTAAAATCATGTTATTGAAAGTAATATTTGTAGTTATAGCATTGCTCTTTATTAGTGCATATTTTACCCTCATACAGGTTTTTTATGTTCAACCAGCAATGTCAACAATGGTATTACAGGCAGCAATGGTCCATCTTTATGATTACATCTAACAGAATTTATTTGCATCCTGCTCTAATTTACTCTTTAGTCCATCAAAAATGTGAATTAGGGTTATATCCGACAATAACATCCTGACAGAGGTTTATGAAAAATCTGTCCTCTCAGTCCTAATTGATCTCTTTTCCCTCCTCGCTCTCTTCTCGCGTCCCGTCAGTGCTGCTACCAACATACTCGTTTCAGCTTGTTAACCATCATAAGCTAGGCTATTAGCTTAGCTAGCAGCTGATAGGAGAGGCTGGTTTTGGACAAAGCGGGAGAAATATCACTTTTTATGTTATAACCTTGCACTCTTTGAACAAGTGATGTGATAAATGACTAACTGGCTTTTACACATTGGTGCAGTTTCCTCATCAAGCGTGTCTGACCCGCTCTGAAAACGGAGCGGCCGAGAGTAGCAGCCGGTAGCCCCTCCCTTTGGAAACAGCATGTGGACCAAATCACTTTGTTGGACAGGGGTGTCGTGATCTTTTAATAATTAGGAACCTTTTTTTACGTACTATCTAACTTGGATCACTTTAGCTGTGCTTTTATTAAATATTGCTATATTATCATTTAAAAAGTGTTTTTGTATTTACAATAATTATTGGGGGGGACACATCCCCTCCGTCCCCCCCAGGATTTCTGCTCTGCCTATGGTTCTGCCCCAGTCTCAAGTATTTGGAACCTGCAAGAGGTTTTCATCCAAGATTTGCACTGTATTTAGCTATATGTAGCTTTCCTATCTCTGTAAAGAGTCCCCACAGCATTTTGCTGCCGCCACCATATTTCACAGAGGGCGTGATGCAAACAGTATGATGTGGAGTATTGGTCCCCCCGGAAACACACACACACACACATATATAATTCATTTAGTGGTTCTTAGCATTTAACTCAGTAGAAGTTCCTGTAAAATTATTTCTGTGTCGACAGTGATCTTGTACTTGTACTCATACTCGTCTTCTGGAACCGGTAATAGACGTAGAGAACATGGTACATTGGGACTCTATGTTTCTAGCCTTCCCCGGGATCCGGGAAAAGCTCCCCTGGTGGTGGTAGTTGAATATTTCTGTAACCGAGGGCTCTGCCATGCGTTCCCAGGAGACCCTAACTATACACTATACACTCAGGGCTGCCACGTCTGTCCAGCTTCCTCCTCTTCCAACAAACTCAATGCACCACTAGGTGGTGATCAGTGGACAGCTCAGCCCCTCTCTTCAGCCACATGCCCAAGACATGTGCCTCAAGGGCAGAATACATGACTTCAAAGTCAATCATTGACCTCCAGCCTATGTTATCCTGATGC
Organism: Crenichthys baileyi; assembly: GCA_036173005.1. Lineage (NCBI taxonomy): Eukaryota > Metazoa > Chordata > Actinopteri > Cyprinodontiformes > Goodeidae > Crenichthys > Crenichthys baileyi. Next base: position 737,532 of record JAHHUM010000594.1, read on the forward strand.
CAAGTGCACTCATGAACACCAGTATGCTTGAAAATGGTGATCGTTATGAACAATCCATGACTGGCACAGAAGTCCAATAACGAAACACCATTCGGGTACAGATCGGGGGAGGCCATTTTTCCCAATCACACACCTCCATGTGTCACTGTCATTTCCCACATGGGTGTTGAAGTCCCCCAGTAGAATGACCGTCCAGCATCCCCGTCAGGGATGGCAAGAACTGTGTACTCCGCACTGATGCTCGAAGTAATGAGACCCTCTCATTCATCTGGATAAACCATAACAGGAGAAGACTGATCTGGGAGACAACAAGCAAAACCATCCCAGGCCACCGCCTCTCCCCGCAGACCACTACAGAGTGGAAGAGAGTCCAAGCTCTCTCAAGGAGCTAGGTTCCAGAGCCAATGCTGTACATGGTGGTGAGCCCAAATACTTCTTGTGGGTATCTCTCGACCTCCCATGCAACATCAGGCTCCTTTCCACACAGTGAGGTGCCATTCCATGTCCTTGGAACCAGTTGAAGTGTCTTGAGATAAGGTCCCCCATGGTTCCCCTAGCAGGTGGTGGGCCCACTAGGGGATGGCCTTGCATCTCCCCTTCGGACTTGACCCGGCCGGGTTCCACAAGGAGTAACCTAGCCACCAGGTGCTAGCAGATGAACCCCAACCCCAGGTCTGGCTCCTGGGTGGGGCCCTGGCTCTGCCGTACCGGGTGACGTCAGGTTCCTCGTTTGTACTAGTCCTCATAAATGCTTCTGAACTGCTCTTTGTCTGACCCACGACCCAAAGCCTGTTTGCCATGGGAGAGCCTACCAGGGGCATTTAAAACAACTGGACAACATAGCCTCTGGTATCATCTGAGCAATCAAACCCCTCCACCACGTTAAGGTGGCGGTTCAAGGAAGAGAAAATTATCTTTATTTATGTAAATAAGAAGGATGTAGTGACCACAAATGAGAACAGAGAGAGCCTAAAGCAGTGATTTACAAGCATTTCTATATGAAACAAAGCTACTTTAGTGTGCCCCATTTGGGAAGAAAATATGGATGTCAGTTTGACTGAGTAAGGAGTGAGGGGGCAGGATGTGAGCACAGCAATGAACAGGTTACGGCCTGTCCTGCATTTCAAGGGTTGAATCTAAGCCGACATGTAGGAATGCGTCTCCATGTAGAGCATGAAATCCTGGCAATGCAATCTGCTGTGCATGCATAAAACAATGACCCAGTGAGGGCAAAAAGTTTCTGTTCTTGTCTGATGAAAAACTCACACACAGTGTTTCTTTATGTGCGCAGGTTACAGGCCACAGAGCATTTTAAAGTTAAAATATATTTTGAAAGGTCAATATGTTTTATTTCATACAAGTTTCAACACTGTATGCTAAATTATCACAATAAATAATAAGGTTGGTTGTTTTGCACTTTCTCCGATAAGATGACGTTCTAAAAGTTCCAAAGCTTCTTATACAATCTTAACATTCTCTGTAATCTAGTAACCTGTCATCAAATATTGTTGCAGAGAAATTTAAATACTGTTTTGTAATTAAGTGATAGATTTTCAAGACTGAACCTATAAATTCAGGTGAAATATATAAACATTGAAGGTCAGTTCAGCATTTTAAATACACGTTTAAACCATTCTTTTTTCAGGTTGCAATGATTATACAACAAATAACTTCAGTGATTTCTTTTTTAAACAATTGTTTCTACAAGTTGAAATTCATTGTTTATATTAAATACTCGATACACAATCAAACTAAAATGTTCTGTCTCAAATATCTACAAACACCCCCACTAATCTTTGATTAAATACTTCATTTTGTAGCCTTCAGTGATGTTGTGGCATGCTTCTACTTGGATATTTGACCAATCAGAAGTGGTAGAGCTCATTTAAATTGGCTGGTTTCCTGACACCATAATGACCTTCGAGTATCTCCAGAAAGTTTAACAGGGTTTGGCTCAGGTCCATTCCACAAGTCTGTTGTTAGTTTGTTATATCCATTACAAAACAAGTTGAAATGTTTTTGGCTGAGTTTCAAAGATCTGACTCAAACTGAGAAGGTGCTGCTCGAAAAAGAAGCTTCTGCACATTTTAGGTCGACTGTCATTTGCAGGTTCCCACATGAACAAGACTAATGCCTTAAAGAGAAAACATGTTAGAGTTGGACAAGACAAAGATTGAGTTTTTTTTATGGCCATGGTGACCTACTATTTTTGGAGGAGTCAAGGTAAGCCTTTGTAAGCTATGACATTTTTACCAACTGTCAAGCACTGAGATGGCAGCGTCATGCTGAGGGTCTGTCTGATTGCTCAAAGTGGGTTGAATAATGAAGGAGTAATACTTCCAAACTCCTAAACTTCCCCTTTAAGGAACAGCTTGATTGTTGAAACTTGGACACATTTAGGTGTTCCAACGGAACAGTGATCCCAAACACACATCCAAACTGGCTTTAGAATACATGTAACAGGCTAACATTTAGGTTCTGGGGTGGTCTTTGGCCCTATTCATAATAAAAATTCATAAACTATGCTTAACAAACACACTTGTGTCAGGAAATCAGTCGGTTTAAACAAACTCTACCATTTTCCCAAAAAAGAGGTTTAATATCCAGCAGGATTTATCCCAAAAGTCTGTTGATGCTACAAAAAGCATGTCCAGTCCAGTCTGAACAATAAAAGGACTTCTGAATGCCTTCGACATGCTGTGACCGTGTAAGTCTTTCAGCAAATCTTTCAGACAGGAGACGGTCTTTTGTCATTGAGGTGCAAACTTCCCTGACCTCAGCTGCTTCAGAGTCGACCTCTCACTCGCTGTCTGACCTCGGCTGCTGCCGTGGAGTCAGTGGTGTTATTTAAGAGCTGATGCCAGGACCCTTTGGATTGGAGAAATGAATCATCCACATGCTGCACAAGGAATGCTGCAGTCCAGACAGACTGAAGTTTCCCCTGCGGGAGCTTAAGAATTCTGGCACCTGTGAAAATCTCTTTTTAAGTCCTCAGTCCTCCTGCCTTTGTCTGCAGGCAATTTGACTGGAGAGCTGAATGATTCCAGAGTAGGATCACTCACTATCCACACAATAATTTGTTTTACAACTGCTATCAGTAAACGGTAAACTAGAAATCTAAATGTTCAGGCTTTAAGGTGATTTTTGCATATAGGCCCTGGCCCACTCTGGCCAGCCTGCCTTCCTTCTTAAGAACAATGGCTGGAGTTTAAACCAGAGTCAATGGACTTCACAAGATTATAAAGCTTTTGATCTGCTTACACAGTCAAATCACTGTCATCGGTGCCTTTAGCGGTGACCGAGTGCTGGTTTCAGGTTTCATAATCTCTGTGGGCAAAACCTTTGAAGCAGAATGGCTGTGAACATCAACACCAAGACTCTCTACATCAGTCCTCAAGGGCCAATATTCTGCATGTTTTCAATGTGTCCCGGCACCAACACAGCTGATTCAAATGTTTGGATCATCCTCAGAATGTAACCAAGTTCTGCAGAGGCGTGTTAATCACCCATCATTTGATTAATTTGTGCTGAACCAGGGAAATATCTAAAACATGGAGGATACTGACCCACGAGGACTGATCATCTGATTAGAAAACAGAGTTGAACCATCGTTTAATTTAATTTTAGTAAATAAATAAATACAGCTCAGAGATTTGTTAGGGAACATCAGTGGAAAATCAGCATCATGAAGACTAAGGACCAGAAGAGACAGGCTCAGGGATAAAGTTAGGACCCTAACCTAAAGCAAGGTTAGGTTAGTTTGCTTTGGATATCTCAAGGAGGATTTTGCAATACATTATTCAAAAACAAAAATAATATGGGATGAATCCAATTAAAATACTATACGATGCTCTAAATACACCATCCACATAGTGACAGATAGTGGTTGCGGCATCCTGCTGTGGTGATGTATTCCTTCAGCAGCGTTCACCTGGTCACACTTTTGGACATGGTTAGAAAACTTTAAGACTGAGGGAAGAGGTTTGCTAGCAGGACCGCAGTTGTTAGCATACAGTCAGAGCTACAATGGAATTTTTTGGATCAAAGGAAATCCATGTGTTAGAATGTCCCAGTCAAAGTCCAGACCCAAATCCAATTCAAGTCGCAAGACTTACAAATTACTGCTCACAGACACTCCATTCTGACTAAGCCATTTTGCAAAGAAAAATAGGCCAACAATGTAACTCTCCAAGTGCAAAGCTGGTAGACACACACCCCAGTGAAAGGGGGTTCTAAAGATTATTGACTTACGGGGGCTGAATACAAATGGACATGAGATTTAACATTTATGGGAAATAAAAATATCAACTCAGCACAAAAATTAGAAATTTCATGTTTGGTTGACTTTTAACAATGCTTCTTGATAATAAATCTTATTGCTTGTGTATTTCCCCTTAAATGTACATTGGTAAGAAAAACGGATCTATGGGTTAAGCAACAAAGTTGAGTATGTGTGGTGTGCCCATGAAAAACTAAACAGCCTAATCTGCTACTGACTTGTTTTGAGCTTCTGGTACCCCAGGTGCTAACAATCAGGTGCCTGCTTGTAGTTCTGACCTCAAACCTATTGAACACTTGTGGGATCCATTTGGGTGTGCTGTTCACAACAAAACCACTTGACTTGACTGACTTGAGACTGGTTGCCATCCCACATCAGTGTGTGAGCAAACTGGTGACCAGCATGAGATGCTGTTGGAGATGTACACACTTCCCCACGAACTTGACGCCGCTGTGTTTAAATTAATTTATGTAGTTAATTGTTAAATTACCATGCCTTTTTCTTCAAACTTCAATTATCCAATCAGTCTGTAGCAGAAAAAGCTGTTTGGTGTTGGCAGGGATGATTTGGGATGCTTTACATGTGCGTAAGCCACACACAACCCATGAATGCATTTTTCGTACCAAGATGCCACCATTGGAGGGGAATTAAACTGCCTTTTTAAGAACCTTTGTTGCAACAAATAAACAATCAACCAAACACAAATGTCCTTGTGCTAAGTGTATGTAGTATAAGGCTAGGGTCAGACAGAGAAGGATATTTGAACCTCTGACATCATTCCAAGCTTTTAACTTGCATCGATGGAACTGGAGACTGTCCCATTTGTGTAAAGAGGTAAAATTACACCATTCTATGCTGAGTCTCAAACTAATTTAGATAGTTGGTTTCATTCAGAACTAACACAAACTAAAATAAGTGGATTATGTGTGGTGGATGCTACACTATTTGTGTTTTTTTTTGTGGGCCAGTCAAGTGACAGCGAATTTGTGCCACCATTTTGTGATCTGCCCTCAAATCCCATAAAGTCCACATTAAAATCAGTGTAAATAATTGGTTAGCTTTTTTATCTGACCTCGGATCAGCTGCATCATTGCACTGAACACCCAAGAAATTGAGGAAGAGGACAAAAAATATGACTTATACATTCTATAAAACCCCTCTATTATTCCTGAGCCTGCTGCTTAAAATACATGTTGACAAACATTTGAGCCCTGCAATTAAAAAGGCTGCTGTCTCTGAGACTCAGCAAGGGCTGCTGATGGAGTTTAGTGATTTTGTTTTTGTCCTTGCCACATTAAACCTATAATTACCTCGTGGTGATCGAGGCATCTCTCTGCAAGGGTGTCAGAAATAACTCTTCTCTCCTCCCAAAAGCTGCTGCTCCCCACAGAGGCACAGGGGTGAAACCTCTTTTTTTCCTGACACTTTGTTTGGAATATAAACAGGAAGAAGAGGCTGAAGGGATGTGTGTCAGACAGTCCTACAGCTACCTTGATGTGTTAGATAAGTGTGTTGGTACTCTTCTGGTCTTGAACATCAATAGCCAGCTGAAGGGCTAAGAAGCAGACCAAGAGAGCCTGGTTGGGGTTCTGTTTGAGTCAGATCAAACAGCATCTCTGTTTCATGAGCTCCATTACATTGATCAACATGATAAAACATGTTATTGAGGTATAATCTGATCCTGTTTAAAATAGGTCCTTACCAAGTTTGTGTTACTCAGGTGCCCCTAGAAATGACTGAGTAGATTCAGCGCAGTTGACCATGTTAAAACATACCACAGCTGCACAAAGTGTGCTGAAATATCAGTTTGCCTAAACTCATCCATATGGACCTCTAAGTATGATGTAGCAGCAAATATAACTCTTTTCAAAACTATCAGAATATCAACAGATATTTGTAGTCTTCTTTAAAGGGCAGTGTTTTGGACGATGTGTGTTAATAGTTTTGTAAATTTAGAGACAGAAGTCTTTGCCTGGTCTAATTTAGAATGTAGCTCAACCTCAGGCAGTTTGGATGGTAAATGTGTGCAAACAACTATTTGCAAGTCTTGCCACAGATTCTCATTTGGATTTAGGTCTGGATTTTGACTGGGCCATTCTTACACGTGAATATGATTTGATCTAAATCAGTTGACTGTAGCCATGGCTTAATATTTAAATTCTTTGCCACAGCAATTCAATACTGCGTGCACACAGACCTGGCAGAGTTTTTACGCCGGATGCCCTTCCTGACTCAAATGGGACTCAAACACAGGTCAAAGACGCAGACTTATCCCGCTACATCAAAACTTTTACACTTTAAACTTCTCCAGATTTGTATTCTAGACCTGTCTACTGTGTTCCTTGGTTTTCATAATGCTGTTTGTTCACTAATGTTCTCTAGCAAACCTCCGAGGCCTTCGTATAACAAAACTGACATCTGGGGTTAAATGTTTGCTATTAGGACTTCAACATAATATTTCAAACACATATACCATGAAATATATGTCATAGACCGACCAGTGCTAAGTCAGTCACATTTCAGCAACTTGAAAACAGAGCCCAACCCTTGTCTTGTCTTTTTGTCCTAATGTTGTTTTAGAGATTTCGTGAAAAAGAAGAATGCAGATGTCTAAATACACACTCACTCCCAGACTCAATTGGATTTCACTGATTCTCTTGACTCTTGATAATATTTGGGCCTGGGAGTGGTTTCTGTGTTGGTTTAGCCCGTTTCAGATAGTCCAGCAGGACCAGATGTGTGCTTCGCATCAGATGACATTCTCCACAACAAACCCTGATATCCATGGGAACAGCTGTGCTGCTCAGCGAGTTTGCCTTTAACTTTGGGGTTTCAGTAAACACAGAGCTGCTTCTGACCAAAGATTAACACCAACGCAAACCAGACAAAAGAATCTTTCTATCCACACAATAAGGCAAAGCAACATTAACACAGTATTATTTTCAATTAAATATTTATTCTATACACACCTCAATGTGTTACAGTCTTCCTTCTGCCATGGCCCTTATTCTGGACTTACTGACACACTGAAAACCCAGTCTGAATGTTTCCTGTGTTTATGCTACAGAGAGCCTTGGCTGCTATTTCAGTATCCTGCACACAGTGAAACAATAATCCTTGCATACAGGCAAAGACAAGGGACAGGTTTTTTTTCCTCCCGCCTTTACCACATTTTTTCAAAAAACAGTGACCGAGTAGGAGACAAAACAACGCAGCTTTGTGTTTCTTTATTTTTATTCGAGCCTACTATGTAATTATCTGGTCTGAAAGGAAGTGACACACTTAGCTCATAGATGTAAATATGGGTGGGCTGAGGGTGGGAAGAGAGGGAAAAATAACTTTGGACTAAGTGTAATCATAGTGGAGAAACATTTAGACACGAAATCAGATTTTGTGTTGCATGTTTAGAATGAATGCATTGTAGATGATATATATATAAATATACACACACACACAGTTTATATATGGCATGCTTGGCCTCACGGTACCCAGCCGCCTCAGGAGTCCCACAAGCCAACCACAGTCGAAAGGACCCCTTCTTCAGCTTGACAGCGTCCCTTACTGCCGGTGTCCACCACCGGGTTCTGGGATTGCCGGCGCGACAGGCACCGCAGACCTTACGGCCGCAGCTATGGGCAGCAGCATCGACAATAGATGCGGAGAACATGGTCAAAGCTCTCCCGGAGGTGGGAGTTGAATACGTCCCTGGCCGAGGGCTCTGCCAGACGTTCCCATCAGACCCTGACTATGCGCTTGGGCCTGCCAAGTCTGTCCGGCTTTCTCCTCTTCCAGCGGATCCAACTCACCACCAGGTGGTGATCAGTGGACAGCTCAGCCCCTCTCTTCACCCGAGTCTCCAAAACATGAGGCCGAAGGTCTGACGATATGACAACAAAGTCGATCATCGACCTCCTGCCTAGGGTGTCCTGGTGCCAAGTGCACTGATGGACACCCTTATGCTTGAACATTATTCAATCCGTGGACAATCCATGACTAGCACAGAGGTCCAATAACGAAACACCACTCGGATTCAGATCGGGGAGGCCATTCCTCCCGATCTCGCCTCTCCAGGTGTCACTGTCGTTTCCCACGTGGGTGTTGAAGTCCCCCAGCAGAATAATGGAGTCCCCGGGAGGGGCACTATCCCGCACCCGCGACAGGGACGCCAAGAAGGCCGGGTACTCCCCACTACCGCTCGGCCTGTAGGCCGAAATGACAGTCAGAGACCTGTCCCCAACCCGAAGGCGCAGGGATGCGACCCTCTCATCCACTGGGGTAAACCCCAACACGAGACCGCTGAGCTGGGGGGCAACAAGCAAACCCACCCCAGCCCGCCGCCTCACCCCGTGGGCCACTGCAGAGTAGAAGAGAGTGCAGCCCCTCTCGAGGAGATATGTTCCAGAGCCCACGCTGTGCGTGGAGGTGAGCCCGACTATTTCTAGTCGATATCTCTCAACCTCCCGCACAAGCTCAGGCTCCTTCCCCCCAGTGAGGTAACATCCCACGTCCCTAGAGCCAGCCTAAGCATCCGGGGGATCGGGCCACCGAGGTCTCCACCTTCGTCTGCCGCCCAATCCTCTTTGCACCGGTCCCCCGGTTCCCCCTGCAGGTGGTGGGCCCACTGGTGGATGGCCTCGCGTCTCTCCTTCGGGCTTGGCCCGGCCGGGTCCCACGAGGAGCAACCCAGCCACCAGGCACTCTCTGACAGGTCCCGACCCCAGGCCTGGCTCCAAGGTGGGGACCCCGGCTCCGCCGTACTGGGCGACATCATGTGCCTCAATTGTATAGTCCTCGTGAGGATGTCTTGAACCGCTCTTTGTCTGACCCGTCACCTAGAGCCCGTTTGCCATGGGAGACCCTACCAGGGGCATATAAGCCCCAGACAACATAGCCTCTAGGATCTGATCCTAGCTATATATAAATATCCACATACATATTTCTCTTTGAACTGGGATTGTTAAACTGGGATCCCAGATTGTGATCAGAGGTTGCCAAGAACCACGGGCCGCATTACAATAATTACTAGAGACACAACTGTGTTGGGCTGCCTCCTGATGAAGTAGATTATGAAGACAATTTCATGCTCAGAATGGAGTCAAAGTTTAGGTGGCAGGTTACGAATGTGTATTTAAAGTTTTAATTTACTAACACTGCCTGGATTATTCTGGATTATCTTCACTTTAGAGCTCGCTAATTTACTGTAAGAAATTTTATTCTTACATCTTATGGCGTTACTTGTCTCTCTGCCAAGATGATGTTGAAGAAACATTCTGCGAACATTTACGAAAAGTTATTTACTGCAACATTAAATGAAAAATGAACAAGTTCAAATATATTATTTGAAGAATGACCTTTAGGGAACATTCAGGAATTGTTTTATTTACTTATGTCCAGCGTTCACAATGCTTGCCTTTCCAAAAGGGAACCCTGGCAGACTCTTTTCAAAGTTCTATAAAAGGTGAAGGCAATGTTTCCTAAATGTTCCTGGCTTTGTAAAATTCTGTGAACTTCCAGGAAATGTTTGGTTGTTGTTTCTTCACAGTCATTCCGAGTTTTCCCAGCCACCATAATCACTGGCCCAGCACCATCAGGGTTAAGTCTGCACCCATGACATGAAACCACAGAGTCTAACAGTCAGGCCCCCTGGGATTCGGTGGGAGCCGTTTACCACAGTATCTGATGGTTGTTTGTGAGGATTTATTACCTGCTCAAAATGGTTGGTTGCATTCATACTGCTAATACTTGTGAGAATGTGAGCAGTAATCAATGTACAGCTGCACTGTGAGATCTGTTTCTGTTGTTAAATTAGCCACAATAATTATAGGTAACAGGCTCAAAGCTTTGTAAGTAGTGAACTGTACTACAACTATAGTCTTCAACAATATTGGATGTAGCCCTAATGCGAAACAAGCAAACAGCAACAATCTTTGATGCGGAAGCTGTACCTTAATGAAGGAGACTAAAAGTTAGCTATTTGCAGCAGCAAAGAGGATGCTGAAAGCATGGAGATTTGAGATGCATATTCAATGACTTGTCGAGACAAAGGACATCTATGTATTCCCTCATGCTGCGAGAGAGCAAAACCTTTTACTCAGATAACAGGAAGCCCTAATGAGAAAAATCCCTCAGCTTTCAAGCTTCATCAGTTATGGAATATGCTGTTTTGGACATGTGGACAATGCTAGTGTTGCTAACTGTGCTAACTGCTAATATAGGATGCTCATAGTTTTACACGTTAAATCTGAAATCAGTTTGTCTTCGTTTTAAAACATTAGTAAGAAACAGTTTTATAGTGAACGCTTCCACATGGGGTACAATGTTGCCTCTGTTCCTAATATGAATAATCAATCACCACTCAAAATGGGAAGGCAGAAATATTTTTTGTTTTATCATAAATATTATAGTGTCACAAGTGGCACCCCAGGCAGACAGGCAGACAGAAGCAGCTCGGTAAGTTTAATTTTACTCAACTTGCAGCAGGCAGCAGATGTAGCCATGAACATGAGCGGGCATGGCAGGAACAGCAGAGTATACGAGAGCATGGCACAGGTGAAAACGGAGAAAATGATAGGAATGAAACAGGTGGACTGGATGAAGCTGATTATGGTGGCAGTAGTGCTCATAAAGGAGGAATGAATACTGCAAGTCACTGACTCGATGTAATCTGCTGGGTTTCCTTAGATAGAAAAACTTTTTAACCAATTTGAATAATAAACTAAACTGCACTGTTTGATAATCAGGATCAACTGGAATGTATGTACCTGACTTGAAATCTGTATGATTTGATTGAATTGATTTTGTAAAGCACCTTGAGACGACATGTGTTGTGAATTGGTGCTATATAAACAAAACTGAATTCAATTTAATTCAATAAAAGCAAAGAACAAATCTCATAGAAGTAACATACCTAAAATGCACCATTAACAGAATAAGAAAGAAAGTAAACCTAAAGGAATCAACTAAAACAACACCTGGAGAACAAAAATAACAGAATAAAAAATCATGATCAGAAGCAAGACCCAAAAACAAAATACCTTCAAATTATGATATATTGCTCTTAAAAAGCAACCAGTCTTGGCAGGTCAAAGCTTTACAAAACCAGAGATCAGGAGTTTGTCACAACATTCAGATTGGTGCATCTCTAGTTTGTATACACCTAGGGTCCATATTTCAAGGTTGTTTTCCCACTGAGCTGGGTCTTAACAGTGATATGAACACATTTTACAACAGGAAGGTAGAGAGAAGAATCACCACCAGATATATTGTTCCAGAATACTGCTTGTCTTTAAATAAAAAAACAAAACAAAACTTCAGACTGATCAAACAAAGGAATCCGTCTCTACATCTCCTTTCTGGGTTTTAATGGTCTAACCACAAGGAGGACACAGTGGGCTCACAACCAGCTTGGAAAACAAGCGCGGCCTTGTTAAACGTTCACACTGCAACTCCGCCGGCGTCCAGTTGTTCAGAGAGAGAAAGAGAGAGACTGGATCATAAAACTCTGACTTTTTCTCATGGATTTTTGTGGTCGAGCAAAAGTCTCCTCTGTCAGCTGGCCCGGGGATTTCAATTCATGAGCAAGCAAAACCCTAGATGCTTCCTCCTCATCCTGCATGCTGAAAAAGAACTCCACCTTCTACCAAATCTACAAAGAAATGACTGAAACAAAGGGTTAAAAAAAGCTGTTTAAGCGACGAAACTGGTCTGCAACAAATCTACGATCTAAGGTCTCATGATGTGGCAGCTATGAAATGATTAATGTTGCTGTAAAGAGAGCTAATAAACACTCTTTTCTCTTCATTTGTGCTAATTTATCCTTAAAAAAATGCTCTTGGAAAACACTTCTATACGTCTAAGCCTTCGTAGGCACAATAAACTCCATGAACAGACATTCGTCTCTTTAGATGTCACCTTCCAGCTTAGCTGTACCCAGCATGCCTTTGTCACCCACTATTGCCAAGCTGGCACTTCACATGAAGACTTAGAGGAAATGACAGCAAAGAAGAAAGGAAACCAAATGGACTGAAACGAGCTAAATGAACAACAGAAAATGCACCCAACAAACAGCATTGCCATCTGCCTTCAGTTAAAATTGCACGACAGCACGCATGTAGAAGCCATTGTAATGCATCTCATTGTTTTTCATGTGCAGCCCAGACTTCGCTGCTCTGTAACACTCAGTGCTGCAGAGGGCTGGCAGAGTGCAGCAGGGGAATCCCATCAAACACCTTCACCCGCTTTCCCTTCCTGTAACAGTTTAACCCCTGCTAAACAGAGCGTGGGCAGAGGACTACTGAATCTGCAATTACAGTGCTGATTAAATTACAGATCAGCTCCACAGTCAGCCTCTAGTTTTTACTCCAGGGGGGATAACTGTGCACAGGAGGGTGGAGATTCTGCAGAGGAATTGGGAAGGCCCTGAAAGATCAATTAAGAGGAAATATGAACTGTAGTTTAACTGCACCTACCAAGGCAAATTTTTGATGTTAATTTGCCTTTAATGGCACGTAGTGGTAAACCAAGATAAATGCAAGAGTGACATCTGCTGGAATGATTTGGACTTTGTTTTGTAATTTAACCTATACTGTGCTGTGTTGCATAAACAATATTTATATTTGAAAAGGATCCTTGTCCATTTCTTATTTACTTGCTGACCTGGAGCATATCGACTCTTAATAATTAAAACCTTTTTTCTTAGCTTTGTTATGCACGACTGTCATCTAGTGCAGATTTAACATGCGCAGAAACATCCACACCATTAGTTCTAGAGCATAACTTAAAGGCCAATTATCATATATTCAAGACAGAAAATCTCAAATTCTGGAAAGTGTGTTCAAAGCAGATAAGCAATTAAACTCAAGTTCTAAATACAGAAAGTGGCATTTCAGGTGTTACATTTCAGAAACATGACTAATTGCTATATATGGTGAGGACTGAAGCTGATGATGATCATAATGGATTGGTATACTTCTACGGCATACTTTATTGGAGCATTTGTTTTGTACACTAAGGCACAGGGTGTAAAATTTGTCGTAAAACCTGACACTGAACAGAAAAATAAAAATAAAACTAACTCAAAACCAACTAAAATGAATACCCCAACTCTAGATTTCACAAATGGCTATAAACAGAAAAGGGAGGGCCTTCTTGACAATAAAAAGACCTTCCTAACAGGAATATGTAAAATGAATGTGTGTGGCCACTTCTTAGCAATACAAAAAAAAAGGATGGAGTGAGCCGTTTTGCTACAAAGATCATCTATGCAGCAAACATGTGTGAGCCTCCTGGCAGTAAACAGGTGAAGGGGCATGTTCAGCCACAATAAGTGCAGGATCTACTTACACGTCTGTCTGTTTCAAATGAAAGTAGAGTTTTGATTGTATTTTAATATTTTAACTTATCTTCCATCCACTGGAGGGGTCGCAGGAGCCTGAAGTCCAAACGTGGGTAAACTAACAGTTTGTGTTGAAATTATTATTATGTGGAAAAGGCGAGACTTACAGTCACTGCATGGCTTCCTAATATAAAGTACTGTTGACAGAGTTGTTGGAAGAAAGCAAAGAGTCTGTGAACATCAGAGTAAAAATGCTGGTCAGAACTGGAGCAGAAATTACATCTACCTGAACGTTGGCAGAATGTTTGAGCAGTGTATTTACCCAGTCACACAAAATTTACTGGTGAAAAGAAAGAGTTTCTTTCCAAAACGACAAACTTGGAAAACTGTGCTTTTATTGTTAAACGTTTATTCAAGGAAATAAAGAGCAGGAGCTGTCAAGAGAGGAGTGAAAATGCTACAAGCCATAAATAATTATCAGCAAAAGAAAACCTAACCTACCTAAATCATCACCAAATAAACGCATCCATTTTTAGGGAGATTATAAAAAAATTAATTGAATCAATAATTATTATAAGCCCTATAAAATAATAAAATGTGCATAACAATGTAGCTCAAAAATAACACTCCTTCTTGTAGTAACAAGTGAACGTTGTAGCTTTAAGTCAGATGTTTGAAATCTTTTGAAACGGGTAAAAGATAAAAAAGGAAGTAGGCAGCGACTCTTGGCTGTGTTTCAGTGTTAGGAGAGGAGCACTGCAAACCAAAACCAATTTATATCAGAACCAACCCCCCTCACCTCCTCTTTGTTCTTTGTATTGCATTTCAGCATGCATATAACCTGCTGCTGCCTTGCTGACAGCACATTTAGGAGGTTCCTAAAGCAAACATTCATTTTTGACAGCAAAACCAGCAGAAAACAGAACAGAAAATGACAGCAAACATAGTCCATTTCCAAGCAGTAAGTACATACACCATGTATTACATTTGAAGTGAATAAAGTACTTTTTCCATAAGCTGGATGTGCTTGTGGTGACGTTTTCAACAAAAATATTTACATTGCTGCTCAGACAACCTTTTGTGTGATGACTTGGCATCGAACACTAAAGGAGTTCCTGGTCTATAACTTCCTGCAGTCATGGATGTTTTTTTAATCCAAACCAGTGTTAAAGTTTTAATCTTTAATTTGCATTCAATAGATTTTATTGGACATAGTTGACTCTAAAATTACACAAGTGCTGTTTTCATATTTGTTTTTCTCCTTTATTCTGTTTCTACCGAACTTGCAGTAAGCAAACATTTAATTAGTAAAGCATTACATTACGAACTGGGGAGAATGCTGCAGCCACAGATCATTTAGTACGTCTGGAGGGTGTTCACACTTAAAGAAACCTTACATTTGAATGTCTTTGGTCAATGCTACATATTATTATCATATTAAATCAAATCAAGCTGACTTTTAAGAAGTTCGGCGCCCATGAACCTTACAACCGTTTCCCATTTGAAATGTCGGCGTTTTATACATACATGTGTGAATAATGTGAGTGTGAACGTGTGAGATCAAGCAAAATAGAGTTGAAATTAGTAAGGATTAAACTAACCTATTAACTGAATGTGTAATGGTGTGTCAGGTTTGACGTGCAGAATAAAATGACCTACTTGTATACAACTGGAGAGTAAAATTCACTGAAGCTCGTTATAATTCAATGGGAAAAAAATGTTGTTTTTGAAAAACAGTGCATAGCGTAAACAGCATTTCAGCATTCCGCTGTCCTGCACTTCATACCTACACCTCAAGCATGGTGGCTTGTTTTCACCTGTGAAAACGTGTGAGGAAAGTTTTTTTGTCGTTCCAGTTGGAGCCTGCTGCTCAGGTGGAGAGAGCGGAGGTAGAAGTCTAAAGCGTACCTGTTTTAAACGAGGGGGTAAGGTAGGATGTTTCTTGGGTTGGGGGTGGTGTCAGAAGGAAGATTTAGGACCCTTTCTTCTTAATACTGCTGCTCGGGACCACAGTTCCCCTCAGCTGACTCCACTGTGCTCATATCAAACGAAGAAATAAGCCACGGGAATCTCAACGCTGACTCTTTAACTGTCCTCCTCATCTTCCTCACGGTTGCCCACCACTCTCTTCCTCAGTGCTTCATCAGGGTAACCTTGGCCTCTAGGTTCTGGGCGACCCTCGGGAGACCCTCTTCGCTTTCTCCAGACCCCATCCTGGTCGTCATCCTCATCATCTTCGTCATCCTCTTCACCATCGGCCTCCTGGTCCTCATCTTCATTTTGGATCAGCCTTGCCTGCTCCATTGCCTGTTTCTCTGTAGGAAGACAAAAGCAACATCAGTGAGGTTATGAGGGAGCTAAATTTGCACTTAAGTCTTTTTATCCGACCAGTGCATGAGGGATGGAGGGCCTTAAAAAAGTATTCATACCCCTTGAACTTTTTTCATTTAGTCATGTTTACAACCGCAGACCTCAGTGTACAAAAATGTTTTAAATAGTGTGGATTGTGCCTGTATTTATCCCCTTTTTCTCCGATTCTCCGAATTAAAATCTAGTGCAATGAGAAGGGAAAATCTGTTGCAGGAACAACTAATTGAAATTTTTTGAAAGAGTGGGAAAAAGAAAGCCATCGTTGAAAGAGAACCTGAAAGGTTTACCACAAGTTATGTGAGGAAAACAGTAATTATGTAAAAGGATGAACTCTGGTCAGATGAGACCAAAATTGAGGTTTCTACCCTAGATGTAAAACTAACACAGTAGATGTTGCTGCTCACAGTTTCTCTGCATCCAATCGGACTGAGCTTAAGTGGTTTTGGAGAGAAAAATGGAAAGAATGTCCATCACCACCTGCACAGCTGGTAGAGACATGCTGCAGTTGTGACTGAAGCAATTTTTTCAATTTACGGTAGTTATTTGTGCTACTGGCTACGTGATCTGGAAAAAAGGGAACCATAAATTCACATTAATTTGGACAAGAACATGTTTTATGTAGTTTTTTAAATGACAAAATACAAAAAAAAAAACTTGCAGGCAAAACGCAGCAACTATTCAGTCAAAAGGACAACTGAAAAACCTGCTTTCAGTAATACAAGTGCAATGCATACCCTTTAACAGGCTCTCGACAGGCTTAATAATGCAGGGTGAAATATTTATGTCCAGGTAGCACGCAGTGGGGCTCCAACTGTAAGAGCAGTCGGTGGATCCCAGTGTCCTTCACCACTGAGAAAGGCTGGTCATCTAGCCTGATTAATGAAATTATTTTCGGGTTATCTGCTTAGTCTTCTTACTGTCACGCTCATACAGGCAAGGGTTGGTATTTGAGGGCTGCGTTAACGGAGCCTCAAAAACTCCCCATACTCCGCCAAGTGCTTATTCTTTAAATATCGTATTAAATTGCATATTTTGACGTGCTTCCACTGCAAGTTATTTTTCAGTTGCAAGTGTACGCAAACTTTACATCACTCTCACAGACCGTGCAAAGGTTCCACACGGCCAACATGTTTGTTTAGGATTTGCTGCCAAGCTCTTGCGCAGTGTGAAGGAACGGGAGAGATACACTTACACTGCACCCAGGGCCTCTGCAGCCTGCAAAATATGAGGTACCGGTGATCGGGTTTTGTAATCGGCAGCAAAATACATTGATCGACACACACTGATCACATACTTTTTCACAGAAATCGGCAGATAATGACCGATGGCCAATCGATCGGAACACCATTAAAAATGATGCATCCTTTACCTTCCTCTCCACAATTATGCTTTACTTTATGGTGATTTATCACTTGAGATCCCTAAGAGATATATATTAAAGTTTGTGGTTAAGGGGCACGATGTTGGCGCAGAGATAGAGCCCATGACCCTGACGCAGGCTGTCAAGGGTTCCAATCCTGGCCTGATGACCTTTGCTGCATGTCTTCCCCCTCTCTCTCACCCCATTTCCTGTCAGTTCACTTTTAAAATAAAGACCACTAGTGCCACAAAAACTGTGGTTGAAACAAGACAAAATGTAAAATTGTTCAACGGGTATTAATACTTTTCCAAGTCACAATATGGTAGAGGGTTCATACACTTTTTAAACTGTAAAATTCAAGCACTTTTCAAGCATTTTCAAGGTACATTTTTAAAGATTTCCAGCACCAAACTTCAGAGCAATCTTTATCTGTGTGCCTTTTTTTCCACTGAGCTTTATTACCACAGCACACACAGCGTCCCCTATGTGAAGGGAGCCTATCAACAATCTAAAAATACTGTGCAACTGATTCAAATTCAGCAAGTTATAGTATTAATATGAAATGGACATATAGGCATAAGGAGCGCAAAAGACATCAGAGGCACAGCATGCATGACAGAACAATGCCGAGCCACAGCTACTTTTTGCGTAATTAAACCATTAGCTAACCACCTTTACTAGCGTTTTCAATAAAAAGGTTTTGTTGCTGCACATTTTAAAGTACAGTAGATGACGTAAAACCCTAGCTCGATACATCCTTCATACAATCAGCTGGCAATTTACCTGCAAAATTGTAAACTAGCTTTAATTTAAGATTCCTCTCAACTACTATGGCTGATCGCTGGAGAGCGCCAACTCTCCCATCGCAAAAAGCAGCAGGTGCATCAAGCTACTTGAGGATTTGGTCCTCGTTTCAACCATATTTGGCATCACAGCATTTTCAAGCCCCGGGTCATTCAAAACTGTTACCGCCAGGCATGCTGTTTTCTCCAGCTCACCGCAGACGCATGCAACTAGCAAGACACTGTTATGTGCTCAAAGTGGGCCTGCTTCATAGCTATGCCAAAGGACGCCTCCGGTCCAGCAGCTGGTCTTTTCATCAGGTGAGGTCTACTGCTCACACACTGGTACTATGAAAAAGAGCAAACCCTGAGCGGCAGCAAAATGACAATGGCTCTCCATTTTGTGCCTTTAACATAAAAATGTCAAATCGAGGATTTTAATCAAACTGTTAAGAGTGCTCTTCATTACAGAACTGCACAGTTAGAATATCAAGCACTTTACCGACCTTGAAAACACCTTGCTAAAATTCAAGGATTTCAAGCACCTGTACGACCCCTGATGACACACCTTCTCATTCAAAGAGTTGTCCTTATTTTCTTGACTATGAATATTGTAGCTTCACACTGAAGGCATCAAAACTATGAATTAACACATGTGGAATTATATACTGAACAAGAAAGTGTGAAACAACTGAAAATATGTCTTATATTCTAGGTTCTTCAAAGTAGCCACGTTTTGCTTTGATTACTGCTACGCACACTCTTGGCATTCTGTTGATGAGCTTCAAGAGGTAGTCACCTGAAATGGTTTTCACTTAACAGGTGTGCCCTGTCAGGTTTAATAAGTGGGATTTCAAGCCTTATAAATCGGGTTGGGACCATCAGTTGTGTTGTGCAGGAGGTGGATACAGTACACAGCTGATAGTCCTACTGAATAGACTGTTAGAATTTGTATTATGGCAAGAAAAGAGCAGCTAAGTAAAGAAAAACCGGTGGCCATCATTACTTTAAGAAATGAAGGTCAGTCAGTCCGAACAATTGGGAAAACGTTGAAAGTGTCCCCAAGTTCAGTCGCAAAAACCATCAAGCGCTACAAAGAAACTGGCTCACATGAGGACCGCCCCAGGAAAGGAAGACCAAGAGTCACCTCTGCTGCGGACGATAAGTTCATCCGAGTCACCAGCCTCAGAAATCGCAGGTTAACAGCAGCTCAGATTAGAGAACAGGTCAATGCCACACAGAGTTCTAGCAGCAGACATCTCTAGAACAACTGTTAAGAGGAGACTGTGTGAATCAGGCCTTCATGGTAAAATAGCTGCTAGGAAACCACTGCTGAGGACAGGCAACAAGCAGAGGAGACTTGTTTGGGCTAAAGAACACAAGGAATGGACATTAGACCAGTGGAAATCTGTGCTTTGGTCTGATGAGTCCAAGTTTGAGATCTTTGGTTCCAACCACCGTGTCTTTGTGCGGCGCAGAAGAGGTGAACAGATGGACTCTACATGCCTGGTTCCCACCGTGAAGCATGGAGGAGGAGGTGTGATGGTGTGGGGGTGCTTTGCTGGTGACACTGTTGGGGATTTATTCAAAATTGAAGGCCTACTGAACCAGCATGGCTACCACGGCATCTTGCAGCGGCATGCTATTCCATCTGGTTTACGTTTAGTCGGACCATCATTTATTTTTCAACAGGACAATGACCCTAAACACACCTCCAGGCTGTGTAAGGGCTATTTGACCAAGAAGGAGAGTGATGGGGTGCTGCGCCAGATGACCTGGCCTCCACAGTCACCGGACCTGAACCCAATCGAGATGGTTTGGGGTGAGCTGGACCGCAGAGTGAAGGCAAAAAGGGCCAACAAGTGCTAAGCATCTCTGGGAACTCCTTCAAGACTGTTGGAAAACCATTTCAGGTGACTACCTCTTGAAGCTCACCAACAGAATGCCAAGAGTGTGTGAAGCAGTAATCAAAGCAAAAGGTGGCTACTTTGAAGAACCTAGAATATAAGACATATTTTCAGTTGTTTCACACTTTTTTGTTCAGTATATAATTCCACATGTGTTAATTCATAGTTTTGATGCCTTCAGTGTGAAGCTACAATATTCATAGTCATGAAAATAAAGAAAACTCTTTGAATGAGAAGGAGTGTCCAAACTTTTGGTCTGTACTATATATAATATATCTATCTATCAATATATAGATATATATATATATATATATATATATATATACATATACATATATACATACATATATATATACATATATATATACATATATACATATATACATATATATATATACATATATATATATATATATACATATATACATATACATATATATATATACATATATATATATACATATATACATATATATATATATACATATATATACATATATACATATATACATATACATATGTATATATACATATATACATATATAATATATATTATATATATATATATATGCGCAGTATAATTTTGTGCAAAACTTACTCTGGTAGTAACCATGTGAAGAAAATCGCCGGGAGGGAAAGACGTAATCTGCAATGAACACCAGCAACTAAAAGAACAAGATGACTTAAATTATTTGCAGCAATGGTACATCCCTGTAGGCTTTTCATCTTCACAGCTCAGGCACGTTTGTTTCATGGCTTTATCATTGTGTAACACATAAGTACTCACCAGACCCAACGTTAAGCCGGCCAACAAGGTGACCAGGCCAAAGATGACATATGACCCCCAAACAGGAATCCCCAGCTGCTCCGTCATGTAGTTATGGCAACGCTGAAAGACACAACATAGTTTTAGCCTTGAAATCATCTCACACAAATTGATTTCAGTTATACAGTATGCTGCACATTCATTCCTACTCCATCATCCTAAAACTGTAGATGTTCTCATTTGAATATTTATCAATAACGAACAGGAAGTTTGTTTCCAATATCAGTGGGTGCCTCACACTAAAAATAGTTAGCGGGGTAAGTTGTTAACACTCCGCCTTACAAGCAGGACAACATGCAAGCCTATTTTAACTTTGAAAGGAGGAAATGAATCCGTCCTCTGCTGCCACCATGAGGTCTTATTTTGCTATTAATATACACCGGTCAGAAGCAGCTTCAGTCCTCTCTAAACACCTTCTATAGTTGTAAAACCCATCAGTTTGCCATTTACTTACTCGGATGAACATGGAGAGCTTGAACAAAGCCGACATCGAGTTCATCCTGTTGAAAGAGGCGGGGAACGCAGCATGTGATTTAACACAGATCTGTCAATCTGTCACAGAAATATCTAGAGGCCTGTGTTGCTTTTTAAAGCAACAAAAAAAGACACTAAGAATAGCGCAAATATCTAGTGATGTTTTCTGATATTTTAAAACTCAAAGGTACAAACAGGAAGCAGAAACACACAGACTCGTGCATAAGAGATTCTAGGTACTTACAAAAGTGAAGATGGCCCAAACCATGAAGAAACAGGCTCCATGGATTTCCATTTCTGTTCATCAACAAAGCTGAGGAAATCATCTTTAGTACGAGCTCCCTGGTACTTGCGGAAGACGCCATCCTTGCAGCTGAATCAGAAAAGGCACAGAGGTTACTTTGCTCTGAGTAAATCTCACTAACAGGGATTTTAGATGCAATACAGGTTTTTCTAAAACTAATCCCCTACTCACATTGGCACAAACACCTGTTTAGTGCTCCTGATAAAGTCAACTACCATTTTTAATATATTTATTTTACCAATCATGTTTCTGCGGTCCAGCATAGCAGTTGCTTCGGCACATTCAAACAAAAATATTCTGCTATCATTATTCCAATACTCAGAGAGACATTCACAGCACAATTATCCTGAAAAAGATCACCTATTGAAAATAACTAACCTGTTAATGTGAACATGTAGTTTTTGGATAAAATAGATAAGGATTCTAACAGAAAAGATCATCAACTTAGAAAATATGCAACTTCAAACTATGTTTGAAGTAATCTTCTCCAAAGACTGTCTACTTCTGTGGAAGCAATGAAACCACAAAATATGCAGATACGTACTGATATATTGTAGGAAGTGAGGTTATGATGAATCGTCCGCTCAGTCCTCACAGAGAAAAGAGACAAGTTTCAGTCAGCAGGAAGGGAAACTGTAACTCTTTACTAAACACATTCATTTCAAGCACCCATGTGGTTGCATGCTTCTGTTTTGGCATGCAACTGAAAGCTCTGAAAATATTTAGGGCAACTGCAGTGAAATCCAAAGCCAGGTACAGGGGGGAGAACAACTATTTGATACACTGCAGATTTTACAGGTTTTCCTGATTGCAAAGCATGTAGAAATCTTTAATTTTACTGTTTGTGACTGAAAATACAGAAAATCACATTGTGTGATTTTTAAGTAATTAATTAGCATTTTATTGCATTACATACGTAATTGATACATCAGAAAAACAAGACTGAATATTTGGGTTCAGGTCTGGAGACTGGCTGGGCCACTTCAGGACCTTGAGATGCTTCTTACGGAGCCACTCCTTAGTTGCCCAGGCTGTGTGCTTCGGGTCGTCGTCATGCTGAAAGGCCCAGCCACGACCCATCTTCAATGCCCTTACTGAGGAAAGGAGGTTGTTGGCTAAGATCTCCCGATACATGGCCCCATCCATCCTCCCCTCAATACGGTGCAGTCATCCTGTCCCCTTTCGCAGAAAAGCATCCTCAAAGAATGACGTTTCCACCTCCATGCTTTATGGCAGGGATGGTGTTCTTAGGGTTGTACTCATCCTTCTTCCGCTAAACACGGTGAGTGGAGTTTCGACCAAAAAGCTCTATTTTTGTCTCATCAGACCACATGACCTTCTCCTATTCCTCCTCTAGACCATCCAGATGGTCATCTGCAAACTTAAGATGGGCCTGGACATGTGCTGGCTTGAGCAGAAGGACCTTGCGTGCGCTGCAGGATTTTAATCCATGGCAGCGTAGTGTGTTACTAATGGTCTTTGAGACTGTGGTCCCAGCGCTCTTCAGGTCATTGACTAGGTCCTCCTGTGTAGTTCCTGGCTGATCCCTCACCTTCCTGGCAAAGGTCCGAACCTTTTGTGCAGGTGTTAATACACTCTGGACCAAACAACCGGTCCGAGACCTGCTTTTTGAGGTGTCCGGTCCGCTTCCAAACAGACTCGTGCGATTCGCTTATGGTCTGAATACGAACCGGCCCTGATCCGACCCAACTATAGAAAACATATGTCTCTCTGGACTTAACAAGCCACTGTAGCTGGTGGCAAAGATGTACTGAAATCATACCTGGTGAGCTGTATGTTGCTTAGCAACGCTGCTACTGGCATGTTGTGGGACAGGGCACGCAGAGCACGTCTCCTTTGGCTTGCAGCATGCATTCTCCAACGCCGTTGCAAAATTATTATTTTGAATGAGCTGCTCTCTACTCTCACGGTGATATTGCAGCTGTAATAACACAAATATGCAGAACAGAGGTGCTGCACGCAACAGCTGTTTTCCTCCATTTCCGGATCTGTGCTCTGTCCTGCCCCCATCACTTCTGTCCAACAGGAGCAATGATCGTCACCCGGTGGCTTTGTAATAGTTCACTTGTAAAAAGTACAATGTGAACGCAAACCGCACCAAACGAAAAAATAAAGTCCGGTTTTGGTCTTGACAAAAAGAGGACCATAGGAGTTTCCTGCACACATTTCAGACTCTTAGATGTATATCAAATATTGAAAACCATGCATTGTTTCCCTCCCCACCTCACATTAATGCATTAGCTTGAATTGGTGTTAACAGAGCGAAACAAATCCAAGAATATGTGGAAAATCCTTTGACGTGTATGAATACTTTTGTGTGCATACACTAGTTAGTAAGGGCCAGTTTTCTGGCCAAACACCAATCTTTACAAAGCCTGACCTGCCGATTCTGATTTTGGCCGATAATAATTGTCTTTATAACCAACACAGTCAGGTGTCATTAGGTCACAACACACCTTCAATGTTCCTATCTTATGTTGTCAACAGTTGTGAACCCAGCACAACCAGTGACCTAGTGGGCAGGTCTGTCAGTCCACCCTCTCTCATGGAAGAGCAAAACAGGAAAGTGGGTGAGACTTTTGCAGAGGTAGATAACATCGGTGGATAAGGTTTCGGTTTCACATTTAAGTATCGGCCGGTCGCTGATCACCGAAAAAGCAATCGCTGCACCCCTACTAGTGTTCGTCAGCTTGGAGATGCTTACCAGGTTGCTCTGTCACGTCCACTTTGGCTACGTTGATTCCCATGTCATCCCCCCAGTTCGCAAACTCTTTCCACACCGACTGCAGCTGCTGGCATGCAGGACACCAAGGTGCGTAGCTGCGGGAGAAAAGGTTTTAAGGCTTCTAATTGCTCATGAACAGGTTAAAGGACGTCGGGCTGCTCGACATTATTAGCCAATAAGTTAGCACACTGAATAGCATCCAAACAGCTGGTTAGCAGAGCATGATATGTATTTAGAAAATTTGACTTTCTCATAACATTGTATGATCAGATCAAGGTAGACAAGAACTTCGGTTAAACTCGTTTAGCTGACGCGGGAACTCGGTTTTACGTAAGTTCAAAACAAAAACTACAGTAGCCCGTTAGCAGCATACTGACAACTCAATCATCCATTCTCCTGTCATTATCTTCTCCCAGTCCCCGTCCGTCACTTCTTTAAGACTGTCAGGCTTGGCCGACACCGGCAGCGACGCTGAAAATATCAGCAGAAGGAGGAAAAGGCCTGTCCAGGAGCGGAGTTCCGCTCTTGCTGAGAAAGACAACATGATTGCACTCATGCTGCTAGCTAACAGACGATCTATGTCCACTACACAAGTCACTTCCGGTGTGCGCCTTTGCGGTAACGGTAGTGACGTCAGAATCAGCAGATAGATAGATAGATAGATAGATAGATAGATAGATAGATAGATAGATAGATAGATAGATAGATAGATAGATAGATAGATAGATAGATAGATAGATAGATAGATAGATAGATAGATAGATAGATCATTTAACATCCACTCAATACGTTTTTACTGCATATTGACATTATATATATATATATATATATATATATATATATATATATATTCATATGCTGATAATACCTAAGAATTAGTATTTAAAAATAACAGAAATGTATGACCTCACAAATAAGAAAGTAAGTTTATAAATTTATATATAAATGTATGTTTTATAGGTGGAGGTGTTGTTCCTGTGATATTTAATAGACAAAGCAAAAGAATGTGTTTACGGCGTTTTAAAGCTAAAGATTTAGTTTTAGATTTTAGTTTTAGTGATGACATTATTTTGAGGGTTAATCTATTCTTAAACAGCTTAATTTGCCTGCCAATCCTATTAAAAGAGTGGAAAAAATCTGATAACATCAAAAAAATACCAACAAATCAAGGAACAATAAAAAATAACAACAATCAAAAAATATCTTATAGTAGTAATATGTACTTTACTAATACATTGTTGTAGTAGTTGTTGACAGGCATAGTTTGCAGCCAACTAAAAAACTACTAACTAGTTAACTATATAGACTATATAGGTAATATAGAACTTTATATATTATGTATCAAAACTACCTGTACATGTATACATCTCCTGTATTTCCTTGCTAATCTACACAATTGCGCACCAATTTTGATTTCCAAATCATATACTGTATATAAAATCTATTTAAAAAAACGTGAATATCATATTGTGCTTACATGGTCTCGTCATGTATAGATATTTTTATCTTTCACTCTTCGCTCTTTTGTGTCAGTCTTGCTCCTCTGCACACGAGGGTATAAATCTGAGTGAATGTGCAGAACGAGAGCAGTTATTATTGCTGGGAACCTGCAGGCAGATTGCACTGGTGGACGATTATCAGTGTACCTCACACTCTAAAAATACCTCCCAGATGACATCCTTTTGTGCGCCTACCAATGGCCCCCATTCTCCAACCATCAGCTCTGCTCCACTTACAGC
Organism: Crenichthys baileyi; assembly: GCA_036173005.1. Lineage (NCBI taxonomy): Eukaryota > Metazoa > Chordata > Actinopteri > Cyprinodontiformes > Goodeidae > Crenichthys > Crenichthys baileyi. The sequence goes on from JAHHUM010000594.1 coordinate 763,653, forward strand.
AAAAAATGGACCTCCTTCCTGTCCAATACTCATCCACTCCTCTCCTTTAACTTAATGCACCAATAAGGAAAATAAGAAGCAGATCACGACAGGGTAATCTTGTTTGGTGTTGTCTGTTCAAACTCTGTTACTCGACTTAGTTTCCTGCTGTTTGGAAGTGCTTACTGTGTAGTGAATATGCCTACAATTTCTGTATAATGCCTCTTAGACTAATGTTGGTTAAAGAAAGACATTTTTATGTTAGGTACACTCATGTAATTCAGAACAGTCACTTAGCTCTGCAAGATTCTTCTAATTTTACATTTAATTTTCTATTCCTTAAACTGCTGATCAGAGGCTGATTGTTTCCATGGTGATTTCTCAAGTGTAGCTCAGAGGGAAAATCGCAGATATTCTTCTGTTTCAGTTTATGCATAAACTGAACTTGAATTTATCTATACTTGTTTTAAACAAGGGATCATATGATTCTCATTCGCTTTTTGATGAAATCAAATCACAACCATGCAGTTTCAGAGTTGCAGAATATTGTGGCCTTTTCAAATGTTTATTTTTGGCCAGATTGCAACTTTATTGTTACTGCTACATAATGAAAGGCTACATGTCACATGATTGACAATTCAGAAAAATACAAATACTTGTGATGCTAAAGTGCAGAATGTAACATTATGCTCCAAGAAGATCCAGGATGAATGTTGCTTTTGGATGGATGGATGTTTCTAAAGACATATCTTCAACACATACAGCTTCAGTCTTGCTACTGTTGATGCTGTTTTTGTAGGGATCAATTTGGTGAAGTGCTAGGCTAACACTAGCATCTCTTCTGTGTGTTTTGATATGACTTGTCAACACATCAGCTTGTTTTATATTCCAGTGTGGTTATAATTAATCATTTCTGAAGATATTAGTGGACAGCAGGTTACTTGACACAGGCAGACACAGAGATGCACCACCCAGTACAGTCTTTCACTGTGAATGTCATTATAAAGTGTAGAAAACAATTATACTGTTTCAAAAAACCAAGATTAATTTGCAAGGCAAAGTAATGGCAATAGTATTTATGGTTTTGCAAGCCTTGCACAAAACAGGTCGCAATACGTGAAAATTGTGGCCACTGGGTTTACTGGGAGTGTGGCCAACTATTCCATAAATTAGTAAATTAATCACAACAGGCACAACAGGTCCTTAATAAGGATTACCACAGACAGATTTTTATGAAGTTTATAGCTTTGGATCTTGTTGTCTTTTTCTGATAAATATAACATGACAGAAAAAATATCAGCATTCAGGTTACAAACAGTTGATATGAATCATTTTCTGTGAAAGTAAAATTGACTATGTGATTCATGCATAGTTTCTGGGAACCCTAAACATTTGAACTAATCTGTTGTATCTCTGACAGGAGACAGCTCACAAGCTCCTGGCCACAGGCTCCTTACACATGACGGATGGAGTGTGATGTGGGAAATAGACCTCACCGCCTTCAAGCTGCATTCTCTCTATTGACCAGCAGGAGGCAACATTAGATCTTGAAAATGTAGGCTTATCTCTTTACTTCTGGCATAATTGAACTCCTTAATTGTTTAGATCTTAATGGGGAGCTAAAAGACAGTGTAACCGTTTTGTGTATAATAGATTATATATCAAGCTAGTATCTGATTAGGACTAATTTATTTTGGGAACAGGAAAATTCTAAATATGCAAAAGGACATTTACCTGCCATAAATAACTCTGCTCCACCAGATGCAGCTCGTATCACTGGCATCATTATTTAACTTGTTTTTTAATCTTTTCAACAATGTTTGATGTGTAACCTGTCTTACATCAGACATGTCTGTGCATATATATGAACTGTGTGTCCATTTGTGTGTGCTGTTGCACTACTATTCAGCTCTCAGAGGCTGTCCATGTGAGAGCTACTGGTATTCAGTAATTTCAAGGTTTCAAGTGTGGTGAGTGAGAAGTGGCAGTGTGTGGGAGTAGGCAGCACAGTGGAGCCTTTCAAATGGAGAGTGCACAACACAATATTTTTCAACTAATCTCTCTGGGTATTTCACCTCTCTGTGCCTCCAAATCTCAGTCATTGTTAGTATTCTCACTAAAATTCAACTGTAATGTCGAGCAATCTAATGCTAATGTCATCTGTGATAAGAAAACATGTTGGCGATGAAACCACCACAATTATGGCTGTTTTCCCAACACACTGTAGACCTATAGTTTATTTATATGTGTAGTTTTAGTTTATATAGTTTAGTGTTTTTACTGTTTACTAGAACAAAATTATAATTAAAACTGTTTTAAATTCAGGTTCCTCACCTTAATCAATCTTTGTCTTTTGTCTTTGTCTTTATAGTCTTTATATCAGAGACATGTTTGTAGGGCTTGTAAAGGAATAAATTAACTTTAACCTTTTATCACATCTTGTCCTCCTTTCGAAGTGGGAAGATCTTCTGTTTTCTTCGTGTTCCTGAAAAATGTGTCCTGTCAGCAGGACTAAAGAGATGCATACATTATATTTAGTGAAAAATGAATAAAGAATGCCAGACACGCCTCAGAGAAAACAAGTCCAACCTGGAAATTCCAGCCTAATAGCATCTGTTCAAACATCCTAATCAACACCTGGAGCCACTGGAGCCTTTCTAATTACCTGTGAGAATTCATCATTTGCTCTATGCTTTTTTTGTACATCTTACTCTCATTTTAACAACATGGACCTCCTGTGACTGATTCACCACCAACTGAACATATTACAGGCTTCAGCAAACATTAAAACATTATAATTTATCATGGATAATGAAATATGATATTAACTATGTGTGTTATTCTTAAAAGTATTAATTATTGTGTTATTCATTTGAAATAAAAGTGGAATGTAGGTCAAGAAGGGCTCAGACTTTGACTTAAAAATAATAAATAATATTTTACCCCCAAAGCCTGAAACGCTCCTGCCTGTAAAACAGAACATTCCCTGCTCTGCTGAAAATGATATCATTCATTCTACGCCCTCAAAAACCCTCTCTGGGTAAATGGCATGCAGCACAAACATGAGCAGATTTCAGCTCATTAGCCTTTAAATGAGTCAAACTAGTAAACTTGCTTTTTAGTGATTAGTGCTTTAACAACCCCTCTTAGTCTGCAAACCTCTGTTATTTACTTTGCGGTTACCCAAGGGACAATGCTGAATGCTACCTATTTGTCATGTTTAGATGTTTTTTTTTACCTTGGCTAATTAATGGTGATGGTATGCACCCACTGCACAGCCAAGCCCCTAGGTAAGTAATTCCAATTTTGAAACTTGAAAGATCAGCTCTCCTACATCATTTTAGCCCATGAGGAAAGAGATTTGACATTTTCATTGTCAACATGGTAATCCTTGCTCTGAAAAGCTACATTTCTACCTGAGGCAGTGTAACAGTTAATCAGGATTCTTCAGAAAGCTTGTTAAAAATTGATAAGCGTTCCTGAAGTGCTTTCAAACTCCTCTTCCTCTCTCCATCAGCTTTCTGATGTGCAATTCATAAAGTAAGTATGAGTCCAAATCTTGGTAAACATTCACATGCATCTCAATAAATATGAATATATTATAAAAGTAAATATACATTTAGGCAGTTCAATTTAAAAAAGTTATAAATTTCAAGTATTTATTTCTGTTAATTTTGATAAGGTTAAAAGCAGTGGGGAACAGACGCTGTATAAGCAGGCCAGGAACAAACTAACCAAGGACATCAAAGCAGCGAAGAGAAGCTAAAGGAAAGTTTCTCACATGGAGACGCTTCTGCTGTTTGGAATGGTTTGAAAAACCTGACTGCCTACAGGAGACCTTCCCCCAACCACCTCAAACCAACTCCTCCACATCGCATTCAGGCACAAGTTCTTGCCATACAGCAACCACCTCCCTACCTTCAGACCCCCTGCTTGCACTTAGGTATCTCAGAGGAAGATGTAAATAGAATCTTTCAGTGCCTGAAAACAAGGAAGGCCTCAGGACCTGATAATGTCTCCCCATCATGCCTGAGAGCCTGCACCGACAAACTGGCACCCATATTCACTGAGATCTTCAACAAGTCACTGAAGCTGTGTGAGGTTCCCTCCTGCTTCAAATGCTCCACCATCATCCCAGTACCCAAGAAACCCATAATCACAGGATTGAATGACTACAGGCCTGTCGCCCTGACGTCTGTGGTCATGAAGTGACTGGTGTTAAAGCACCTGAAGGACATCACAGGTCCCCTGCTGCACCACCTACACTTTGCCTACTGGGCAGTCAACTTGGGACTACACTTCATCCTGCAACACCTTGACCACCCAGTGAAGTACGCCAGGATCCTGTTTGTGGACTTCAGCTCAGCCTTCAACACTATCAACCCAGACATCCTCCACCAGAAGCTTACCAAGCTCAAAGTCCCGGCCTCCACCTATCAGTGGATTGTCAGCTTCCTGAAGGACCGGCAGGAGCAGGTGAGGGTGGGGAGCATCTTCCCCCACACAAGATCAATAAGCACCGGCGTGCCCCAGGGGTGTGTTCTCTCCCCACTCCTTTTCTCGTTCTACACAAATGACTGCACCTCAGCGGACCCGCCTGTGAAACTCCTGAAGTTTGCAGATGACACCACTGTTATTGGACTGATCCAGGACAGTGATGGGTCTGCATACAGACAGGAAGTGGATCGGCAGGTACACTGGTGTGGTCAGAACCACCTGGAACTTAACCCACTCAAGACTGTGGAGATGATGGTGGACTTTCGAAGAACACTACCCTCGTCCATCTCAGTGTGGTGTGGCTCCTCCACAAAACAGGACAGGTCCAGACTGCAACGGATAATCAGGTCTGCAGAGAAAACCATCAGGGCTGACCTTCCCTCTATACAGGTCTAGGGTCAGGAAAAGGGCAGCTAAAATCTCTGCAGAACCCACACATCCTGCACACAAACTGTTTAAGCTTTTACCTTCAGGTCGGAGCTACAGAACACTGTCTGCTAAAAACCAGCCGCCACAGAGAGAGTTTCTGCCCCCAGGCTTTTTCTCTGATGAACACTTGACAGTCCAGGACAACACCATGCATACTTGGACTGATCTCATGTTATATTCTATTGTAAAGTCAGTTGTGTATATATGTACATTTAAAAAGATATTTGATTATTATTGAGAGAAAAGTGTACAGGAGTCAAATTACTTGTCTGTACAAACTTGCCAATAAAGCTGATTCTGATTCTGAAAATGATGGCTTAGAGCTAAAATTCAACAATTCAGTTTCTCAGAAAGTTTGAATTTTGCATACGCCAATAAAAATATATTTGTATTAGAGAATATGTTGTGGTAAACATAATCATAGGAAAGACTGCACAGTCCACATCAAGGGTAAGCCACAGAAGGTCCTTGCTAAAACCCCTGTCACACTGCTGCATATCTACCTCTCATTGCAATGGCGTAGGAAGACATGATGCCAAAAAGAACTATAAACTCCTGCAAAGCCTTACTATGCATCTAACAGTGAAACATACATCATTTGATCTCCAGCTAAGCCGAGCTCCCAAAGAGCAAAGAGTTTTTAGGGAAATGTCAAGCAATTCCATCAAATGAGCGCTGCAGCTCTCACATAGCGTGTATCCTGCACCTGTGCACCACTGCTACAGAATCAACGCAACTGTGACTCAAATATTACACGGGGCCCCAAATCAGACATATTATGCAAAAGTGCAGAGTTCACTCAGCAGGGATACGGGGAGTAAAATGAAACCTGGAACGAGACCCGGGGTACAGGACTGTTTGCTACTATCACAGGCAACACGAGTAGACAGGACAAAAAAACCATTGGAACACCGAGGAAATTTTTAAATAATTAATCTAATAGTCAGGTTTTTTGCTGTAGGGGCAAGGGGGCCCCGGAGTGCTGGATGAAACTTTTTGCAAACCTTCAGGCAAAAAAGCAGGCTAGATTGACTTTTGCTACAAGTAAAGTGCACACCACTGTAACCACAGTGCAAAATCTTGTATCACTACAGGGCAGAGTGTTTTCAAAACAATAAAAGTCAAGTGAGACAGTCATATTTCTCAATTGTGCATTTTTTGTTTTCTAAAATGGTCTAATAGCACAATTAGCTTTGCAGATAAGAAAATTTGGTTTTTATTTTCTTAAGTATTGTCAGGATGAGGACTTCAGTGTAGATATCATGATTTCAACTTCGACAAGGTATCAGTTTGATATGTGCAATGTTTTAAAATTTAGATTTAACTTTAAAGATATCTACTTTTGGTGATGCCAAAATAAATTTACCAATTTTTCTGACCAGAAATAAATGCAAAAGCTGAAGATTTTCTGAGCTGCTGCTCAGGATTTGTGCCATGTTTCTTTAAAAGCTTCTCCTTTTAGCCATAGAGAGAGCAAAGAGCAGACTGAAAACATGGAAACTGACTACTTGTAAGATAAGATAAAGAAGGCTCACTAAGAAGAGGTTTCTCTTGAATATCTAGAACCTCTTCATTTCTATGGTCAAGTACCTCAACAACAGAAACCCCTGCTTTTTGTTTCCGTTGAGGATTACGATAAGAAGCTTAAATAAAATGATCAAATTTAAAGAAAGGAATGCTTACTTCTCAGAGCAGCATGGGGCCAGTCGGTGTAATCATATTTACATATCATCAGAATAGGATGAGCATTATTATGTACATTTTGCATTCCATAAAGAGCTACTGAGCTACTGAATAGCTTCCTTCCTAATAATGTTTTTTCACATTATTCTCTAACACAACAAATGGCAAGTTTGGCCAAGTAAATACATCTTCTGATGAAAGTAAATAACAATGTTGATTCACACCAAATGTTTGTTCTAAGTCTATCAGCTATTTTTGGATTCATGCTTGCTGCCGCCTCCTGCAAGATGACACTGTTTCCTTTCTTATGTCCATAGTTCAGGGCTACTGCACAGCTTCCTATTTTTCTCCCTCTAAGCAGCTAAATCTCTATTTTATCTTTTTTTGTCTATTTTGTTTTTCAGTGCCAACGTCCCCGCGCTGTGAGAATTCAAACACACTGTAAAGGGCCTAAATGAAATATTTTTATTTTTTTTCAACCTTTTTGGATCAATTCCCCCAAAGCTTTGCCCCAAACAAACTCTTCTCTTAGTGAACTCCTGCAGTAAAGAAATGGTTGGGCTATTAAGTGTTGTTCACTGCACGAGCCAAATGTGACAGAAACAAACAGCTCTGCAGCTGTAGGATACCCACAACCCAGACCTTCTTGTAATTATTATTCTTGAGCAATGTTCTTCAGGTCTTCTAAAGGCCCTCAGTGGCTTCTTGTTCCAATTCCAACAGTAGTAATGTGGTAATGTTCTGATCCAGGAAGTAATTCTAGGGCACAAGAGAACAACAGGTAAGTAGCTTTGAATCACTGGAAGTGTAGCAACTGGGAGAGCTAGACTACATGACAAAGATAAACGCTCTTGCACTGCATGTGCATCCAGCTGTTCCTTCTAGATTACCTAAACATAGGAGAAAAGGGTTCTAAATTAATTGAGGCCAACTGAAGAGAAATATGAAATGTGTTATTGTCTGCAGGGTACAAGAAAACAATAATTTAGTTAATAAGTAATGAAAGTGTAGCAAAAGAGAGCCAGTGGAAAAGGGGCAACAGACAATAACAACTAGCTGTTGAGGTTTTCATAAGATGGGTTTTGATAGCATGTAAGAACCCTATAGAAACCACCCTGTATTTTCATATTATTTTCATATTTCCACTTCAAGCTCTTTCTGTTATTCAAACTTCCTATTCTAGAGGAATACGAGCAGCCAGAATGATGCTAAAGCATTCAGTGACATGTAGAGCTTAAAGCTGTTTTGCTATGTGAAGTTTAAATAGTTTGGCTAAAACTGTATCATGAATCTATAGTTCATCATCTATAGTTCTTTAGCAAACCAAAACTTTCTTCCAAGCACATAAGTGGATCACTAATTTATGCTTTTCTAGAAAGTGATATCCTTTAATCCTCAGTTTTTTTAACTGGAAATGTTAAAAACAGCTTAGGTAATTCCAGAAAGTGATCTAATTTGTGAATAAATCATTTAGTCCCAACAAAGTAGCAGCAGTTTTTTAAAGCTACGCTGACCAGTCTCTCTCCCTCCTTCCCAGCATTATCCTCATCCACTCCCTGTTGGTGAGACTGACCTTTGCAGTGCAGGCCCCATAAATTAAACCTCTAGATGGATTAGCTCACATAAGACCAGTGATTCTAACTGCATTCCTCTAAAACTAACAAAGCCAAATATGCTGATATCTGGGCTTCTAGCCAATCGGGGTCCCAAACTATTCATTTTAAAAAGGGGGTTTCAAATCCAACAAACAGGCCCAAAAAACATAAAAGAAATCTTTTTTAAAATTTCCCCAAAAACTACCCGAAAATAAAATTTCGCACCTTCTGTGTTTATTGACCGTAGTTTAATTGTATCCTGCATATATCCCTTGTGATTTAACTGCCCTTATCAAAGCCACACATTCCTAGCTGAGGGCTACGGATAAATGATAGCTGGATATGGTGACTGTGATTAATAGGATGGACAAGAATGCAGTGTTACACCTAAATGGGTCCATCTTCTAGATCTTTGAGGGATCTTTAAACTGAGGTTCTGATAGGCTATTACCAGTAACAGTTCCCCTACCTGTAGTAGAAAGATCAAATAGTTCAGTGAGAAATGAAAAAGTCACAAAAAGTCTGAGTCTGGCTTTTTTAAATTGAATTGCTCAAATTAATTAACTTTTCAATGATACTTAAATTAGCTGTGAAACTGTAAATTGTAGCAGGGGTAAGCAAAGACATGTCCTACCTCTGCAGAAGCAGGGCAATCAAAAACAAAACTACAAATAATAAAAATACTAAAAAACATAAATTATTTTCTGTCAGTAAACCAGTAAATAAATTGTTGAGGATATTTTATCACATTTCTTGCAAACTCTTACATCTTGCGAAATCACAAGTAAAGGGTTAGCAAAATTAAAAAGGGTTTCCCCCCGTATTTCCAATCAAGCAACTAAAAAGGAAGTAGTATTTAGGGCTTTCTGCACAGAACATTTTTTTTTTTTGTATAGTAAAATTTTTTGGGTTTTCGAAAAAAATCACTCTACAAAAAACAAAAGTTTGTGTTGCAACAGTTCATCAGAACATTTTGTTCCCTCGATTCTCCAAAACACCGGGGAGGAAAGAAAATTTGATAAAGCACAAAGTTCAGTCATTCACTGATCAGTGCTTCAGCTGGAGGGCTGTACTGAAAGCAAATTGGAATAAAAATCTGCTGTATGGGTGCTACTGAGTCTTTCAGCTCAGTGTTGAGAATCCCAGCACAGCTCCACAGACATCTGGGTAAAGAAGTGCACAGACTGCAGGAGCTTTACAATGCAAATCTCAAGTTAAACAGAAATCTCATTGGGCTGTGGCTCTGATATGATGTTACTGGGCTCTAAGTTTAACAGTAATGTTGTTTTATAACTTTTTAAGAGATGTAGGGAAGTGGAAGGTAATTCTGGGTGCCTAAAGATGACTGCCACTCACCTCCTGTAACCTTACCTTATGCACCACTTTTTAAACTATCACCATCTGCTGTTCTCTGCAGCATAAAGGGTTCAATACATAGCAAAAGCCCACAGTTACTCTGTTGACTTTCTGACATCTCAGCGCAATGCAGCACCATCCAAACACTCTAATGCTTGTTAATGGATTCAGAACCATCTGCGCCCTTCATAAAGTGACAAAGTGATAAAAAATTATTTCCATGCAATGTTTGTAAATTAGGCATAGAGGATGCATCTGAAGATCAAGCATTATATTCACAATAAACAATTGAAAATAACTATGAGTTTATATTATTTGGGTAAAATTCATCATGTACTACAAGATCCATCATAAAAACTTATGATTTAGGCTTTGAACTTTCAGTATCTAACTTGTTACGTAATGTTAAATCCATCCTTTTTACTGACCTTTAATTAAGTACATACTTCAGTGTGGAGCCTAACACAATTAGTAAAAATTAAAGATTGTAAAGAATGACTTAAAGGCCAAATTTATTTTACAGCTAGAAAATAAATTTTAAGTATGAAACATAAAAAAACACATCAGCCTTTCCTTTATTTTTCAAAGAATGTTTAAAATTTTCACAATTTTCTTGGCACAAGAAGAACCTCCCTTAAAACTGGATTTACACTTTTATATATACCTGTTTAAAAAAAATAAAGGGAACACTCAAATAACACATCCTAGATCTGAATGAATGAAATTTTCTCATTGAATATTTTTCTGTACAAAGTTGAATGTGCTGACGACAAAAATCACAAAAAAATCCTCAATGGAAATCAAATTTATTAACCAATGGAGGCCTGGATTTGGGCACACACCAAAAATTAAAGTGGAAAAAATACACTACGGTACCCACTTTGATTAATTCCTTAAAACAAGTAAAAAAGGGGGCCAGTATTGTGGTGGCCTCCACGGTTGATGCCCTCCCTAAAAAACCCCCTGGGGCATGCTCCTGATGAGACGGCAGATGGTCTCCTGAGGGATCTCCTCCCAGACCTGGACTAAAGCATCTGCCATTCCCCCTGGACAGTCTGTGGTGCAACATGACGTTGGTGGATGGAGCGAGACATGATGCCCCAATGTGCTCAATCGAATTCAGGGGGGGGAATAGGGCGGGGAATAGCTTCAATGTCTTCATTTTGCGGGACTGCTGACACCCCCCAGCCACATGAGGACTAGCATTGTCCTGCATTAGGGGGAACCCGGGGGCCAACCGCACCAAAAATAGGGTTTCTCACAAGGGGGTCTGAGGACTTCATCTCGGTACCTAATGGCAGTCAGGTTTACCTCGGGCGAGGACATGGAGTGCCATGCGGCCCTCCAAAGAAAATGCCCCCCCCACCCCATTACTGACCCACTGCCAAACCGGTCATGCTGAAGGATGTTGTAGGCAGCAGATCGCTCTCCAGGTTTTCTCCAGACTCTATCACGTCTGTCACATGTGCTCAGTGTGAACCTGCTTTTCATTTTTGAAGAGCACAGGGCGCCAGTGGGGAATTTGCCAATCCGGGTGTTCTCTGGCAAATGCCAAGCGTCCCCCATGGTTTTTGTGAGCAACCCCATTTGTGGACGTCGGGCCCTCATACCATCCTCATGGTGTCGGTTTTTTTCTAACCGTTTGTGCAGACACATGCACATAGCCTGCTGGGGGTCATTTTGCAGGGCTCTGGCAGTGCTCCCCCTGTTTCCCCCTTGCACAAAGACGGAGGTAAAGCGGTCCCGCTGCTGGGTTGTTTTCCCCCCTACGCCTCCTCCACGTCTCCTGGTGTACTGGCCTGTCTCCTGGTAGCGCCCCAGGTTCTGGACACTACGCTGACAGACACAGCAAAACCTTCTTGCCACAGCTCGCAATTATGTGCCATCCTGGGGATGAGCTGGCACTACCTGAGCCACTTGTGTGGGGTTTTAGAGTCCGTCTCATGCTACCACGAGTGTGAAAGCACCCCCACATTCAAAAATACCAAAAAATCAGCCAGAAAAACCATAGGTACTGAGAAGTGGTCTGTGGTCCCCACCTGCAGAACCACTCCTTTATTAAGTGTGTCTTGCTAATCGCCAAAGATTTCCCCCTGTTGTCTATGCCATTTGCACAACAGCATGTGAAATTGATTGTCAATCAGTGTTGCTTCCTAAGTGGACAGTTTGATTTCACAGAAGTTTGATTTACTTGGAGTTATATTGTGTTCTTTAAGTGTTCCCTTTATTTTTTTGATCAGTGTAGTTGATGACATACTTGGTGTGTTACTGTGCCATCTTGAATCCTGTTACTGTCTAATGCAGTAAATAGAAAATAATGCTTTCTTGTCAAAAAAGGGACAGATTTCCTAAAAAGCTTGCCTACTCAGGAAATGGGGATGAGCTCTATGGAAGTATCTGTGAAAAACCCAAAATTGTCCTCACTCACCAAAACATTCTCTTCGTTGGAAACACTTATTGTCTTGGGATTATTGACCAGTTGGAATCTTGGATTTAAGGGAATGAACAACTCAAAGCTGAGCGAAGAAGATACAACACTATTTTTGTCATGGCTGCAACCAATCTCTCAAGCAGGCAGTCAACAGCCAGACCGTCAAGGTGACTGTGAGCATAGCGTGTATCAGGTAAAATCTGCAGGGACTTAGCCAACAAGATTGGTTGCATTGGCGACCCGTTTTGTTTCTCTGTGTCTGAGCCAATTGAGATCAACTTGCCTTCCAGTCATGACATGTGTAGCATTAGACTTTACTTTACTTTTTAAGGTCAAACAACATGTCTTGAGCAAACTAACTGAAAGGGACTTTCAGAGTTTGAGTGGTATGATCGTCGGTGTCTGTGGAAGAACATTTTCACAGCTATGCTGTTATCGTGAACTCAAACCCTCATACATAAAACGTGGATGGATTTTGTGGAGAAAAGCGAGACTTGCATGGCTCACTTAAGTACTCGTACTCGTACTCGTACTCGTACTCGTACTCGTCGTCTTCCACTTTATCCGGGACCAGGTCGCGGGGGCAGCAGACTCAGCAGAGACACCCAGAGGTCCCTCTCCCCAGACACCTCCTTCAGCTCCTCTGGGGGAGCCCAAGGCATTCCCAGGCCAGCCAAGAGACATAGTCCCTCCAGCGTGTCCTGGGCCGTCTCCTGGGCCTCCTCCCAGTGGGACGTGCCTGGAACACCTCCCGAGGAAGGCGTCCAGGAGGCATCCGGTATGGATGCCCGAGCCACCTCAACTGGCTCCTTTTCGATGTGGAGGAGCAGCGGCTCTACTCCGAGCTCCTACCAATGGCCCGAGCCCCCTCACCCTATCTCTAAGGGAGTGCCCGGCCCCCCTACGGAGGAAGCTCATTTCAGCCGCTTGTACCCGGATCTCGTTCTTTCGGTCATGACCCAAACTTCATGCCATAGGTGAGGGTAGGAACGTAGACCGAAAAACGGAAATTGAGAGCTTCGCTTTTCGGCTTAGCTCTCTCTCACCACAACGGACCGGCACAGTGCCCTCATTACTGTGGCAGCCGCCCCAATCCGTCTGTCGATGTCCCGCTCCCTTCTTCCCTCACTCGTGAACAAGACCCTGGAATATTTTAAACCCCTCCACTTGAGGGGGAAACTCCCCCCCAACCTGAAGAGGAAACCCCACCCTTTTTCCCGGGTCGAGTACCATGGCCTCTGACTTGGAGGAGCTGATTTTCATACCAGCCGTTTTCACACTCGGCTGCGATACCACCCCAGCGCATGCTGTAGGTTTTGGGCTAGAGGGGGCCAGCAGGACCACGTCATCGAAAAAAGAAGAGACGAAATCCACTGGCCCCCCCAAAACCAACCCCTCCGGCCCTTGGCTGCGTCTAGAAATCCTGTCCATAAAAGTTATTAACAGGACTGGTGATAAAGGGCAGCCCCGGCGGAGTCCCAACATGCACCGGGAACAGGTCCGACTTAGTGCCGGCAATGCGGACCAAACTCCTGCTCCGTCGTAAAGGGACCGGATGGCCCCTTTAAAAAAGGGCCCCGATTCCATACTCCTGGAGCACCCCCCAACAAGGCATCACGAGGACACAGTCGAAAATTTCTCCAGGTCCACAAAAACAATGTGGACCGGTGGGCAAAACTCCCATGAACCCCTCAAGACCCCTGTAGAGGGTATAGAGCTGGTCCAGTGTTCCACGGCCGAACGAAAAAACCACATGCTCCTCTTGAAGCCGAGGTTCGACTATGGCCCGGCTCTCCTCTCCAATACCCTGGCATAGGGCCTTACCAGGGAGGCTGAGGAGTGTGATCCCCCTGTAGTTGGGAACACACCCTCCCCCGGGCCCCCCCTTTACTCGTATCGTACTCGTACTCGTACTCGTACTCGTACCCCCTATGTCGTCTTCCACTTTTTCCGGGACCCGGGTGCGGGGCCCAAGCCCTCTCCCCCGACACCTCGTCCAGCTCCTCCGGGGGAGCCAAGGCTCTTATGAAGGGGGCCCCCACCCAGTCTGCCAGTCCAGAGGCCACTGACCCGACAGCCAAAAACAATGTTGAAGAGCCGTGTCAACCATGACAGCCCCACAACATCCAGAGATTTGAGGTACTCAGGGCAGATCTCATCCCCCCCGAAGCCTTGCCACCGTGGAGCTTTTTAACCCCCTCGGGGGACTTCAGCCTGGGTGATGAAAGAGTCCCAACCCCCGGGGGCCCCAGCCTCTGTTTCCACCCCGGGGGAATGCGTGTGGGAAGGGGATTGAGGAGATCCTCGAAGTACTCCTTCCACCGCCCGATAATGTCCCCAGTCGGGTCAGCAGCCTCCCACCCCCCACTATAAACAGTGTTGGCGAAGCACTGCTTCTCCCTCCTGAGGCGCCGGACGGTTTGCCAGAATCGCTTCGAGGCCAACCGGTAGTCCTTCTCCATGGCCTCACCGAACTCCTCCCAGGCCCGAGTTTTTGCCTCTGCCGCAGCCCGGGACGCAGCACGCTTGGCCTCACGGTACCCGTCAGCCGCCTCAGGAGTCCCACAAGCCAACCACAGCCGATAGGACTCCTTCTTCAGCTTGACAGCATCCCTTACTGCCAGTGTCCACCACCGGGTTCTGGGATTGCCGCCGAGACAGGCACCGCAGACCTTACGGCCGCAGCTACGGGCAGCAGCCTCGACAATAGATGTGGAGAACATGGTCCACTCGGACTCTATGTCTCCAACAGCCCACGGAATCTGGCCGAAGCTCTCCCGGAGGTGGGAGTTGAATACATCCCTGGCCGAAGGCTCCACCAGGCGTTCCCAGCAGACCCTCACTATGCGCTTGGGCCTGCCAAGTCTGTCCGGCTTTCTCCTCCTCCAGCGGATCCAGCTCACCACCAGGTGGTGATCAGTGAACAGCTCAGCCCCTCTCTTCACCCGAGTGTCCAAAACATGCGGCCGAAGGTCTGATGATACGACAACAAAGTCGATCACTGACCTCCTGCCTAGGGTGTCCTGGTGCCAAGTGCACTGATGGACACCCTTATGCTTGAACATGGTGTTCATTATGGACAATCCGTGACTAGCACAGAAGTCCAATAACAAAACACCACTCGGATTCAGATCGGGGAGGCCATTCCTCCCGATCACGCCTCTCCAGGTGTCACTGTCGTTTCCCACGTGGGCGTTGAAGTACCCCAGCAGAATAATGGAGCCCCCGGGAGGGGCACTATCCAGCACCCTCGACAGGGACGCCAAGAAGGCCGGGTACTCCGCACTACCGCTCGGCCCGTAGACCGAAACGACAGTCAGAGACCTATCCCCAACCCGAAGGCGCAGGGATGCGACCCTCTCATCCACCGGGGTAAACCCCAACACGAGACGACTGAGCTGGGGGGCAACAAGCAAACCCACACAAGCCCACCGCCTCTCCCCGTGGGCCACTCCAGAGTAGAAGAGAGTCCAGCCCCTCTCCAGGAGATGGGTTCCAGAGCCCACGCTGTGCGTGGAGGTGAGCATGACTATTTCTAGTCGATATCTCTCGACCTCCCGCACAAGCTCAGGCTCCTTCCCCCCCAGCGAGGTAACATTCCACGTCCCTAGAGCCAACCTAAGCATCCGGGGATCGGGCCGCCGAGGTCTCCACCTTCGTCCGCCACCCAATCCTCTTTGCACCGGTCCCTCACGGTTCCCCCTGCAGGTGGTGGGCCCACTGGGGGATGGCCTCGCGTCTCTCAGCCGGGTCCCGCGAGGAGCAACCCGGCCACCAGGCGCTCTCCGGCGAGTCCCGACCCAAGGCCTGGCTCCAGGGTGGTACCCCGGCTCCGCCGTACCGGGCGACGTCACGTGCCTCAATATTCTAGTCCTCATGAAGGATTCTTGAACTGCTCTTTGTCTGACCCATCACCTAGAGCCTGTTTGCCATGGGAGACCCTACCAGGGGCATTTAAGCCCCAGACAACATAGCCTCTAGGATCATTTGAGCACTCAAACCCCTCCACCACATTTCTTTTGATTCCCTGCTACTCACTGGACCAATCACTGTATGAATCTTCACTTTTTGAAAAACAAATTACTATCACTACAGTCTTGGATGGCAGCTGTTTGGAGTTTCAAATGTAATATCACTTATGACAACTTTTACCATGCTTGTGCTTGCCTTTTTTTCACACTTTTTATAAATTAGTCAGCCTCAAGCATAGAAAATTAATGTACCTATCATCAGCTAAAAGCCCAAACACAATTAGAATGAAAAGCTCCTTAAAATGTCAGATTTTCCATTGAGAACCAACTCTGCTCTGATGAAAATTAAATGAAACCCAGGGTTACAGATTTCCATCTCCCAGCCTGTCCTACTAGCCTGACACTGTGCAAAGAGAAAGGAATGCTATAATAATATGTTGCTTTGCTGCTGATTTGGTTTGGCTTTCGGCCTCAGTGCCATGTTGTCAGTTCAACACAGCATCATAAACTCCATTTGGAAGGCAAGATACTTTTTTTAAATGTCTTCATGCACACATGCTTTATGTAACATAGTTTGTTGAAAGTTGCCGTA
Organism: Crenichthys baileyi; assembly: GCA_036173005.1. Classification (NCBI taxonomy): domain Eukaryota; kingdom Metazoa; phylum Chordata; class Actinopteri; order Cyprinodontiformes; family Goodeidae; genus Crenichthys; species Crenichthys baileyi. The sequence goes on from JAHHUM010000594.1 coordinate 780,186, forward strand.
ATTAACAGTTGTCTAAGAAGAGCAGCTCTGGACACATGTGAGCAGCCTGAACCGACATGTGAACAGTAAAAAGCCTCCACATGCTCCCACCTTTATTACTCCTGTCTCATTCAAATCATCCCAGTTATTCAAGCCTGTAATTAACAGCCTAATGATTTTAGATTTCTATCTAGGTTGGAGTTTTCCTACATAACCCAAGTCTCCTGTTTTGCAGGGAATTACAATGTTCTCCTAACCGAACACAGGCTCAGCACAAAACAGAAAATGTAGTCTTAAAACCTGTAATCTCTGTGCTTCTGAGTTTCTGTAGCCTCAGGTTTACAAATTATATAACATGTAGTCTGAAATTACTCAAGAGGAGATCAATATGTCTTCATTAAAATAACTCATGTAATGTAGTTCAGCAAGCTAACCCTGTTGTTTTATTGATCAGCTGCACCTTTCCCCCTTTTCTCCATGAGCTACTATTGTCTAAATACCCCTAATAACCAACACACATCAAGAAAATTAAGATGGATGCGTTGTTGCCTGGTGTAGAAATGGATTCCTAGATGGATAGTGTGGTGTTTCCCCTCCTTTTCTTTCTTTATTTTGCCCTTTAACAGCATTGTTGCACTGAGACTCCAAAGTCTCAGTTGATTCATTCAGTTTCACTTCCCCACCCCCCGCCCAGTATCCAGCAGCGAACCCCCCTCAGTTGGAACCACCGCTTGTTTCAGCAGGCTCGAGGACTCCTTTGTTTACTTCGGATTTGGAGAAAATGGAGCAGGTGCAGGAAAATGGAGCACACAAATATGAGAAGCAGCTGCGGGATGAGACGGTGCCTGTCTGTCGTCATTCTTCAGGTGGAGGTGCTGTTGTGTCCTCGCTCATGTTTAAAAAAGAAACGCCAAAGAGGAACAAAAAATAAATCCTGACCTAATGAAAGCTTAATGGTGAGATCCATCAGTGAACTCCATTGAGGGTCATGAGGAGAAGGGTAGAGGGGCCAGTCTGCTGGGGCATACAGCCCAGAGGTTAAAACTCACTGAACACATTGAATTGACCACAAAGAGCCCCCCCTCCAACAGCACTAGGTGAACTGCGATTACCCCTCATCTCTGCACTCTAAAATTTCAGATAACAGAACTCGTAAATAAGTTATTTCAAATGTTGAAGTGAGGGAAAAGGCTGGTTTCAAACTGAATTTAAAATGTGGATTTACAGTACTTTCCAAGAGTATGATTTTGTTTTTTATTGTCTTACATTACAACCACAAACTTCAGTGTTTTTCATTAAATTTTTTATGATAGACCAACACAAGTTAGTGGATAAGTGGAAGGAAAATACATGGTATTCGATTCTCTTTGAAAAGAAAAACCTAAAACAGCGTAAGATGCATTTGGATCCATCCCCCCTGGATCAATACTTTGTAGAACCATGTTTTGCTGCAATTTACTGTCAATGTGACTCCCACTGGAGAGATTTTTCTGTAGGACAAGGGGCAGTCCTGCAACACAGCACACAAATGAAACAAGCCACATCAATTACAATAATAAAAAACGGATGTGTATAAAAAACATGCAACTAAAGATCTTCAAAACACAATCTGAAGATTTACGATGGAAAGATTATCCATTTATCTTTGTTTCTGTTCATTTCTCACTGACAGGTGAGCTTTATTTAAAGGGGAATGAAGGAATGTTTGATATGATTGTGTTTTGGATTAAGGAACCTTTTCTCTAATTCCTGAACTTAATAAAACATACGAAACAGTAATTGTTTTGCATCAAATCAAATGCTTTGGCCCCTTTAATAAGGGCCTGTTAAAACCCATAAACTTGCTTGCTGTCTTCACCAGATTATGAATCTGGGCCTTTGCCTTACCAGTCAGGTTACCAAACCAGCAAGTGATACCGTACCTAAGGACAGACTCATTTATTGTCTGACAGATAAAAAACATCATATTTTTCACAGACACCGTATAAATAATGGCATTGATAAAGCTATTGATAATGGCATTGAATAATGCCACAAACACTTGCCAAGTGTGTGTGCCAGCTAAGATTACTATCTTAGTGTACACCTAAATACAGTGATTGAAAGAGGTGACCTGATTGATGATATTACTATGTGTGACCACTGGGCTGCAATTGACAACTGATTTAAGATCTAACTCCATAGCTACAAGTCTTATTTCTGCCAGCTTTGCACATCTGCACAGTGACATTTTTGTCTGTTCTTTGCCAAATATTTCAGTCAAATTGGCAGGAGACTGTCTGTGAATCTAATTGCTTAAAGTCTTGGCAGATTCTAAATTAGGTCTGGACTTGGATTGGGCCATTTTGACACACGGGTTTAATGTAAACCACTTCTTGTATCTCAGGGTGTATGTTTGGGGTTGTTTTCGTGCTGAACCTTCGCCCCAGTTATTTTGTAGCCTCTAACCGGTTTTCTTCCTGGATTGCCCTGTATTTAACTCCATCCATTTTCCCATCAACTTTGACCAGATTTGTTGTTCATGCCGTAGACAAGCATTCCCACAGCAATATACTGATATGTTGAGATTTTCCAGTCTTGGCTTATTGTTTTAGAACGTAGCCCTTCTTTAATGTGATGTACAACTTAATCACTGTTCTGGCTAGGGTGTCCCTTGGTTTTTATGAAGCTGTTTGTTCAATAATGAGCTCTAACCAACCTCTGTGATGTTTACAGCAAGGGTTATGAAAACCTTTGCAAGTCAGTCTATGTACAGTCATTCGGCAGGATAATTATCATTTATTTATGGTGGTAATCGCAATTTTCTTGGCATTTCTCAAAATAAGGTGAGATCTTTCCATGTAATCCATGCAACATTCATTAACTGCTCACAGTTAAATCCATAAAAACTACAATAAATATCCTTTTGTGTAATCCATGCAATAATTATTAAAATACACAGTTGAAGCAGTAGAGTGAAACAAGCATATTCTCATATTCTAGAACTGATTGACTGGAGGCCTGTGTGGAGCCACATATTTCCTGCCATATATTATCTGTCTTATCTTTTGCAAAAATATAAACAAGTGTATCCAAAGAAATGATGTATGACGATTTTACATTCTTTCACATGTATTGAATGAAATTAGTAATCTTTGATTATCAAGTTAAAAGATGTATGATTGAAATGTGGTTAAGAACTGAGAGTTAAAGTAAAAAACATTAAGGGTTGACATTCTCAATCAGCTAAATATGAAAGAGATATAAAGTTAATCCTTTGTGAAGCATGAACAAAAAGAATGAAGTATTGGTTTTAAGCTGTAAATGAAGTGATCGCTGTAACTTAAAGTTTGAGCAGCACCGATGTAAGAATTAAAGCCTCTGTTTAAGAGGAAGTGTAATGTTGAGTGAGACAGGAATAGAGCAGATGTTCAGGAATTGGGGAAGTGAGAGCTGTAGCTTACAGCACAAGGCTGATGACTGAGGCGGGGGCACAGGTCAAAGAAAAGGCCAGCAGACAGCTCAGGACTGAGGTGATGATGGCATGTCTGAAATGGACACGACTCGGGGAATTCCAGAAAAAAAGATCACCTTATGTCACGGGTGACCAATGGGACAGCCATGGCAACAACCACTGGCCAATGAGCACAAAGAGTTTGGTGGAAATGCTCTATAAAATGGGCAAGAATAGAGGAACTAGTTGGTTGTTTCCTCGCAGAAGACCAGCGAACAAGATCGGACGGAGGAAAGAAGCTCAGATGGAAAAGGAACAGAGAGACAGCCCAGCTGATCGACTGCATTAAAAAGAGGATCAACCCGTGTGCCCTAGAAGCCCTGTGCCTCAAGATTAAGAACCTGATTTCATCTACAGCCTTTTAATCCAGACAACAGAAGTGAACTTGATCGGTGAACAGCTGATTGCTCTAAGTTTCAGGCTTCTGGAAGTCCTGAATCAACCTCAATTATGTCCCCGGGGTTTCCTTCAACTCTTCAGCCTCTGGAAGCTATTGTCAACATAGTATATACAAAGTTTCTGTTTAACCATCGAAGCCTGGAGCATCAGTGCCTGCCACATAAAGGAAGAAAACTGAAGATTAAGTTGTATTCCCATCAAGAAACCACTCGTGGTTACCCGAAGAAACAACTCCATCGGGTGCATGGACGAGCCTGCGTCTTCAAAGCCTCTCCAAACTCACTAGTTTCAGCATCAGGGAAAGACAGGTTGAGTTGATTGATTTCTTTCTATTATTGAATTTATTGTGTTGCTGAATTTAAGCTGTTACTGACCCCTGCAAAAGCGATACTAATTAAAGAAAGCATATAAAATTCTAGTTAAATTGTGGACATTCAATTATTTGAGTCACCGTAGTTTTGGTTTTTCATTGGTGGTAAAAAGTCTTGTTGCCTGGTTCTAAGAAATTATAGGAGGTTTTTATAGGTTGCCTTAGCCAAGTTTGTTAAAACAACGCCCTTGGGGCTCGTGCTGAGTCACTAAAATTAACCTAGCCCATATACCAAGAGCCAGTTGTAATAGTAGGGAATGAGCAGCCGTTAACAGAAGTGACTGTTGGACTGTGAATGACTGCGGTAGGCTACTCAGTCGTCCAGACCTCCGGTTGAAGAAGGGCGAAACTTCTGGATGAAGGCTGTCAGAGGCTAGGCGAGTCATTTCCCGACAAATCCATTTAGCCATATCTGTTTGAGGCTGAATCTAGTTTGAAGAAATAAGTGCTCACAGTCTGCAGCAAAAAGTAAAGGAGCAAAGTACCTTCTTCCTATAAAGAAAGTCCCTTCTTCTTATACAGAAGCACAGACTTGGGCAAAAGGTTTTCACTATAGCACTGGATTAAGCTAAAAGATTTTTTTATCCTGCAGATGTTGTTCCAGAAACCTGCAAGATATGTTTTTATGACCTTGCTATGTTGTTATGATCAAAACTGTTTGTTTAGTTGCATGTCAATACATTTCAAATAATGTTCATGACCCTTAATTATTTTTATGATCAGCTACAATTTTTAGACTGTCAAACTGAATGCACACTCTCTTTTTCAATCCATGTAAGTAGACCTGAGGAGTACACTGCCTCCACTCAGTGATATTTTTATTGTTTGTTTTGTACTCTCTTGCTCTTTCTGGAAGCACAAACAACAATAGAATCTATTTTTCTTATTAGCTGTCGAATGAAACATGGTGAACATGGTGTGTAGAGATATTTCCAGTTGCTTATGTAACAGTGTGGGACACGGCACCTCCCGAGGTTCAAATTTGGTTACTGAAGGGAGGTGACACCAAAGTTTGATTTCAGATCAAGGTAAGGAACCCATTTATCAGATATGGTGGTTCAAGGTTTAGCCAGAGCTGATGGACCGAAGGGGGCTAGTTTAGATTTCTTTCCTTCTTTACTGTCTTCCAAACATTTCCTTAAAAGCTAAGATAAGTATTCACAGGTACAGTAAATTTAGTAAATTTAAGTATGTGTTCCCAAGAGGCTCGTTTGTCAGATTTAAGTAGATTAAAACAAAAGCCATCATATCTTTTCATAAAGTGTGGTTTATGGAGTAGGACCCAAGTGCAAATAGGAATGTGGGATGAGCGGAGTGATGGTTTCTTAAAAATAGTAAGTAGATCTACAACAGGCAGCACAAGGAGAACGTGATGTGGAGCATGGGAAAAATAACAGGCAGGACATAAGGAGCGGGGAGGAACAGGCAGACATAACAGAATGGTAACAAGCAAATCCAACAAAGAACAATGACCATCAAGGTGCTTAAATACTAAGGGAAGAATGAAGAATGACATTGAATGCAGGTGAATAAATCTGAGGATAATGTGGAGCACTTTGGCCAGAATAGAAAGAGAAAGACTGAGGGAGAGAGACAAATTAACACAAAGGGAGCTGAACTGAGACACAAAGCAACGTCTAACCAAGGGGAGAAGACTAACACTGAACAAAGAGAAAAAAGTTCAAAAGCACAAAGAACAAAACTCAAGAATAAAATAACAACTGCACACAAATGAATTAACTATGACAGAGACACCTTAATGGCAAAAATACCAGAATATGGCAAGACCTGTATATACATAAACAACAAGGAACTGATAAAAACACAGAGACACAAACACCTAAGGAGCGAGAAGATAATTAACTCAAATAAAGGCTTGAAAACGCCAGTCTGTGTGTAATTAATCTATATAATGTGTTTCACTTCGTGAATTAAGTTACTGAAATATCCTGTATCAACTTTTTAATAATATTATACTTTATTGAGATGGACCTCTATTTTTTGTTCATATTTCTTAGATATATTTCAGAAATTTGACAAAACTGGAATTTCTGGAAAACAGTACAAAAACAGGCTCATCTGCAAGTTATCTCTTCTGAACAAATATTAACCACCTAGAGTGGTGACTTTGCTGTTAATCATGATTATATAAAAATCCTCTCATAGAATTTGCAGTATATGTTAGTTCCTCCATTTGCCCTCTTTTTTTTATAATCTCTACAGGATTGGTGAAGATTGCAACAGAGCCATCCCTTAAAGACTTATTTTCTTTTGAAAACAACAATAATGTAGAAAACTAAAATTCAGAAAGACTGCACTGACCCGGCCTTTGCATTTTTCTGGGGAGTATAAAACAGAGATTGTCTCTGACACCCAGCAGTACTGAAATACTGAAGGCAACATCGATTGTGGTACAAGAGTAAGAAACGAATAAAACCACCCATATTCTTAATATTCTTAATAGTTAATCAGGCATGTTGATGAGGCCTTCAGGAAAAAAGTGATGTTTCAATGGAGCAATGCAGGCAGAAAATCTGATGCTAGCAAATACATTTTCATCTCTTTAAAAGAACTGGATTAAATCCCTCTTTGCCACAGAAATGTAACTTCATTATTACTAGTGCTAATCTGTTTAAAAGACTTCATGATTGTTTTTGTCAACAACCTTTTTTTAGACTGTGTTAAAACCTTGTTCAGAATGATGAAAACTATGATGAACATGACATTTTGGACGAGACGAAAATATTGAAAAGAGATTGAACCCGATCAGATCTAATTATAGTCATGGAGAGAGGTAGGAGGAATTTAGAAAGAAAGTTGAGACTTATTTTCTTAAGTGGAGGAAGTAAAACGTGGCATGACATGTAAGTCACGTGTTTTCAATGGAGATTCTCCAGCTAGATGCTCTTGGTCCTTATTACGGCAGAAGACAGGCAGAATCATATGAGTGAATTATTAAAACATCAAAAAGAGGCATGAAAGGGAAACCAAGAACAGAAAAGAAGAACCATATCAGGGAAACAGGATGGTATAAGGCAGAGGAAATCAGCAAGGAGTTAATGAAGGAAAATTGACTATTGAGGGGCAATGACTACTGGAGCAATGCTCTGGTGGATCTAATTAACTAAACACAGTCCAGGTGCGGAAAGTTAGGGGGGAGAATTTATTTTAGACTAGACAATGACTAATGTGAACAATTGAACTTCGGAAAACAGAGAAAGCGTGACCAAAAATTATCACTATAACAAAACCTCAAAATTAACAGAAATAGAGGTATAGCTCAAAACTGCAAACCAAAATGACTAACTAAACTCCTCCAAAGTTTGCAGAATGCCAAAAACACACGGGGAAGAAAAAAAGACAGAGTACCCGGAGAGAACATGCAAACTCCATGCAGAAAGACCCCCAGACAGGAGTCAAACCCAGGACCTTCGTGCTGCAAGGCAACAGTGCTACCAACTATGCTACCGTGCAGCCCGTACATTTTTCATTTTTCACATAGAATGGCAGGTTGTTTCATTTTCTTGAAAAATCAAATGTGAATTTGTATGTCTATAATGCAAAATATTATTTTAAGTCCAATCCACCATTGGATAAGTATTTTAAGTAGGTGGGAAGAATAGATTTTCCTTAAAGATCTAAGCTGACCTAAAAATGCATTCCTCTAGGACTTCTGCCGAAAATATGAAAATGAGTTTAATTAAACTAACTAAAATGCCTACAGAGGACACAACTGTGACTGCAACTAAATTTTAGTGTGACTGAAACTAAAGTGTGATGTGAAAATTAATGCCTTTCCATACTTGATAGAACCTGAGATTCTTTTAAAGAACACAGTTGTGGAGGCAGGTAAACCTTTTTCCCTCAATCTTTGTTTGCTGCTGCAAGTAAACTCAATAAACCTCCCCTTAGGACTTAGGTCTCACTGAGCAGAACAAGACAGGAGAAGTTTGGTGACCATTGATCTTCTGATATTCCCTGTGACCCCTCGTCCACCTCAGGATCATCAGCACTCAGAGTGGCCCTAGAATGCTCCAGCATCATACTTCGGTTCCACCAGTTACCGACCTCAGGAAGCATTGCGGGTTTAACACCAAAACACCTTTCAGGAAAATGAAGGGAGTACATAGCATAAATATTTATAGTTTGTATGGATGTGAACTCTAAAGCAGTAGGATCTTTAGTGGTATCCTATTGATTCATTGCAGTTTTAATAACAAAATAAAATAAAAAGGAGATTGCTGTCTTGCAATCCTCTACCTTGTTTTTTTTGTTGTTGTTTTTAATACTAAAAATATTCTTTGTGTTTTAATTCATTAGCAATATTCTTGTCAATATTTGGCCAACATTCTGAAAATGTATACATTCTTCTCATTTTATCTGAATTCCTTATAGTTTCTGTGTAAAGCAGGATGAACTGCATTTTTCTATTGAAGGTAAAATATAACCTGAAAATACTGACCTGAAAGACAGATGTTGTCACTGTCTGTATAAACATGTAATTATTGGCAAACTGATGAATCTAGAAGCTTTTGGCAGATGATTGAAGTGAATATGAATTTAAAGATGTTAAGGACAAGATTGTCGGGTCGGGATCTCAAAGTGGTAAAAGGCCAGACGGGGAAGTAGTGCCTTCAGTGATCTCCACCCCTGGGTCTCTTCCCAGCAAGGCCTGTTTAGAAAACCTCCAAAGAGAGGCATCCAGAAGGTTTCCTGATCGCATCAGAAGACAAAGTCCTTACTTTTTTCTCTGATGTGTTGGTTCCTAAAGTTGTGTTTATACCTCTATATTTGTTACGTAGATCTGCTTCAGTTTGTTCTGACCTCTGAGTTTCCATATTGACTTATCGTCTTCATGTGCTTTTTGTGAATAAAATATCCTCTCTACCATGATTGCCTCTTGCCTCCACGAACACAGTTTTGACTAAAGGTCCTTCATCCAACAACTGACCGCGACACAAAGGGCCAACCAAAAATAAAGGGCTGATTAGTCTCTTGTCCTCTTATAAAAAGCTGATGGTGGCATGAAAAATCAAACCCAGACCAGCAAGCAGGAGTCAAGCTATACTGTGTTAAATCTTGCACTGTGTTGGTATCTGGAAGATGCAAAAGGGAATGAAATTTTGAAAACCCTCTTTTAGCCTTTTTCATAAATTACTTCTATGTAGTTTTACATGATTTATGATTAAAATGTGGGTGTTCATGACAGAGGTCCAGAGTTTTTATTTTGGGATTTTGTAAAAACCCATTTGAGAGCAAGTGCACAACTTGTCCCCCCCGTAACAAGGCATCTGTATACGAGGCATCTGTATGACTCACTAAATGATTTCTTTAACCAAATGCCAGCTCCATGTTACCCTGATGCTCCATATACTGACATGGATGACGACAAAAACCTTACGTCACGTTCATAATAGGTGCCTGTTTCCAAAGGGGGCATCTATTTTTGAAAGGAATTGTGTTTACTCATCTACTTTGGCTCAGGCCGGGAAGCTTGTTGCGTAAATATATTTGAAAAGGTTACATTAAGACTGTCTCTCAGTGGGTGTCTGTCTATGAATGATCTGCTACTGTGTGCTTCCCACCTTTTGCTATTTGAGATCCGGGCCGGTGCTGTCTTCCCACAGCTTCCGGCACTCCTTCCTCTCTACACCAGCAGAGGCCTGCATGCGAGAGCGTCATCTGTCACAGAGTTTTTGAATATTGTTCTTATATGGGTAATATCAGGAACAAGGAAATCCACCTTATGTAAGAGTATTATCCTGGCTGTGAATGAAACAGAGCAGGAATGATGTGTTAGTGAAATAAGCTTTGTGGAGGTGATAAAAATAAATTGGATCTGTGTTGGCCCAGCAGCAGGATACATTTAATTCATATAAAGTGCAGAAATGCATCCAGATTGTTTTTCTTATGCAGAAGTTTAATCTTGATTCTGAATGTTTAGGAATTTATAAAAGATTAATTAAAAGAGCAGTTGTTTGTAAATCATTTCAAACACCAGAATTTGACTGAAGAAATACAGTCAGCATGGTGCTGAATCTGGGTGAACTTTCTCTTCTTTTGAACATTTAAAATGCATCCTGATGTTTAATTCAAAACATTGAAGCCATCTGTGTGTGATTTTAATATTTTTCAACTAAATATTACTGAGGAATATTTTGTTGAAATGATTTTCAATCTTAAAATTCTGTTAATCCAGATAACATGAAAGGTCTTTAAAGATACAAAGATATATTTATTTTATCTGCTAAACGTCTATTTGTTTTGGTAAACATGAACAACTGCTTTCCCGACAAAGTTGTTCAAGTTGGTAGAAATGTGGATATTGTGTAATTTCTGAAATCTAAAACTGACAAACTGCAAGTTCTCAAGTAATTTTCCCTCAGATGTATTTTTCAAAAGCCTCTTTGCAAAGATTGCAAAGATTCGCTTTTTGATCTTCTTGCCGAACAATATCTGTTTAAAATTAGCAGGCAAGCTTCGTGAGGTATTTATACAAATACTGATTATATTTTCTATTATTTTAAATGTTAACTACTAGCTTTAAAAGTAAGAGCATCTGAAATCTGAGTTATTGTGCGAACTAACAGATAGTTTTCACAAAGCAAACAACATTTCAAGAATGCGCAGATCGAAAACAGACCTAGATATGAGAGAGCGCAACACCATGTAACATCACAATAAACTCTAATTTATGCATTATGTTATATACTGCATTTTTTATACATTGAGGCATGAACAGACTTTTGCTGCAGCGCAGGTTTCTCACATTTGATTCCACATATGTTCAACACCTCTTGCCTTTTACGCTCAGAGCCTCACTAATTAGATCATGTGCGACTGTAAATGACCTCCTCTGAGCTCTAAGTGTTACAGGTCTTTCAATGAAAGTTTGGCTGAAGGCAGGAAGACCTTTTGCTGTTCGAATAGGAATGAGTCAGCTGCACTGAATCACCAATAAGACAAACAGAGTCTACAAAGATGTCTCTACAGTCACTGCTGCTGCAAAAAAAGATGCTGTGATTGGTCGGGTACACTAGGAGCAAAAACAAGGGCTTTTTCCTTTTCTGTCTCCTCAAGAAACTCCAGAATATCCATGTATAAAACATTAGCATAATCTTACTAACTGTGATCTTTAGTCTAAACTTATTTCACCCCACAGCTCTAAACCAGCATTAGGCCTGGCCTTTTCCCCATAAGGCCGATCGGTCTTCAGAAATTTAATAAATATATCCGAAAAGGTCCTAATTCGGTAAAATAACTCAGTGAACACACACCCACACGCCTCGATTTGACCTTTTAACTACAAGATTCCTCTTTTCCTTATTACGACCATTGGCTTCGCCAGACAAAACAAAATCTCATTTCCATTGTAAACAAACTGGTCATTGGCTTGAGCTGAAGAAGCAGAATATAATCTTTTGTTCCAGATTAATCTAGGTCTTTGTTCACATGTGCAAATCCAATCAGGGGGACCTGAGATGTCGACTAACCCCCGCTGTTACCTGACACACTTGCAGAACCTTACAGAGGAATCCCAGTCTGTCAGGTAGAAAGCCTACGGCAATATCCATGTGAATGTGCCCTTACATTTTAAATCCAAATTATTTTTAAATCGCAAATAAACATTTTGCAGATTACATTAAAAGTGCAATTAGCATGCACATTCAGTGTATTACTCTGTATTACTTACTCTGCAAGATTTGAGTTCTTCAGTTCTGTAGCAGAAGGTATGTGGGAAGACACTAAGAAGATTCAAATGTTTGCTTGATTTTGACTTAAAAAAGGACAGGTCAAACCAAGGATAACAAATACTTTGAGGAGGATGAAAAATGAGTCACGAATGCTTGAGAACAAGTGTGGGTTGAAATTACAACGATGTATGGTATCAGTATGAAACAAGGCATTGTGATGAAAGCTGAGCTCAGCAAAATCAAAGGTGTTTCCCAGCCTACTGACACATTGTCTAACTGATCCAGTTTTAATGGCATCTCCATTTTTCATTTTACTGAATGCATACCCTAACCTTTTTCCTATAGAGCATACTGCCACACAGCCTCTTGGCAGAAGATGAATGGAGGGAAATTAGAATTTAACATTGCATTAATAAAAATGTGGTTTAAACACAGAAATTATGTCCTACACAATCTTAGGGAGCTGCACGGTGGCGCAGTTGGTAGCACTGTTGCCTTGCAGCAAGAAGGTCCTGGGTTCAATTCCCGGCCGGCGGACTTTCTGCATGTTCTCCCCGTGCATGTGTGGGTTCTCACCGGGTACTCCAGCTTCCTCCCACAGTCCAAATACATGCCTGTTAGGTTAATTGGTTTCTCTAAATTGCCCTTAGGTGTATGAATGAGTGTGTGCATGGTTGTTTGTGTGTTGCCCTGCGATGGACTGGCGACCTTTCCAGGGTGTACCCCGCCTCTCGCCCATAGACTATGGCGGTAGTGGTAGAAAATGACTGACTGACAATCATGGGGAGGATGACTGTTTGACAGTTGTCCAACAGAAACACTGACACCTTCCTCAGCGGAGGTAAGCCACAAAAGGTCATTGCCAAAGAGGCTGGCTGTTCACAGAGTGGTGTATCCCAACATATCAATGGAATGTTGAGTGGAAAAAAAAAGTACGACAGAAACAGGAAACATGGATAACTGCAGCATTGATTATGAGGAGTCGTATAGAAATTGACAGGTTCTGGACTGCAGCTCCATTAAAAATCCACTTTTTAATGGTAGAATGTAAAATTCCGATTCAATGTAAAACTGAATGTGTCATGTAGTGTGAAATAGGAGAAGGACCAAAATGCAGACAGAGGCTAGGGCTCAGCATGGTGGCAGATTTAATGAAAAGATAAAAGAAAAACTTACAGAAAGAGCACAAGGAGACCAGACTGTGGACCACAGGAAGCGTAATGAAAGAACACAGCAATGAGCAAGGACAACCAGTGAGCTTCTATACAGAGAAAAGGTAGAGAATTACATTGGATGCAGGTGAGCTAATCTGGGGAATTTAGAACAGCTATGAAGGAGACCGAAACACAGAAACTGAGGGATAGAATAGAATAGAATAGAATAGAATAGAATAGAATAGAAATAACCTTTATTGGCTGTGATGGACTGGCGACCAGTCCAGGGTGTACCCCGCCTACCGCCCATAGACTGCTGGAGTTAGGCACCAGCTCCCCCGTGACCCACTATGGAATAAGCAGTAGAAAATGACTGACTGACTGATAACCTTTATTGTCCCTCAGTGAGGACATTCAGGTGTGGAAAAGTGAATAACACAGAGGAAACTAAACTAGACTTAAAGGAAACTATGAACCAAGAGGGGGGAAAACTAACACTGATCTTAGAGGATAAACTAAAATGCATAGAGAACAAAAACAGAAAAACACCCAAGGATCATAACAGAATGTGTTAATTGGCTAGAAACCATAATAATCACCAAAATTAACAGAAATGTATGTAATGTTTGGGTTATAAGAACTCAAATGCAGAGCTGAAAACAAGTGAAGCTGAATTCTTTAATGATAAAGGAAAAAACGTGCAAAAATTGTCCTGAATGAGGAAACCAAGTGAGGAGCACAGGAACAGGCATGGAAAAGTAATCCAACAGTGACGCGGAATATTGCAGAAAGCAAAGGCAACGGAGAACGTAAAGTCAACGGACAGCAGAAAGGCAGGTAAACGGAATGATCCAGCAGTGAGCAAAGAACACCAGTGAGTTTAAACACAGAGGCAGGGTGGAAAAATTATAAATGAACCAATCAGGTGTAAGGTGGAGCAGCTTTGCTAGAGGGAATGCAGATGCAACAACAGAGGCTAATTAATACACATGAGCAGAAACTGACAAATCCGGGAAAGTATCTCAAAAAAACCAACAGGATAATAATTCTAAGTGTATAAAGAACACTAAAACTTAAAAGAATGAACGTCTAACAATAGTAAGCATATGGAAATGAACTAAAGAAAGCAAGACCTAAAGAACATAAAAACCAGCAAAGAAATGGTTAAAATACACACACAAAATACAATCAAAATCCAACATGGATCGTGAATGTAAACAGTGAAATAAATCATGCTGTGTATAATTATTGTACATAATATAATATATATATTCATTTTTTTATTGTTTTACTGAAATAAATTATATTGTCAGTGATATTTTACTTATTGAGATCCATTTGTAGTTATATGTAACATAAACTTGTACAATTTTACAATCATATATTGTAGTGCTAGTATTATTTTAGCAAGTAAACAGCTTAAAGCATCTTTTCCCTAAACACACAATAATGTCTTTGGTTTCTACATCTGAAAGTAAAGAACAGGGAATGTGGACCTTGTCTATTCTTGTATTCTTAATGTTTTGATTTGGCTTTACTTTAAATAATTAACTGTTTAATTTGATTTCCTTTATTGTATGAAACTATTAGGCTGGAGTTGTACATACAGGGATATGAAGCACACAGACAACTATCCGAGGTGTAAAGCTCATTAATGGACCTTCCCAATGACAGACCAGTTGTCCAATAGTTCCATGGAATCCACTGGGTACCCAATAGTCTTCCGTTTTGAGCTGCTGCTGCTTGCTGATTGGTGGAAGGAGCTTCTGCCTCCTGAGTACTGACGCTTATCCTTTGGTCAAGGTTGCACTTGCAGCTGCATCAGGACGCAGCCCTCTTACGCACAGACAGCAGCCTGATCAGTAGAAGCTCCGCTCTGTTTTTATATCTGAGCAATACCTCGGATCTCCATTCTCACGGAATCCGCAATGGATGAGATGGAGGAAGAGTTAAAATGCCCAGTTTGTGGCTCTTTTTACCGGGAGCCCATCATACTGCCTTGCTCCCACAACATTTGCCTGGCGTGTGCGCGGAATATTCTTGTGCAGACCCCCGAAACGGAGTCCCCACAGAGCAGCCGAGCCTCTGGATCCGGTGTTTCAGATTATGATTACTTGGATTTGGATAAAATGAGTTTGTACAGTGAGGCGGACAGCGGGTACGGTTCCTACGGGGGGTTTGTAAGCGCTCCGACGACCCCCTGCCAAAAATCACCAAACGGGGTTCGGGTTTTCCCCCCGGCTGTCCCTCAGCCTGCTCCGCAGCAGCACCTTCTCCCGCACCCGGCCTACCTACCGCCGATTCCCCGCAACTCCTGTATCACATGCCCGCAGTGTCACCGCAGTCTGATCCTGGACGACCGGGGACTCCGAGGGTTCCCCAAAAACCGGGTGCTGGAAGGGGTAGTGGACCGGTACCAGCAGAGCAAGGCGGCCGCTCTCAAATGCCAGCTCTGCGAAAAGAGTCCGAAGGAGGCCATGGTGATGTGCGAGCAGTGCGACGTCTTCTACTGCGACCCGTGCCGCCTGCGCTGCCACCCGCCCCGCGGTCCCCTCGCCAAGCATCGCCTGGTGCCCCCCGCGCAGGGCCGGATAAGTCGTCGCGCCAGTCCCCGCAAGATCTCCACTTGCACGGAGCACGAACTGGAGAACCTCAGCATGTACTGCGTTCAGTGCAAGTTGCCCGTGTGTTATCAGTGTTTAGAAGAAGGGAAACACGGCACGCATGAAGTGAAAGCTCTGGGCGCAATGTGGAAACTGCACAAGGTACGTGCGTAAACAAGCCTGCGTCCAGCCTCGAAATGTCTTTTACTGCCTTCAGATTTTCTTCACCTTTTAAGCTGAGCAACAAGTCTGACTTGAAAAACGGAGTCAACGTATTTAAGATATGATACAAACTTTATACCTCTTAATCTGTGTGCTTTATTCTTTTAACTGCACCTCGTGCGGTATATCTGGCAGGAAAGAAGGCAATGGAAGGTACACCATAGTCTAAACTGAATAAAAGGGCCACTGCTTGTTTGGGGTCCTCAAGAGCACTTGATTTCTTATATGAAAGGTTGATAAATCAGCAGCTGCAATGGTGCAAAATTGAAACTAAGGACCTAGGATGGGTTTTTGATATGGGTGACATGGCTCTTGGCCTTGGGTGCCGAGATCTAGGGGGTCAGCACACAAGAAAAGTTGTGTCCAATTTTATCCCAGTTGCTATTTAATATGTAAATGACTTGAAGTCATGCAGTTAAATTATTGATTCATTATAGACTGAGGCTGTTGTTAGTTGTGCCAAAAGCCAAAAGTTAAAGCAATCAAACATGGACACTGTAAATGAATGTTGCTTGGTTTTATATGTTTGATAGTTTGACCCGGAAGCAGGTATTCAAAATCCCATATTACCTGTGTGGCTTTGAAATAAAAAATAGAACAAACTTAATTCTTTATGAACAAGTGGAAACTATGATCAAGGTCACATGGATGCAGCAGTGCAAAAAATTTTTAAACCTTCTCTAGAACTTGCTTTAACATTTCAAAGACTACTAAACGTTTAGAGTAAGTTTTAAAATCTCCAACATAAGCGTGGCACCTTTTTTTACGTGGCCGCTGACATGAGGAAATTAATGTAATGTCTAAAATTACAGAACTTTAAGACTTGTAATACAAGTTGTAGTTGGGATTTGAGTCCACTACATAAGGTGCAGACTGACAACCAATGCTTTGTGGAGAAATGACATCACTGTTAAAAGAAAGAAAGAACGTATGCAGAAATGTTTGCAAAACCTTTATATAATTCGGCCACAGCCTTTCTGTGACTTAATTTGAAAAATATATTTTTTTAAGATCAAAAGAATATACATTTAACAAAACTAAACAGCTAACCCCAAAACAAACTGAAACAAAAACAATACTGCTAACGAAAAAAGCATGGGAGGGTTTTTCAATTGGGGCTTTTTTTATTACCTTTGCTGCTAAAGGCATTTATTTCAATCAATAGATTAAAGAAATCCGAACATTTTTATTAAAATTGCATTAAAGAATCGCGCTTTGGATCAGAACTTCATTGATGGTCTTCAGTGTTTGGGAAAGGGAAAACTTGACATTTATGAAGTGAAATCTCATGGAAACTGCACAAGATATGTTTATTTTAAAAAAAGGATCCAGTTACAAAATCTCTGCACGTTTTATAATAAAGCTTAGAAGAACAAAACCTACAACAGAAACATACATAAAAACTGTTTATCAATCAGTCAAAAACTTTCCGACATCTATTGAAAGACGCAACACAAGAAGATATAAAATCATGTTTCCAGATTATCAGTTGAAGCTTTTATGTAGAGTTAAACCCATAATTATCAATACTTATCAATAAGTTTTGAGTTCTTGTTGGTTTCCCTGCTTATGTTCTCTAGTAATTATTTCTGTTAATTTATTTAGGAATAGATTAGGTTTTTGGTTAATTATTGTGTTTAGATATTTGTTACTTCCCTGGACTTCTCAGTGTTCCCACTCGCCTGTGTTAATTAGCGTCCTTCCTTCAGTTGCTTCACATTCTCCCTGCCACCAGCTGCTCCACATTTCACTTGATTAGTTCTTCTTGTTCTTTGGTCATTTCTTCACTCTGCCTCTGTATTTATACTCTCTGGTTTTCTGTGCTTGCCACTGGATCCTCCTAATGTTTACCTGCTCCATATCTGTTACCTAGTCTATGTTCTTTGTCCTACCGCTACCTGTAAGTTTACCAGCGTTCACTATTAAACATCTCCACTTACCACATGGCATCCACGCTCTTGTCTGGACGTTGGTCCGACAAAAACACAGCCTCAAAAGCAAATGAAACGGACATCTCCCAAAATATTATAAATTATAAATGTATAAGGACTAAGAATAAAAAATCTCTTTTTATTGACATTTTATTGAAAAAATGGCATGTCAAAAATCATTTGCAACCTTCTAAAAATTCACCAGAAAAATCTTTATTTAGAGCAGTCAAAATCCTTCTTATAATTGCTGATCATCTTTTTGCATGTTTCCATGCATGTCTTTGGATTATTTATGTATCTTTGGCGAAAGCTCAATGTCTTAAAGGTTAGAAGACATCCGTGCCATCTCCCTAATCTTCAGCTCCCTCCACAGTTCTCAATTGATTCACGTCAGGACTCTGACAGGGCCACTCCAAAACTGCCAGGGGTATGAATAATTTTGGACTTAACTTTAATTATGAAGCAGAGTGGAGCTAATCTCATGGTGGGGGGTTCATGGCGGTGTCTCCTGAACCTCCCTCCAACTTTGACATCTTACAGTCGCCCTGGAGATCACTGGGCGTAGTTAATGTTGTAGCTATGCTTCAATAACTGAAACATAGAAGCAGCCCTTTGATGTAGATAAAGGACGTTATTTTGGAATCTTGGAGTTGTTGTAAGCAGTCGGGCACCACGTTTCAGCTGCCAGATTTATCTACGCCTCTGCACCAGCAACCCCTCACCTCTGCTATCCTTCCAGTGAAGAAAAGAATGGAGAGCTAGATTTAGTCCTGCAATGCTCAGAAAACACTGCAAACTCCCACACACATAGTAATGCAGATTGCAGTGTGTATTGGTTTTCATGACAAGTCAAAAAAATTGAGCAAACTCTCACTCAAACACTCTACATAAACCGTCGCCTTCTTGTGGGAATGCTGTCCTCACTTGAAACAGGTCTTATGTCTCTAAAACAGCCTCCATTCCCATCATCGGTTCTAGATGGAGCTCAGATAGTCTGTAATTTCAGATGTGAGAGTTCAATTTTAAAACTAATGGAAAAGTCAGAGGAGGCTGAGCATCGTTCTTACATCAAATTCCAGCCCTTGATAAGTTGCTGACCTCATGTGCTCATTCTCTCATGGATCTAAAATAGGAGCAGAGTATTTTCAGAAACTAATCAATGTTAGCAGGGATGCTGGGGCCAAAATTCAAGCGTGTTGCCCTGTTTTTGGCCTCTATCAGAAGCACCTGGTTGTCACTGACCTATCAGCTGAAGCTGCTGCCTACTGAGCTGTAACAGATGGCTCAGAGTCTGATGTGAAGACAGTTTACCAAAGAATTTCATTAAGGCTTTGAGCATTTCCTCACAATCCTGATCAGCATCAGATTTTGCATTCTCTATTATACTGTAGCCTGAGCCTCTTGTTTTGACACATTTATCTTTAAAGCAGCATTTTAAGATATTTTGACCACTTGGGGGCATAACAGAGTCGTAATATATTATCAAGGAAAAAAGTGATAGATTACAGCATAAAAATAACACATTCATGTGAGGAAAACCTGCAAGATAATGTCACTGAAATTAGATTATTCATGTTGTTTTCTACTAGCTGAAAAGGCAGGATCACGGGAGTGATCTTCAAATGATAACTAATTATATTATTGTAGATTGTGTGTATCTGTTGAAATATATGTATGATTATAGAACATTTAGAAGTTATGGAGTTTGAAATAATCTTAGGTTTAGATAAGTATGGAAAAAGGAAATAGATCATGGGAAATAATTTTATGTCCATCCATCGATCCAGTTTTTTGTTTGTCCTTTCTTTCTTTCTTTCTGTAGATAGATAACTGTAGATACTGTATATCTCCAATTGATTTGATTGTGATTGTTCTTATTTGTACTTTTACAAAGTACTAAAAATGGACTGAGAACTCTTAAAGTTTGAGTTTGTAAAATGATGTATGATATGGTGTGGTGTGGTGTGGTGTGGTGTGGTGTGGTGTGGCGTGGCGTGGTGTGGTGTGGCGTGGCGTGGTGTGGTGTGGTATCCCACTCTGCATTCAGCTCAAGACTTTATAACATCAAAAAAATTGTACATAGACCCCTCTTTTCCCCTTCATGTTTGAACAGATCAAAGCCAATGCTGTTTGATCTCTGAGCTTGTGTTACTTGTCTGCTGCATTTTCATCATCATCACTGTCTAATGTTTGTTGTAATGTCTACACAAAGAAACTTCATGAATCCACACTCATTCTCACGTATTTATATTACTCCATAAGACCTCTTCTGTTTTCTTCCTGGAACATTCTTTAAGTTTTTCAGTCTGCGCTATCACTGTCCTTTCTTTTATCTTCATTGGGAAAGACTTGAACAACCTGCCACCATGGCAACCAAATCCTTTTTGATGCTGTACACAGCAGCAGAGGTCTCTAAGATACCAGAAGCCATGCAGGGTTCATCCCAGATGCTTTATGGTGTCTTCTGGTCTCACTGGCAATAATTCAATTCAATTAAATTCAGTTTTATTTATATAGCGCCAATTCACAACACATGTCGTCTCAAGGCACTTCACAATAGTCAGGTACATACATTCCAATTAGTCCTAACCATTGAACAGTGCAGTCAGAGTTAATTATTTATTCAAATTGGATACAAAGTTTTTCTGTCTAAGGAAACCCAGCAGATTGCATCCAGTCAGTGACTTGCAGCATTCACTCCTCCCGGATGAGCATGTAGAGACAGTGGACAGTCACTGGCGTTGACTTTGCAGCAATCCCTCATACTGAGCATGCATGTAGCGACTGTGGAGAGGAAAAACTCCCTTTTAACAGGAAGAAACCTCCAGCAGAACCAGGCTCAGTCTGCCACGACCGACTGGGGGTTAGAGAGAACAGAGCAGAGACACAAAGAGAACAAAGAAGCAGTGATCCAGGAGTACTTTCAATGGGAAGGAAAAGTAAATGTTAATGGATGTAGCTCCTTTAGTCGTTTCACCTAGAAAGAAAGAACATATAAACTCTGAGCCAGTTTTCAAGGTTAGAGTCTGAAAGAGAGCACATATAATTAGTTACAGTAAAAGCTCAGTCAATCGCCATGTCTAGGAGAGAGAAAGGGTTAAACCCTAAAAGACAAGGCCATGTGGATCATCGGTAGAGGGTGAGCATTAAGTTGTTGCCAGCAGAAGCTTGAACGATGCCCCTCTCCAGAAAGGTGTCACAGGTAGACACAGAGTCAGGGCAGGAGTAGCTTCTAGGAAGAGAAAAGAGAGAGAACAAAGTTAAAAGCTGAAATAACCACAAATAATGCAAAATTGGAGAGTAGTGTGAGAATGTAGCGAAGAGGGTGAAAGTGGTCATTGTGTCCTCCAGCAGCCTAAGCCTATGGCAGCATAACTACACAGAAAGTTTCAGCTCAGATTATTTAGTTAAACAGCGCTTATTTTCAACAATGTCGTTTCAAGGCACCCCACAAAGGGTCCCACTGATGGTCATTGTTATACTAAAAACCACAAGGATTGGGATACCTCTCTCTGTCAGACTGATTAAAACCATTGGAAAAGAGAAGGGGTCATACAGGTAGCAGAAATGGAGGGTGTGTTTGCACCTCAACCATAACTGAGCCGGTTTAGGCTAAACCTGACCCCCCTTACTCCATCCAACAGGGAGGGAGGAAGGCTCCCTCCCTGATAAACTAAGCCACTCTAACTATAAGCTTTATCAAAAAGGAAAGTTTTAAGCCTAGCCTTAAAAGTAGACAGGGTGTCCGCCTCACGGACTAAAACTGGGAGCTGGTTCCACAGGAGAGGAGCCTGATAACTAAAGGATCTGCCTCCCATTCTACTTCTAGAGACTCTAGGAGCCACTAGTAAACCTGCAGTCTGAGAACGAAGTGCTCTGTTAGGAACATATGGAACAATCAGATCTCTGATGTATGATGGAGCTAAATCATTAAGGGCTTTATATGTGAGGAGGATAATTTAAATTATATTCTGGATTTAACAGGGAGCCAATGAAGGGAAGCTAAAATAGGAGAAATATGATCTCTCTTTTTAATTTTCATCAGAACTCTTGCTGCAGCATTTTTAATCAGCGGAAGGCTTTTAACTGCATTTTGTGGACATCCTGATAGTAAAGAATTACAATAGTCCAGCCTTGAAGTAACAAATGCATGGATTAGTTTTTCAGCGTCACTCCTGGATAGGATATTTCTAATTTGGGCAATGTTCCGGAGGTGAAAGAAGGAAATCCTAGAAACCTGTTTAATATGGGATTTAAATGACATGTCCTGGTCAAAAATTAACACCAAGGTTTTTTACTTATTACCCGGAGGTCATTTAATGCCATTCAGGTTAAGTGACTGACTAAGCAGTTTTTTTTTAAAGACTCCGGTCCAAAGACAACAACTTCTGTCTTGTCTGAATTTGGAAGAAAAAATGTAAAGTCATCCAAGGTTTTTATATCTTCAAGACATGCTTGTAGTCTATCTAACTGGTTGGGTTCATCAGGGATTTTAATGTAAAGCTAAAGTATCATCAGTGTAAACAGTGAAAATTTATCCTATGCTGCCTGATAATTTTACCTATTGGAAGCATATATATAGTAAAGAGAATTGGCCCAAGTACTGAACCCTGTGGTACTCCACAATTAACCCTGGAGTTTAAAGATGATTTATCATTTACATGAACAAACTGGAATCTTTTAGACAGATAAGATTTAAACCAGCCTAGCGCTGTTCCCCTGATCCCTACACCATATTCCAGCCTTTTTAAGAGAATATTATGGTCGACTGTATCAAATGCAGCACTGAGATCTAACAGAACCAGTACAGACACAAGTCCATTATCTGAGGCCATAAGAATATCATTAGTGACTTTCAGCAGAGCTGTTTCAGTGCTATGATGAGCTCTGAAGCCTGAGTGAAACTCTTCAAACAGGTCATTGCTGTGTAAATGCTCACACATTTGATTAGCAACTATTTTCTCAAGAATTTTAGATAAGAATGGAAGATTGGATATAGGTCTGTAATTTTTCAAGTCATCTCGATCAAGTGAAGGTTTCTTAAGTAAAGGTTTAATTACAGCTACCTTAAAAGCTTGTGGGACATATCCATTTACTAAGGATAAATTAATCATACCTAAAATGGGGCTGGTAAACAGAGGGAACACTTCCTTAAATAATTTGATTGGGATTGGGTCTAACATACAAGTTGAAGGTTTAGATAAAGCTAATATTTCTGATAACTCAGGAAGCTCCCCAGGATCAAAACAGTCCAAACACAGATAGGGTTCTACAGTTATTTCCAATGTTGTCTCACTTGCTGAGGATGAAGTAATCATCTTCGGCAGTATGTCCAAGATTTTATTTTTAATAGAATCAATTTTATTTAAGAAGAATCCCATAACGTCATGACTGCTAAGAGCTAAGGGAATGGATGGCTCAACAGAGCTATGACTCTGTGTAAGTTTAGCAACTGTACTAAAGAGAAACCTAGAATTATTCTTGTTCTCTTCTATTAATGATGAGAAATAAGCTGTTCTGGCTTGGCGAAGTGTCTTTTTATACAACAGTAGGCTATTTTTCCAGATTAAGTAGGAATCGTCTAGTTGTGTAGAGCGCCATTTTCTCTCCAATTTTCTAACATTGTGCTTTAAAGTACGCAGCTCTGAATTAAACCAGGGAGCCAACCTCCTATGAATGATTACCTTCTTTTTCAAGGGGGCTGCATTGTCTAATGCACCACGCAATGATGAAGTAACACAATGAACAAGAGAATCAATTTGTGAAGGGGCAGAAACAGAATTATTGCCCTCCTCTGTGCTTTTCAGTGATAATGAGGAGATTAAAAGTGGAACAGATTATTTAAAGGTTGTTACAACATCGTCTGATAATGATCTACTATAATGAAATGTTCTTTCAGGTGTGGAGTACTCGGTTAAATTAAACTCAAAGGTTATTAAGAAATGGTCAGACAGGACAGGGTTATGAGAAAATAATGTTATGTCTTTATACTCAATGCCATATGTCAGCACAAGGTCCAGAGAATGAAGACAAAGGTGGGTAGGTTTGTTAATGTTTTGAGCAAAGCCAATTGAGTCTAAGATAGCATTAAATGCTATATTTAGGCTATCACTTTCAGTGTCAGCACTGTTGCCTTGCAGCAAGAAGGTCCTGGGTTCGATTCCCGGCCGGGGGTCTTTCTGCATGGAGTTTGCATGTTCTCCCCGTGCATGCGTGGGTTCTCACCGGGTACTCCGGCTTCCTCCCACAGTCCAAAGACATGCCTATTAGGTTAATTGGACACTCTAAGTTGCCCTTAGGTGTATGAATGCGTGTGTGCATGGTTGTTTGTGTGTTGCCCTGCGATGGACTGGCGACCTGTCCAGGGTGTACCCCGCCTCTCGCCCATAGACTGCTGGAGATAGGCACCAGCTTCCCCGCGACCCACTATGGAATAAGCGGTAGAAAATGACTGACTGACTGACTGACTTTCAGTGTCAACATGAATGTTAAAATCCCACACTATAATAACCTTATCTGTATTTAACACTAAATCAGATAAAAGGTCTGAAAACAGATCTAAAAATTGAGAGTAAGGGCCTGGTGGACGGTACAAAACAACAAATAGAAGTGGTTTTAGTGCTTTGCAATTTGGATGAGGAAAACTAAGGATTAAATATTCAAAAGAGTTGTAGCTATTGATTGGTCTGTGACTAGTCAATAAATCGGACTGAAAGATGGTTGCTACTCCTCCTCCTCGCCCAGTATTTCGAGGACTGTGAAAATTTAAATAATTAGTAGGAGTTGACTCATTTATAGTAACATAATCCTCTTGCTGCAGCCAGGTTTCTGTGAGGCACAATAAATCAATCTGATTGTCAGAAACCAGGTCACTAACTAGCAATGTCTGTGAAGAGAGAGATCTTATGTTCAGTAGGCCGCATTTAATTGTTTTATTTTTCTTTTTAGTCTGAGTTGTGTTTATTTTTATGAGATTTTCCTGATTTCCTCCTTTTAGATTATTTTTTAATCTATTCAATTTTGGGCGTGGGCGAGACACTGTCTTAATAGGGTAAAGGATTTTTTCCTGACTCCCTTTTTATTTTCAGTAGATTGATGTCACAGGATCTAAACCTCACACAATTCAATTTGCACAAAGTCAGTCTTAGTACCAGAACAATGATCAAAATATAAGTGCTACACAGTGTGACTCATCCAGCTCTTATCTGTCTTTTCTGGTTAGAGTCAGAAGACCTGTAATGTGTTGAAAAGATGTCTGCATTGTTTTTACAGCATGATAAACAGGGCTCAGTTCATTGCTGATGCTATTAGAAGCAATGCAGGTCATTACATGATGTCTGGGTCATGCTATGTTGCCTCGGAGCCAATCAGAAATGATTGATCAGGTGGAAACTTCATCACCACAAGATCTGTGAACAAAAGAAGACAAATAGGTGGGAAGGGGATCTCTGCAGCTGAAGAGGAGATTTTATTCCTGACTCTGAAAAACACACATTCAGACTTTCTACACATTTTACTGTCAAAATTCAGCACTGTGCAGGCTCAAATTTCCTGACTAATAAAAAATGTTTGGCCAGTTTTGGATGGATGGATGGATACAATAGGACAGGGAATAAAGTATGGAAATACAATTACTTTTCCATACTTATCCACACCTGGAAAACACTCGAATGAAATTGCCTAATGGGGAGTTTAAGTGATTTTCAAGAGCATATCTGTGCTCTGCTTTTAATACCAGCACGTGTTTGAGCCTACACTATACAACAAGAAAAGCTGGCCTAACTAAAACAGACATGAAGACAGATGCTCTAAAAGCTCTCATCCATGATGCCCCAAAAAGGAAGCTAATGAGGACAGAAAGCGCAGGTGGTGGCACGACTATTAAAAATCTCATTACAGTCTTGAGGCTGATTTTGTCAGTTGCACTTGTTCTGCTTCTGGATGCCTACGGTTTCTAAAAACTGAGAGGAAAGTGAGGAGAGAATCCTCAAAAGTCAGTCATTGAACATATACCTGTCCCTTTCTCCTGTTTCGGCCATGCTCTGTGTAAATTAGACTCACTGTCAGTCACATATATTCTGTTCCTTTTACGCTGGGTGATATTTTGTGCATCATAAAAACATCAGATTTTATTAGGTGGGTTTCTGTGGACAGGTTATATTTTATGTACAGTGGATAAACATTCAAAATCCTCCAAAAGCTCCTCCCTGTTCATGGAAAAATTATCCTTTCATCTGTTACACCGCTGTGACAATATGACAACAAAAAATATCCTTTATCCTTGATATACTGTCCTTGTGTGGGAATATATTGTGTTAGCTGTGAGAAAGTCATGAGCAGTTGAGAAAGTTGATTAAAAATGGTAGAAGTCCGCTTTGAAAATGTTTTTTGTTTTTTGCTAAACTCTCTGGTAGAAACTTCTCTTTGTTCATCTAGACTAAGGCCCTGTTTACACGACAATTTTTTCTGGTGTAAATGGAAAAGTTTTGTTGCGACAACGGCGCACGTTTTCCCTGAAAATGGCACAATTTACACCATTTTCATATATCTAATGTTGCCGTGAGAACGGAAATTGTAATTGAAACATTGTCATGTACATGTGTTAATGGAAAGGGGAAAAAAATCCTCTTTTCAATGAACTGTGTTGTGTAAATGTGGCTTAAGGCTACGTTCACACAGCAGGTAAATGCGGACCATATTCAACTTTTTCACCTCCAAATAAATCTGAATTGTGCCACTTCCATATGTGGTGCTAAATGGACTATGTATCTGATGGTTTTCAAAGCGTCTGCAGTCTGAACAGTCACGTTGCATCTATCCAACGTTTACACCATTGTCTTGACTCCGATTGCACATCCACACAGACTTTTCTACAGAAGTAGCAGTCACTGTAAACTTATAGTCGCTGACATCGTTAAGAGTTGGGCCCTCTTTTTTTTTTTTACATTTCTTTATCTTGTTATGATGTGGTCATAATATTGTTGGCTCCCATTCCTCAACAATTAAAAATAATACACAGACACTGATATTCATTATTACATCCATTAACGGTGTGCTGCTGGGTCGCTTGGGGTCGTGAACCGTTCAGACTGTTTGATGGTTAGTTCCATTGAAAAAATGGGAATTGAGCATAAAGACCTGCTGTGTAAACATAGCCTAAGATGACTCTGACTACAGGCAGAATACTGACTGCTGATAGCCTCACCACACAACCCCACTTCAGAAAAATCCAAGTGATAATTTTAAGGTTAATGTGTTAAATGAATAAAAAATTTATTTGATAATGAAGGTTTTGGA
Organism: Crenichthys baileyi; assembly: GCA_036173005.1. Classification (NCBI taxonomy): domain Eukaryota; kingdom Metazoa; phylum Chordata; class Actinopteri; order Cyprinodontiformes; family Goodeidae; genus Crenichthys; species Crenichthys baileyi. The sequence goes on from JAHHUM010000594.1 coordinate 807,328, forward strand.
TTGTAGAATTGCTAATCAAACTATTGTTGTAACTGTCTTAAGTAACAAATAGTTTCCAGAAAATACTAATCTAATAATCAAACGAGTAATACCTAAACTGGTATTAACTTTAACACAAATGTCATTATTACTCTGTTCCAACTTCGTTGTAAGACTGTGAAACATGAGAATTTGGGATTTTTCTTCTTATGCACTCTTCAGGCCTCAACTGAGTCTTTCTTCCTTAATGGCAATTTAATAATAGTAATGGTTACATGGACCAGATCCAGATTTCTCTTATCAATGATTCTGAGCAGATAAGACATGGCTGCTTGACTGTTTGACAATGCAGTGTGAAGAGATGGAGGACGGGGTGGAGGCTTGGAGAGAATGAATTTTCATAGTAGGCGTTTAGCTGGATGACGCTCCATTACTGGCAGTAACATTTACCCCTAAAGCTGCATGTAAGGAGATTAGCCGTGCAAATGTTAATGAAAGATCGAGATAAAGAATAGTAAAATGAGAGCAAGGGAGTGACCCCCAAATGCCTGAAGAGAGGAAGTAAAAAACTGACTGAAGAAGAGAAGAGGATTACTAATTATCAGTGTAATGAGTCGGTATTTTTATTTTGATATATAGGTGAATAATAGGGGTGAAATAATACATCCAACCCACTGGATGACGATGATACATAATACTCACAATCAAGATGAGATGAGATTTATACATTTGGAAAAACTCAGTGCCAATTTTGATAAAAATCAAGTCTTAGCAAATCACAAAGTGTTAAAGAATCAGCGTAAAATATAGCATTGGACTACTGTCCAGATATTTTCTCATGGATCATTCCCTCTGTTTTTTGGCTCTAATCAGTGATCGCCTTATTAAATACTGAATGATATATGTATGTATATATATATACAGGGGTTGGACAATAAAACTGAAACACCTGGTTTTAGACCACAATAATTTATTAGTATGGTGTAGGGCCTCCTTTTGCGGCCAACACAGCGTCAATTCGTCTTGGGAATGACAAATACAAGTCCTGCACAGTGGTCAGAGGGATTTTAAGCCATTCTTCTTGCAGGATAGTGGCCAGGTCACTACGTGACACTGGTGGAGGAAAACGTTTCCTGACTCGCTCCTCCAAAACACCCCAAAGTGGCTCAATAATATTTAGATCTGGTGACTGTGCAGGCCATGGGAGATGTTCAACTTCACTTTCATGTTCATCAAACCAATCTTTCACCAGTCTTGCTGTGTGTATTGGTGCATTGTCATCCTGATACTCGGCACCGCCTTCAGGATACAATGTTTGAACCACTGGAGGCTCATGGTCCTCAAGAATGGTTTGGTAGTCCTTGGCAGTGACGCGGCCATCTAGCACAAGTATTGGGCCAAGGGAATGCCATGATATGGCAGCCCAAACCATCACTGATCTACCCCAATGCTTCACTCTGGGCATGCAACAGTCTGGGTGGTACGCTTCTTTGGGGCTTCTCCACACCGTAACTCTCCCGGATGTGGGGAAAACAGTAAAGGTGGACTCATCAGAGAACAATACATGTTTCACATTGTCCACAGCCCAAGATTTGCGCTCCTTGCACCGTTGAAACCGACGTTTGGCATTGGCATGAGTGACCAAAGGTTTGGCTATAGCAGCCCGGCCGTGTATATTGACCCTGTGGAGCTCCCGACGGACAGTTCTGGTGGAAACAGGAGAGTTGAGGTGCACATTTAATTCTGCCATGATTTGGGCAGCCGTGGTTTTATGTTTTTTGGATACAATCGGGTTAGCACCCAAACATCCCTTTCAGACAGCTTCCTCTTGCGTCCACAGTTAATTCCTGTTGGATGTGATTCGTCCTTCTTGGTGGTATGCTGACATTACCCTGGATACCGTGGCTCTTGATACATCACAAAGACTTGCTGTCTTGGTCACAGATGCGCCAGCAAGACATGCACCAACAATTTGTCCTCTTTTGAACTCAGGTATGTCACCCATAATGTTGTGTGCATTTCAATATTTTGAGCAAAACTGTGCTCTTACCCTGCTAATTGAACCTTCACACTCTGCTCTTACTGGTGCAATATGCAATCAATGAAGACTGGCTACCAGGCTGGTCCAATTTAGCCATGAAACCTCCCACACTAAAATGACAGGTGTTTCAGTTTCATTGTCTAACCCCTGTATATGTGTGTGTGTGTGTATGTGTGTGTGTATACCACCCTTTTCAGCTCTCTTTAATGTTGTCCTTAGAGAAAAAATTTAATTGGTCAACATTGGAATCAGCAAGTCTGCCCTAAAAAAATAAGAAATTGGTATTGGCCAGGGCAAGGTTGGTTGGTGCATCTCTTTCATAAATCTCAAACGGTTGTGTTTAAAAAAAACAACTCTACTTTCAGTGTCATTGGTCACTATAGGTTGTGGACATGGTCCAGTTCAGTCTAGATCTCTTTAGTTAGCCAACAAGTGGTCTTACAGTGCTTACAAACTATTTGTAGCTTGTCTTTCACCCTGTCCCCATTTCTGTTTTCTACCAAGTAGCCGAATTGGTGCTATATGTATGATTTAAATTTGGTGATCTCTTCAATGATTTGTAACCAAGTTTTATTGACCAGCGAATATTCAAACTCCTCTAGTGACCCTTTAAACAAAAATACTGGCATCAAATCTAGGTACTTTTCCTTGTGTCATTGTAGACTTTCTGAGTCTCCAACGAGTAGGTGCATAAGGTTTTTTGTATTTTCAGCGAGGAGTATGTGCTACCATGGGTCCCTCTCCTCTATCAGATCACTCACAGGCGGCCCAGTCCTCCCATCCAGCTGCTGTCAAAGGAACTGTGCAGATGAATCCTGCATGCACAAAGCCACCACTGCCTGGGTTTATGCTGTTGTTGTAGGCTCTTAAGAGAACCATGGGGTTAAAAAGAAACCTGATTTAATAAAGTTAAGCTAAAATAATGAATAAAAAAACGGAAGAAAAAATATTAAGTAGCCGTAATGTGTCTTTAGGGTTATATTTTCTGGTTTGTAGGATTGGAATTGTGACATTTAAATTAACATAAGGAAGTTAATTTGTGTTTCTAAACATATTTAGGCTATTTCTTCCCACATTAATCCTAACTCACAACATTTATTGAAATTACATACACATGGCTAATGATGCAGATAGGGAGACATCACTTAACAGCTACGTTCCTAGCTGAACAGTTGGCAACACACACTTCACTTTGCCAAGAAGTGTTGTGGTGTTTTGAAATCAGAGCGAGAACTCAGGGCATTGAATCTCAATAAACCCCCGGTGGACATCTTCAGAAAGTGCACAAACAGGTGGAATGGGTTGAATAGGCCATCCTTGTTCAAGCTAACACTCTAACGCTTTGTTGGTAGTCAGGTCTTCTCAGCCTGGTGTGAGATTTTTGAATGAGACCTAATTAGAGCCTTGATCACCTTTTCTTGTAAGAACAAATCACCCCTGCCCTGCATCCTGATGCGCTGTGTGCCCATCAAACACAAATATACTCTGATGGTTTCAACAACCCTTCATTGTTTGAATGGTTGCCGGAGTACCATTGTTATTTCTGTGTGTGGATTGTTAAACCTCCGTGTACATTATTGATGACGGCAGATTTCATTGATGAATTATGCACCAGCCACTTAGGTGCTGCTTGTGGGAAGATTTGTCTAATATGGGATCTTGTTAAACATGGAAGAGAATTGTACTCTGGTGGAGTCCAAACTCTTGCAAGAGCTTAATGTTTAACAACAGAAAGGTCCCAATGGGAGATGATAGCACCAATATGCCGGTTTAATGTTTTTAATCTGTACTCTCTGAGGACTGCATCATCCGGTTTAAACAATTACATTCTTTCATCTTGTAGTTCTTGCTACAGAATCTGCAAGTACATGCAAAAGAACCATTCTTTCTTTGCTTGTTTAGCTTTTTTTAAACAAAGGTTAATGTTTGGTTTATGTGGGTTTGCAGCTATCTTCGTGCCTAAAGTGATTCTTTCAAGAACAAAGAAAAAGTATTTCATAAAAAAAACGCAGTGCACTTTTTAAAAGTACGTTATAGAGCTCAAATCGAGCTTTGCAATGGAAGTAATGAGACATTTTTCAGATTTATCTTTTCACTAATCCAAAGCAGGTGTGCTATCACTTTACTATTCTATGTAAGGGACAGTATACCAACCTCCTCCTTTCCTTGAACTGTCCTTTTCCCTGTGTAGACCTGATTCCAAACTGCTTCCGCCACCTCTCTGACTGTGAAACCTTTCCCGTGACGTATTGGCAAGTTCACTAATATGAAACATACAAAATTGCCCCTGGAGCTGCTGGTGAATTATTCATGCCATGCCATGCACGTGTTCCCACCCAGCTTAATTACAGAGATGATTGGTCCCCCCTAAATACCAGGGACATCCTAAGTTGCTCCCAGAAACCTCAACAAACGCTCTGAAATGTTTCCAAAGGATTCTAGCGTTCTCTTTTCCAGCCTAGTGCTGGATGAAGCTGTTCTTTTTTGACTGTCCCTAAACCAAATGCTGTTTAACCCTGAAGCCAGCTTAATGTTGCTTTGCATTAATGCAAGTGGTAAATCGTTCAGCCAAAGCTAAAAAAAAGATTTCCTCTCTCAGGAACTGGCAGCAGCAGGACGTAAAATCACAAGAGCATGATTGATGTCTCAAGAGTGAAATTTATTACCCTGGCAACAGATGAAAATCCAAATGCACTTATGGTGATATGTGAATATCATGTATGCTAAGTGTTTTAGTGACATTTCTCATCAGTCATTGTAGGAATGATGACAACTTCTTTGTGCTGCCTGTACAATCTCTTCACAGTACAGACACAAACTTCACTGTATTTTATTGGAATATTATACGATACACCAACACAAAGTAGTCAGTAATTGCAAAGCGGAAAGAAATGTACTAAAACCTTTATAGAACTGCCTTTTGCTTCATATGCAGCTGTGGGTCTTTTGGAGTATGTCTCTACCATATCTGTATACCGTATCTACAGACTGAAATGTGTGCCCAATTTTCTTTGTAAAGTGGCTCAAACCTGAGTATGCTTTGATTTAAACAATTCTATTTTTGCTCTGGCTGTATGTTTAGGATTGTTGATCTGCTGAAGGTGAACTTTGTGACGTGCAAAGCTGAATAGGTTGCTGCATTTGCTACAGCATCGGTCTGTCTGCTTGACGATCATTCTTGGTAGTCATGGCAGATAAGGCAGCAGTGTGCAGCAGGATGGATGGATGGATGGATGGATGGATGGATGGATCCTCTAAGCCCATTAAAAGATGCTGCAAAAGAGATGCAATAAAACAGTGGTTGGAAAAACTCAGCTGCTTCTCCTCTGTTTCAAACTCCTAAACTTTAAAGTCTTGATCTCAGCTCTGTCTTCCTCTCCAACCCATTTGTTACAGAAGTCTGTCATCCCATATGCCAACCTGCTGGCCTTGGCATTCCAGTCGTTGTAGAGCAGGAAGTAGCCGTGAGCTTGTAGGAATAAAAGGGTCCCCACTTTCCTATGACCTGGTTTCGAGGACTGAGCTCTGCAGGCTCACGAACAGACTCTGTGGAAAAACGCCTCCAGACGATCAAGTGCTTTTCATTTTATCTGCTCAATCGCTGAACGCAGGCCGACTGCTAACTGCGTAGAGCAAGAGGTCCCTCACTGTTTGTCACCGCATCACAGAGGGAAAATAAAAGGACAGAGAAAGAAAAGCAACTTTCCCTAAGGTCAGGTGGAAGGGCAGGAGTGAGGGACCTGCCTGATCTGTGATAAAACCATCAGAGTGTGAACAAATGTTGTGGACAGATTGGATGTGATTGGCGAGATCTTGAAGTGATGGAGGAAGCTGTTCCAGGCTGACAGGAGCTTGTCCTAAGACACCAAGAGAAAAAGTCTCAGCTTTTCTCTGTTTAAATATAGGTCAAGCCTACTCAAAAGAAATGTTAATATTTAGGGGAAATGTCTTATAATGTAGACTGAATATTAATGAAGATGGAGCCAGGAGGCTGTTAACTTAGCGTAGCATGAAGAAAAAGTTAAAATCTGCCCAGCATTCGTATACAGCTTATTAATTAAGAAAATAATTAATTAATTATTTAGTTTAATCTCTGTACAAATTCAAGCTAAAAAAAAACACAACTTCTGGCAATGCTTAAAATACCACAAAAATAATTTCTGCTTTCTATCCTTGAGTTTTTCAAACTGATTTATTCTACCTAACGTTTTACCATTTACCATTTAACATACAGTGCCTTGCAATTGTATTCATACAGTTTGAAATTCTTCCCCATTTTGGCATGTTACAGCCACAATTTTCAGGTTACTTTATTAGGATTTTATATGATAGCCCAATTCAAATTAGTACAGAACTGTGAAGTGGAAGGAAAATGCTATATGGTTTTCAAAAGCATGATATAGAAAACTTTAAGGAACACACACAAACCTGGCTTTATGGAAGAGTTGCAAGAAGCCATTGTTGAAAACAAACTATAAGAAGTCATGTTTGCAGTTTGCCACATGTAGGAAACACTTCAAACATGCACCAATGTGAAACATGTTGGCCTGCCTGCACAACTCTAAATGTGGAGGAAAACTAAAATAGCATATCATCCTGAACACACCACGCCCAGTATGAAACATGGGGATGGTAGCATCACGCCTTGAGAATGCCTTCCTCAGGAACAAGGCAGCTGGTCACTGACCCTAAACATATGAGTTTCAATTAAATGCGTTAAATCAAAATATATTTTAGTGTTACACTGGTCTGGTCAAAGTCCAGACCTGAACCCAATTGGAAATATTTAAAAAAGACTCGACTCACCCTGGGATGAGACCCTGAACTTGCTGGAGGGACTATATATCCAGTCTGGCCTGGGAACGTTTGGGATCCCCCAGAATGAGCTGCAGGATGTCCCTGTCCCATGTCTGGGGTTCCCTCCTGGACCTGTTGCCCCCGCAACCCAATCTCAGATAAGCGAAAGACAATGAATGGATGAATGACTTGAAATCTGGTGTTCATAAATTCTCTCCATCTAATCTTACTGAGTTTAATCTGCTTTTCAAAGAAAGGGAGGAAATTTTAGTAAAATTGATTCTATGGCAGCTGTAATTGCTTCAAAAGATGTTTCAACAAAGTATTGACTCAGGCAGGCTGAATGTATATAAACATTGAATGTAGAGTAGAGGCTGACATTTTTTCAGGAATCCCATGTGAACGCCGTGGGATGGGAGACAGCATTAGAAAAGATCACGTGATTGGGACGGTACAGGATAAAACATGAATGGTAGCAGACGGGAGCAGGAGCTAACCAATAGGAGGGAAAATAAACTAGGATCAATTGTCTTTGGAAATGTAAGTAATTCGGTCTTTTCTATCAGTTAAAGTTTTCCTAATGAAGTCTCTTTCTAATGTAGTCCTAGTGTCAAGTAGTGAGACGAGCTATAACAATACTCTCATATATTTTCACAAAAGTTTTCATACATCTCCAAAGTGGTCTATAGAATCTCACTTCAGTGTAAAAGCCATCCAGTTTAGGTTCCACCCATTTGAATATTTTAGATTTTTACCAAAAGATGATGATGCCGTTCAATACCGTTAACTGGACAAGCCAACTCTTTCTTTCCTGAGCGTTTGTGTCACCTTCTGCAAGGATGCCCCCCTGGGTGGTGAGCCACATTGCCCCTATCAAAGACCTTTTTACATTTTTTCTTGTAAAAATGTTGAAAACTATGTATTATTTTTATTCCACTTAACAACTGTGTGTTTGGTGTTAGTCTGTCATATTAAAGCTCAACACCACAACACACTTTTTGGAGTAGTGATATAACACATAAAAAAGTTCAAGGAACATCATTACTTTTGCAAGGCTCTATGTGTACTACTAATTGCAGGTTTCCCAATTATTTCAGTCAGACCAGTCAAACATTTTCAGCAATAAACTAGTCTATCTTTAAGATGAACTGTTCTTTATACTGTGCGAAATCTATTAGTTTAAGCACTACATGGGAAAAAAGATTCTTTTTCAACCATGATCTCTTGAGACACTAATATATCAGTCCCTGGGTAACAAAGAGGAAGCCCTGATCGAAGTCGGGAAGTTTACATTCAGATCTTTGCTTAGCTGTTGCCAGCTCAAGACTGTCCCCAGTTGCGTGGACTCATGTTGGCGGCAGCTGTCACGTTTCTCCCAAACTCTGAGTTCAAAGGTCAGCTGTTGGCCCCCGCAGGCTGACTCCCATTTGGTCGACTAACGTCAGATACCAGAAGCCTGGCTGTCACAGAGGACTATGTGTTGGGTTGTTTTCACAGCGTTTTCCACTGGATCCGCTAGAAGCTGGTTTTTATTGCTCTCTTCCGTGGCAGGTTTTTCTTCCTTTCATTAGGAAACACACAAAAAAACCCAGAAGACAATATGCCCACCAACTTGTCGGCTGTTCACTCAACTGAATCAGGTTCCCACAGGGTCAGGCCCCATCCATGCTCTCTCTCGGTCACCTCCATGTTCACACGGCCTTGCTGTACATACATGTGAACAAGTCATCCCTTCTTTCCTGCTATCCAAACAGGAGTTCTTCTGTGTCATCACACATATCCACAGCAGTGGCATTTCCTGTCATGTGTGCTGAGCTCAGCTCTCCACAGGAGCCCAGCAGCTGTAATCCAATAATAACAATGCAATGGGCTCTCACATCATTGTGGATTTTTTTTTTATTCTAATGACATTTTGACAGCACATTCTGTCTTTGGGTGAAGGGAACTTCTAAATGCCATGTTCTCAGATTAACTTTAAAACTTAATCTTAAACATTTGGAGACTTTATTTGCAGAGAAATAGCCGTAAACACTTTGTTGTACTTTACTGTAGCACTTATTGAAGTAGACACGGCTGGAATCAGTACCAAGCAATACAACTCATGCAAAGCTGCCGCCACGTTGATTTTAATGCTTTTGTCATTACAGTTGGATTAAAAAAAATGTTTGATACTAAAAGTTACCAGGCTAATGGCACAATCACTAAACTGGACAACAAAAATAATTCTCGTGTTTGACTGCCAAGTCATAGTTGTTGATTGTGATTTAATGGCAAAAATAGCTGCCAATTATCTCTGCATTACACACTGTAGATATTTAGAGATTTTCTTGCCAGTTATAACACAAATCCCCTACTGAGGTAATGAAATGTGTTGGAAAATAAAAACAAGCAGTTTGAATCCCTAAAATGTTTGGCTTACTGATACGAGGAATAAATAAATTCAGCAAATATCCGCAGTTTATAAGCTGTGATTCAAAACTAGTTTGCTGTTTTCTTTATTAAATATGAAAAATAGATTTTTCTATACAACTGATCAAATAAAGGAATGCATTTTCTTTTATGAATAGCTTATCAAACTTTAAAAATATCTACTATACTGAAGAGAAAATCTGAATGAACTTCAAATTGTAAAGGAACATATGCCGAAGAAGGAATAATAACAGTGGTCGACCAACCAGGGCTTTTTGGCAGATTTTTGATCTTCAAAATTGGTTCCAATTTTCATTTAAGAACTATCAGTAACAACAAAATACTCAGCGTGTAATGATGTAGCTATTACCACACTAATATTTGAAAAGAAACAGCTTTGGGACGAGGCGGAGTTACCATGTTTCTGTCAGATCTCTGCAGTAAAACGGGATTTTGCTAACATTTCAAAACAAAGACAACACGGTCACAGCATTTAAACTGTTTGTAGCTACTGATATTAGCATTTAGCATGGCTTTGCTAGCCTTACTACCTGCCAGTCATTGTGTGGATTCCCTGTAATGTAAGTAGACCCCCTGTAATGTAAGAAGACCCTTATCTTAGCTGTGAGATTTCCATAAGACTGCTGGCATTTGCTAATCTATCGAGTCCACTGACAGACAGAACAGAAGGATGGACCATGAACCACATTCTCCTTTCTTTTTTCTGCTTTATTCCCCTTGTTGTCAGAAATTGAATGAGCTCACATGCCTCAGGTGAAAATAGTTGCCTCACTTCCTTGCTTCTTACACCTCTTATCTTACTCTGACTTCATTTGTAAACACCTCACTGATACTGAAGGGAGCTGAGTCTTCCTAACTCCATAAGAGCCTACACACTAAAAAGTGTTTTTGATGATCAGGAACAGACCAGATTTTTTGCATCTGGCCAGCCACTCACCTGTTAGGACTAATAAAGCATAAAATCAGTCAATTCTGGTATCTCCACGTAATAAAAAGTACATTCTGATGAGACAAATGAATTGAACTATAGTTTCTCTTTGAAAAGACGTCCTGTGATTAGATTGTTGCACTCTTTGCTTGATGTTGGTAGGCTGTATTATTTGACAACCATATTTTTTATACTATTGTACTGAAGTGTTACTGAAAAAAGTTGTAATACATAGGCTACAAAGCAATTCTTCTTCCTGTTATCTGTATTGTTGTAGCACTCGAGACAGTAAGAAAAGCCACTGGACTTTAAAGACAGTCAACTTTTTGTGTCTTTTGTTTTAGTCCAAACTCCTGAAAATGTTCCTCTGTTTTTGTAACTCTAATGTGTTCGTCCTCCACAGGGTCAGCTGTCCCAGGCCTTAAATGGTCTGTCAGACAGAGCCACCGAGGCAAAGGAGTTCCTGGTTCAGCTAAGAAACACAGTGCAGCACATCCAGGTACTCACGCATTCGCCCAAACAAGAAGATAATTATGGCTTTCTTTATTGCAACCTTAAAATACACTGAACTTAATTCTACTTGAACTAGGGATGGTGTTTTATTACCTAGCTCATATTCCCTTCTGTTATTCACCTGGGTATATATTTACATGTCTTATAAAGACAAAAGACTTTGGTGTAATACATGTATTGTTGACTCCATTTTTGTAATCTTTGTTTTGAAATGTTTTTGTTTTACTGACTTTACTTAAAGGTTTTTTTCCTTGCATTAGTTAAGTTGTGCGAACTCCATGTAGTCATGATTGATATGTGCAGTGTTTTAAATTATGACATGCAGCTTTACAAAATAAAATAAAAAACCCTCTAAAACTGGTAGTATCGGCTTCATAAACTGAAACTGATGACTTAGAATTTAGGATTTAGAAGCTCGTGTCACGACAAAGCCAGATGAAGCTGTGGTCAGCCTAATAGGGTGATTAGAGGAGTAAAGTGAGATTAAAGCCCCCTATTGATAATGATCCCACAGCCAGACTTAGATACACGAGTGGATATTTACTGAGTGGTGCAGTGGAGGAGTGAATATTACAGATGTGTGAAAATTGACAGTAAAATGTTTCAGTGTATAAAAATAGTACTCTAATTACGATTGTTTAGTTAATAATATTGTTCATGTCTATATTCTAATATGATACATTTATGAGTTTTGTATTTTTGTTATCAAGCAATTCCATGTACAGTACAAGTAAGCGTTATTAGGGAAGCAAATTTCTGGGAATTGTTAGAGTTGTACCGTTTTTAATTCACAAGACATTATGTGAATAAACAATAATAAACTAGGAATTTAAAGTTTTGAAGACTGGCCCTTGATAGAAATTTTAAATCAATTTGATCTAATTTCCACAGCGCTTTTTATACCATATGAATGATTTGAACGATAGAATATTAAAACTGGAGTTCAAAACATTTGACCATAGGACAGAGAAATAGAGATAACAAACCAAACTTAGAATCTGATAAATGAAGAAAGAAATTAGTAAAATTACTGAACTTTAAGTAAAAGCCAGGCTAAACAAGTTTTTTAGCTTGCCTCTAAAAGCATCACCACTCTTAGCAGACCTCATATCTTGAGGAAAGCTCTTCCAAAAATGATGTAAGTTGGGAAAATATTAATTAGCAGGTTATTAACTAAAACAATAAGATTTAATGCAAGTACATTTGAGTGTATCAAATGAACATAGGATGCTCCTTACTTTGGCTGGTTTATGCCTGTGTTCAACGTGTAATTTCACACTCTCTGTGTGGGTTTTTTACCCCTCAGGAAAACGGCGTGGAATTTGAGGCCTGTTTGGTGGCACAGTGTGATGCCCTCATCGACGCCTTGAACCGACGCAAGGCCCAGCTCCTGGCCCAAGTGAACAAGGAACACGAACACAAGCTTAAGGTGAGTAACAGGGATCCAAGTTCTGTCTGTAAACCTTGTCAGATGCATCTACTATCATCTGTGTTAAAATGAGGTGAAACAATATCTACATATTGTATTACCCCTTAAAATGTATTGTTTTGGAGCATGACTTCCACACTGCTTGCAAACAAAAAATAGATAAAATGGAGGTGTAGTAACTAATGCATGAGCTCTCTCTGCAAATTAAGTTTCAAATTGGAATGAAAACAGAAACTGGTGCCTCTCTAACATCTGAGAAAATCGGATTGAGCTGCCATAAGCTAAAGCTATTACTTGCCCTCAGGGGAGCAAATCTATCATTATTTGCAGTAACATAAAATGTTTATCTGCAGTTTAATTGCTTGAGAAAATCCTTTTTAGAAAATCCTTCACTGAGGTTGGTTTCATCCATGTAAATTTTTTTTTTTTATCATTAATTGCTGATTGTATTGATTTCATGAAGATTCATGAAATCAGAGTCTTGTTTTTTTTGCTTCATTTTCCTTTAAAGCATCCACAGCAAATTGAACTCGAGCTATAAGTGAGAGGAGGAAGAGAAGAGACACATTTGTTTTGTACAGCATCCAATTTCATGCTTGGACGCTGTGCAGAATCAGGGTTTCACACGTGTAGGTGGGTTGAACAACACAGCCTGTGCATGGTAACATGTGAGTGGACTGACGCGCAGCACAGACAAATACATGTTTCACATTTTCTACTTTCCATGGTTCTTGTTTTTGTGCAGCATTTAATAGCAGTTGAAACTTTACACTTAAGTGTTTTTTTTTTACCTTCATTTATTAAAATGGCAATTTTTTAAGGAGGACAGTGCAGCACACTTAAAAATACCTGTTAATTTTTACCCATCATAGACTTCCAACAGTCCATGAATAACAAGCTGGAAGTGGTAATGTGTTAAAGAAGAACTGCATTTAGTGCCTTGCAAAAGTCTCCACACCCTTTTAACCTCCACATTTGGTCATGCTACAGCCACGTACTTCATTGTATTATATTGAGATTTTATGTGGTAAACCAACATGTTAGTTAGTATTGAGCTCCCCTCATTCCATTCTTTATAGAAACATCCATTTCTACCAGCTTTGCCCACCTAAAAACTGAATTTTTTGCCCATTCTTCCTTGCAAAATAGCTCAAGCTCATTCAGACTGAATGGAAATATTCCATGAGCATCAATCAACAGTTTTCCTGCAGATTCCCAATTAGATTTAGTTCTGGACTTTTACTGGGACTACTATTTGTATTTATGAATATGCCTTGATCTAAACCTCTCTGTTGTAGCACTGGCTTTATGTTTATGGCTGTCCTGCTGGTAGGTGACCCAGTCTCAAGTCTTTTGCAGCCTGTAACTGTTGTTTTTTTTTTCCAGGATGACTCTGTGTTTAGCTTCGTCCTTCTTTGTTTCAAAGCATTCCCACAGCATGATGCTGCCACCAACACATGTTATTTTGCAGTTGTGCCATACTCTTTCCATTTTCGGATAAAGGATTGAACAGTACTCAGTGAGATGTTTAGAGTTTGTAGTATTCTTTATAACCCAACCCTGCTTTAAACTTCTCCACAACTTTATCCCTCAGTATTCTGTTGTGTTCCTTGGTTTTCATGATGTTGTTTGTGCACTAATATTTTCTAGCGAACCTCTGAGGCCTTTACAGACCAGCTAGATTTATACTGAGATTAAATTACACACAGGTGGGCTCTGTAGGTGATTTCTGAAGGCAATTGGAAGAACTGTATTTTACTTAGGGGCATTAAAGGAAAGGGGACTAAATATAAATGAACACCACACTTTTCAGATTTTGTTTCGTATAAGATTTGGAAAATCATGCATCTTTCCACTTCACAATTATGCACTACTTTGGGTCTGGAAATAAAATAAAAGCATTGTTTACACCAAAGCTGGAACCATTTTCTATACGTGAATTTCTTTGACTAACATTAAAACTCTGTAATAACCTGAGAAAAAGTTGGTGCTCTTGGACCTAGTAAGGATTTACAAATGCCAGTACTATTGCAGCTCAAAATGACTTTACCACCAAGTTTTTTATTTGTAAGTTTAAACATTAAAGAAACAATTTCCACACACCGAGGCATGCCACGCATGTGAATTGACAATGTGACACATGACAGAGATCCCATATAACTGGCTTTTACTCAGACATATAGAACATGCTTTTTATGGTTCTTTTTGTGTCCCAGGCGCACTGGCTGTTTAAACAAATAACTTTGAAATATTATGTTTTTCTTTTAAATTTTTTAACTTACAAAGAAATAGCCTATACTGTTGTCTTTGCTCTGACTGGATAGCTGATTTGACAAAAAAACAGTTGTCTGCTTGTGTAAAAAACGGAAAGCCATTAAAAACAATAAAATAAGAGAAAAAAGCTTAAAGGTATTGCTTGATTTTTCTGTTGAGATGCAGATTTTTTTTAAAAGCACGTTTTCTGTTTTATCATGGGTCCATGCACATTAAAAATATAACATGCCCCGGTGGTTGGATTTTTGATAGTTTTTTGATTGGGAGAGAACCCAATCAAACCTTGAGCCTCCAATGTGTTTCCATGCACCTGTTAGCTTGATGCACATGTGCACTGTCAATTGAATCCTAATGCAGGTGGCGGGCCTGAAATTGCTGTTGCATGTGCTGCTTTAATCACAGGAGTTACCCACAATATTGTATTGCTGATGCAACGCACTATTGTTCTATTTCAGGATTTTATTTGCAACCTTTCCTGTTAAATGTAGACATCAGTCAGGATGGAGGGATGCATTTATGAAGACTGTTTTGTGGAATCCACTATAGGAGTTTGCATGCATGTACAATCACTAGGCTTTCTGCTTCAATGTTCTGCAGGTTTAACTGAATGAGACTGTTCCACCCAATAGACTCCTCTAATTATTAAATTATACTTATACAACAGGATCCAGCTTAGCATAAGAAAGTCATAAAATGACCTGAAATCTGTCTGAAAGGAAACTGCGGCTGCAGATGATGAGGCGTCTGTGGCACAGCCTCCCACCGCTCTCCTGTGTTTGACTTGACTTGTTTAGCTTGCATTTGCAAAGCCGTGGAGAACAGAGGTAGTCCTTTATTGCATGAGTCAGGTTATTTTTTTTTTATCTCCCTGAACATCAGGAAGCCTGACCCATGTATTTTTGAAGGAGATGGCACAGGCGGTGGCTAGTTTTATAGAGGTCTGTCACATGGAGGGGTTACAAAAGCTCCCCCACTGAGTCTCGCTCTAACGCCCACACAGACATGTGATGCTGCTCTCCTGTTTGGATTTGTCTGGAAATGAAAATGCAAACTGAACAAGCACAGTATATAAAAAGGAAACATTTGTTTGTCAAATAAATTGCCTTATAAAAGTATGCTCAGAAACATATCAACATATTGTCTCATTACAACCATAAACCTCGTATTTTATTATGATTTTATGTGATAGACCAACACAAACCATTGCATATTTTCAAAGGTATCAGAAAAGCATACATGGTTTGCAACTGAAAAACGTTTCAGCCCCTCTGAGTCAATCATTTGCAGAACCTCTTTTCACTGCAATTAAAGCTGCAGCTCTGCACATCTAGGAAATGAAATGTTTACCTAGCATGCATACCTTGCTTTAGTCATTTCTGCGAAGATCAATTTCCAAGACTTCCCACAGATTCTCAGTTGGATTTAGATCTGGACTTGACTGAGTTTCAAATTCTTCTAATTCTGCAACTATACAAATAAAAAAAAAATACAAAGATCTGTTGCTGCTGAGCAAATCTTTCCAGTCTGTGCTGACAGTTTGCCCACATTTAAATGAGGCATTATGCATGCTTTCAGTGGAAAGTATGACCATATTTATAGATACATAGTTATGTAAATAGAAGCTGGAGCAAACAGCGATGGGTTCTCAAAGACCAGAGCTAAACACACTGTTGAATATTTGCTGAAGGTTGGAGGTAATTTTGATAAAAGAAAAGAAAAGGGGAAAAAGTGACTCCTGTGGTGTGCCAGTCAACGCTTTTTATCCTCAGATCAATCTGTGGATAGATCTTTTAATGGTCTTTTTGTAAGTTTAAAAAAATCCAAATTATTTATAGTTTAAGAAACATCAGTCCAAACATGCTTCCTGTTATTAGAGGTGAACACTTATTGGTCCTGCTGTGTTTGTGTGTGAAGAGAGGACAATTGCAACCTACTACTAAAACAGGTGAAGATAGCCCCAACCTGCTAGAATTGAAGGATCTGTTTCTGTCTGCATGTTTTTAGTGTCGTCTGCTTGGTGAATCCTGTGCAGAAATAAAGCAAATTGCACGAGTAAAACAGCTGCGAAAAAACAGACCAAATTGCATTGCTTTGTGAATTTCCCTCCAGATTTTTTGAGTAAAGGCTGGAGAAAACAGAGGAGCATTGCTTCTGCAGTCAGTCTCAGTCACTTGATTTCATCTGGTAGGAGTCACTTCACAAACTCAGCAGAGGACAGACGATAGCTGATTAAAGCAAAATGATTCATGGAAGATGTCAGTTTGCATCCTCCCCTTGCTCGCTGGAAAATTTACTAGCACATGTCTTGACTGCTGGCTACCCAGTTTAGATGCTTCAATAGGTTAAGAAGTTTGAGGTGGGTTTTTCCTGTTCTCTGTGGACTTTTTGACATAAAAAAAAAGATTGTATGTAATAGACCAAAACAAATATTTTTATATTCACCCCACTTTACCCTGGTAGAACCCAGTGCAACCAATTACCTTCACTAATCATGTAATGGGTAAACAGAGTCCCCGTGTGTAATTTAATCTCATCATAAATCCAGCTCTTCTTTAAAGGCCTCAGAGGTTATTAGAGAACAGTGGTGAACAAACAGCATCATGATGACCTATAACAAACCAGAATCAAAGAGATAAAGCTGTGGATAAATTTAAGGCAGGATGAGTCAATAAACATAATGCCAAGCTTTGAACATCTAAGTAGTATGCTTATTCTTTATTCTTTACAAAATGGTAATCATATCATCTAGTTAAATTTTGCAAAGTCCAGTCGAGATCTCATGGATCACCTCAATCAATGTTGATTTTAAAAGCATATCAGGTAACCACAGTGATCATTTAAAGCAAGAAACATATTTGGAATAAGACAAATGAGCAGCAGTCTTTTGAATGAAAGCCAACAGTTTTTGTTCCATAATCACAGCGTTGTGTTCACACACTTCCTGGAATGTTTCCTTCCTCCCTTCCCCGGTTTCACGTGGTTTCCCCGGTTCATCTTGTTTCCCAGTAACCCAGCAGTATGACACAACTGCAAACCTACCAAGACATGGTCGAACATTCAAACTGACAGGCCAGGCAAGGAGAGCATTAATCAGAGAAGCAACCAAGAGGTCCATTGTAAATCTGCAGAGATCCTCAGCTCAGGTGGAAGAATCAGTTGAAAGGATACCCATGCACTACACAAATCTGGCCTTTATCGAAGAGAAACAAGAAGAAAATTATTGCTGAACCAAAGCTATTAGAAGCCCTGTTTGCAGTTTGCCACTAATAAACCTGAACACACCACATAAATACAAGGCAGTCCTGGAAGAAAACCTGTTAGAGGCTTTCAGCGAATGTGAGACTGGAATGGAAGTTCACCTACTAGACAATGAACCTAGTCACTGAACCTAGACGTACAGCCAAAGCCCCAAAGTAATGGTTTAGATCAAAGCATATTCATGTGATGGAATGGCCCAATCAAAATCCAGACCAAGGCTTCTTACTATAATTGCAACAAAAGGTGGTTTTATTTACTTCTTCTATTGAAAACTTTTCCGGTATTACTTGTTAACTAACAAAAAATAAAAAGTTTATGATGGTCTGTCATAAATCACAGCAAAATACATTGAAATGTGTGGTTCTAACATGACAAAAGGTGAGGAGCTACATAGTGCATGAATACCTTTATAAGGCACTGTAGATGAGCTTTTAAATTGTAGAAAATTTGCAAATCGCAGACATTTTGGTTACTCAGACCAGTAATCAATGAGATGTAGAAGTCACAATGTGGAATATGAGCAATAAACCTTTTAAATTAGTTTCACCTCTGTTCTTGGAAATAACATTGGGGAAAAAATAAGAACTGAGATGTGTAGATAGTGAAAATCGTTTCAGATTTGCCTCTGTCGTTTGCCTCTGCTCCTTTATCATAGAGCAGATCTTCCTTCCAACACTTATCTTCCATCTGATAATGAAATAGAAGTCATAAGTAACAGCTCCTCGCTGACAGCTGAGTCACAGCGGATATGGAGCTTGTCACATCCTGTGACCATCACTCCGAGCAACATGCCATGTTTTCCAATCTCTGCATCCAGTTTGGTTTCTTATTTCCATCTTTCTTATTCTGTGATTTCCCCTATCTCACATGTATTCCTTTTCTGCACTTTAATTCACTTACACAAGCTTTCAAAATTATCAAACTGTAACAGATGTAAAGCTGTGGTCCTAACTTTGCACCCTCTATCCTTAGGACCGGTGCAAAAAGACTTGTTGGAAGTGCAGCCACAGTATCTTGCAAGGCCAAATGTGCCGCAGTGGCCCAGTAATTACAGCGGGCATAAATAGAAGGAGGCTGAAAGAGCTGTAGTATTATATAGAGAGAGAGATGGCTCATTATTTGAGCTGCTACTGAATCTCAAACGCAGCACAAAACATTAGATCCACATGAGAGTTACACACACTTAGCAGCTGCTGGTGAAAACTGGGAAGCAGGGAGCTGGTGGAGGATGCCATTTGGGCTCTTATTTACCCCAGAATGATGACAAATGCAGATATCAGGCAGCAGAAATTATCAATAACCTGCTGTTATTGTGTTTCTGAGACCTCATGTAGAAGTTCTGGCCCACTTACGCACCTTAACTCACATAAAGATGCTACATTTCTTCCACTGTGTCACACCACATACTGCTGCAGCTCCTGCCCTCTTGTCTATATTCAGATAAATGAATCCTTCCTTCGCTGATTTTCTAGCAGTCATCTGGCAGAGCGGCGTTGCTGTTGGCAGAAAGATTTTTTTTCCATCTTATGGAGAACCTACTTTTCACAGATTTTAGTAGAGATGACTGATGGATGCTGAGAGGAACAGTAAGCATTCTTGTGAAAGAATAAGAATTATAGAAAATATTTCTTTTTTTAACTTAATGCTACAATGCTGAACATTTACCCAGTTCAACATTGCTGGTCATATGTATTGGCACCCATGGTATACATTAGAAAACTGCATTTTTTTTTATTATAGTAGCATTATTCTGAAAATCTTTAAAACGAGGGACAGACAGCATTTTAAGAAATAAGTATGTTAATAAAACTAGTGGTTGCACAAATAAATATAACTGATACAGTTTTTCATTCCAAACCTCACTTTTTAAATTTGATCAGAGTTTCTAGGAACCTCTAACTGGTAATCCGTGTCTTCTTGTTTCCCAGGGGTATAAATATGACATGACAAAGTCCCCATAGCAACTTCTTGAGGCTTTCTACATGCCAACTGGTTGTTTAGGAGCGATGCCAGAAAAAAAAGCTTTTCTGTCCTAACTCTATCAGGACTTTAACTGGAATTTTGTTCTTTGTTGAGATCAGACGGTTTCTTTTGCAATGGCCCTGCGAGTTAGAGTGCATGGTATCATAAAATCTTTGAAAAAACAGAACATCTTAAATAAAAATCCCTTGCACTTCATGAATAAACAGAAAACAAGCCATCATTAGATCTTTCACAGGATACTGATCCAAAAACATGCAGCCAAATCGACACAGAAATGGTTCTGCAGACAGAAAATCAACCTTCTTCCATGGTCATCCCAGTCCACAGACATAAATCCTATTAAAAAAAAACCTTTGGGATGGGCTAAAGAGAAGAGAACATAAGAGAGGATCCGAGAGATATTGTGCAAAGCGGAATAGTCAAGAATCCCTCTCTCCGTGTGTTCAACCTTTGCGAAAAAGGGGGTTATATAAGTATTAAAAGCTGGGGGACCAATCATTAGCAAATTGTAAGAATATGCTACTGGAAACACGATGAATGTATTCAAGCCTTTTAAGACACCTTTAAGAGGGAAGCTAATAAATGTGGTTGGCGCTGTATATGAGTTACGAGGTTATAGATGCAGAGAATGGACAGGATTGTTAAACAGGCAGAGGCAGCAGTGGCAAATTCCTCCTGGAGCACTGCCAGGCCACTGCAGGGCTGCGGATGTTTTAGAGTCACAGCAGGGACAGTTTGGACCAAAACTGTCCGTATCTCAAAGCCAGAGATACAGACCTGGACTAAAATGTCCTCCAACTGTGCGATGAGAAAGGTTAAACACTGTCCTCTGGCTGATTAATTTCTCTCTAAAAGGAAGTGGCTGGTGATTTAGCAAATTACAGTCGGAGCAGATTAATGTGACTGAACCTCAGAGGAGAAGCTTTATTTTTGCGTGGTTAGTTTCATTTCATACTGAATGGATTTTAGTAAAAGTTCTGTCAATTTCTGTCATTCCTTTGGAATTTCAAACTGTTATCTGTCGATTATCTGTCGATTTTACTGAAATGAATGCTCCTAAGTGTTTAAACCTAGTAAAAACACTGAGAAGGTTAAAGGGTAAAAATTTAATTTTAGAACCAAAAAATATCTTGAAAGTTTGAATCATAAACAAAACACAATCAGCCTTTTCAGTGTTTTTCCAAAGCTGACAAGACATTTTAAAATACAAGCATTAACCATTCTTTCCAAACATTCCCCCTGTATGTTGCAGCTGCAGCAACAACTCATTTTTTTTAGTGCTTAAGCGAAATGAATGACGGGTTGTATATATTTGACTTCCTTCCTTTCCATCCGTTACCTTGAAGTGACTATAGAGCCTAGCAACATGTTACTGTGGGAAGACTAACTGTGGATGGATTTATAGAGTTTCAATGGCTTGACCTCAGGGTAACATGTTTACAACTACATTACTGTACTACATTAAACCAACAAGTAAAACACAAATCAAATGTGTGTTTAGAAATGAGACTTTTAGCTGCTTCCATTCACTGCTGCACCCAAATACAGTGTATGCTGGTGATAAAGTTGTTGGGAGAAAAGGAGTACATACACATCAGCGTAAGAAATTACAATGCTTTTAAATCCTTGGATAGAGTGCTGATCTATTAGCTATCCAAGGTAATGCTCAGAGCCACTATTTTTCTGACTTCCATTACCATACAGATTTTTATCCCATGAACTCACATTCATGCTGGAAAGTTTGCTATCACTGCTGTCTTATTGGGTGACCATTGTGTTATGCATTAATGCCAGATTTAAGTGTTGCATATGTAACATTATCACTCTTCTGCAACTTTTGACTGCATTTTCGGCTGCCTTGTGCTAAATTTCTTTCTTTAACACTTCTTCTTATATTTCTCGACTTCAACTATTGTGAACTACAAGCCTGAAAACAACTTAAAAGGAAAAGTTGTTAAAATGATGATACCTGCTTTTCAATTCCTTCATGAACGTGATGTTGTCCTCTTGCAGCAGTGTTTTCTGAAACATCTCTGCAGCTCTGAGGCTCATTCTGACATCAGTCCTACAGCAGAGACAGCTGTGAAAACCATCCATTGATCAAAGTCCAGTCTAATCACTAAAGCATTTGTCTATTCTACGATGTGAGTGGTTTTGTTTCTTCCTGTGAATTCCTCCATCTCTGCTGTGTTTCTGTGATTCAGAACTGGCTGGAGTCACCAGTAAATCATCTTCATGGATGCTGTCGGTCCCTGTGCAGCTGCATAAAGGATTTTCCTCTCTGTTTAGCCTCTCAGATAGCAGCAGTTAAGTTTCTGTTTCCTAGCAACACACAGTCCAGCACTTCGATTTATTTCACACTGTTGCAAAGAGGCGGTGGACATCAGCCCTGTCAGTGAGCGAGGGAGGAATTTCCCACCCTTGAAATTGGTCAAATATTCACAGTAAAGCTATGTGCAATATCAAACCTTTCTGTGTCATACAAGACTGTTCCTTGTCTGTAAATCGAATATATGTAGGGAAAAAATTTATTTTGAGATATCGAGTGAGTTATGCAGTATATGTCTTGATTTGTCTCTCTGAAAGACATTTCAGAATGTTTTCTTTTCATCCTGGTCCCTGATGTAACTAGTGATGACTGTTTTCTTGGTGTGCATGTTAAACCAAAATGACACTTTCCCTCCTCTAACATCAGTGACAGAAACTGGTCCCTTCAACCGTCTCTTCCTCCCTCAGTCTGTATCCACAGAGAAAAAATTATCTAATCAATTACTTGAGCGGTCCTGCCGCTTACCTTATTATTAGTGTTCATCCTTGTTGCTTCATTCAGCTCCTCCTGATCCATTAACAGCTTTGTTTAATCTGCAGTTGACAGACTCTTCTCTGCTCCCTTAAGCCCTTTCTGTCCCATTGTCTGTTTCTTTGTCGTAAATCTTGTTTGCATCCATTTTTTTCTTCCTTCTACCCTAACAAACACATTTTGACTCATTTTGCAGATCCACCATCTTTGTATTTTATCTGCTCTCTTTTATCTTCCCTCACTCAACAAATAACACTCAAAAACATTAATAAAACCATCCTTTATTTTATTCCTGCTTTATTGCAGTGGCGGGAAAGTCAAGGCAGTAATTAATCAATGATTTAAGTATTAAATCCCTTGTAGTCCTACAAATGTCTTGTTCTTTTTTTTCTCTTTACTCCTCCATTATTCCCTCTGCCTTGTCTGTCCAGGTGGTTCGGGATCAGATCTCTCACTGCACGGTAAAGCTGCGTCAGACAACAGGACTGATGGAGTACTGTCTAGAAGTCATCAAGGAGAACGATCCCAGTGGGTTCCTGCAGGTAAAGATCTTCCAAGTTGTTTAGAAGTAAATATTTGGATGTCACATACAGCTTTAACATAAAATGGTACAACAACCCAGCTGCAAATCCTTTTAACTAATGCTTTGTTAAAGCAACTTTTGATAAAATTTTCAATATTCAGTTATTCTTGGTTGTTTCTCAGCATCACGTATCTTGACTTTGCAATATTTGCCCAATCTACCTTGCACAGCATTTCAGAATTTGTCAGATTGTGAATAAATCTCTTAGTCCTGTACAGGAAAAAGTCAGCTTTAGTTCTGGTTTATCCTTGTTATCTTATTTTACTGATTTGGATGTGTTTGGAATCACTAATGGTAAAAATGAAATTCTTCTTAATCTTCAGCTTTCTAGCTGACAATGAAGGTTTTGGGTATTTCACTCAGTGCCCCCACACAGCATGATGCTGCCACAACCATGTTTTATTTTTTAGTATAGTGTTATTTTGTGATGTACTGGGTTCTTTTTAAGCCAGATCTGTCTTTTGTAATGCATGGTTAGATTTTAGCAAGGTCTGGATGTTATCTTAATGGACTGAACGTACAGGGTAAAATACTCTCAAATAAATGTCAAAAGCTAAAGGCAATTTGAAACTGAAATCTGGTAGGACAAACATGCAGGAAATAAACAAAACAGAAGCTTATATTGGGAAAAGAAACACAATTTACCGTGGCAAGACTCAGATTTTATATGGAAAATCTGAATCTAATAATCTAAACTCCTCACAGAATAACACAAAATAAGGCCAAAAAAGGTTGAGAGGAATACAAAATGATAAAAAATATATTTTTTCTTGTAAAGTGACTAGAAACACTAATGAAATAAACTATTAAACTTTAACCAATAAAACTGGTGCAACATTGTTTAATTTTTAGGATGGGGCCAAACTGGTCCAGTATTCATATCGCACCCAATACTCATGTCATTTTTGGATCAGATGTTGAGCTGAGGCCACCAATCCATCCATCAATCCAAACGCTATGGTTCCTGTAGCTCATATTGACTGATTTCACTCTGGAAGTTTAAATCCACAGCCATAAAAATGTTGCACACTTAGCTAATATGATGGGGTGACTGTGGCTCAGCAGACGTGTCAGCAGGAGTAGTCGTCTTAAAATTTGAAAGTTGTGGGTTGTGAGCCATCTTCCTTTAGATACATTAAAAATCGAAGAGCTCAAATCGATTATTACTTAATGAACTTGATTTATAAAGATTTAACTGCTCAGCTGCAGTCATTGGTTTGTAGAAACAAGCTGTCCTGCGTCAGAGGATCCCCTCTATCATGTCCAAACTTTTTCCCACATGGCCCAAAATCATCAAGTTGAATGTTAAACCAAACTGAAGTGCGTTTTCTTGTTAAAAATTTAAAAATAATTTTATTGTGATTCTTTTTATGCTTTACCTACTCAACGATAACCTAAATTTGCTAAACATGTTTTATAAAAAGGGAGATCTAAAAATCACCGTACATCCAAAACAAAAAAGAAAAGCTAGTCTATGCTCAGCAACAAGAAGAGGATATGGGTCACTCTATCTTTAAAAACGCTTGCTGTATTTAGCCAAGTTTAAGGAATGGTCAGCCCAAGTCTGTTATTGTACCAAACATTTTCATTTTAGGATGATTTTAATTTGGCAGCAAATATTTTGCTTTAAAAAATGCATCCATCTACATCAACCTGCCTGTGCTTGCGAGCCAGATTTGTACCATTCTGGAAATGTGGTCAAAATAATTCTAAAACCCTGCTATTGGCATAACAGGTTAATAGCCATAAAATAATAATCAGTTTGTGACTAAGACATAAAATATCACTGTAATAGTAATAAGCTTTTTTAATCTATTTCAATACGGTGGCATGTAAACAGTTTCCCTTACAATCATAGCTAAGATGTGCTTTTCGTTGGCAACGATATCTCTTGTGTAAAGAAGCTTACATGCTAGCAAGTTTGATGTAAGTAAGTAAAGTTTATTTATAAAGCGCCTTTCACAGAAACAAAATCACAAAGCACTGTACAAGAAAATCAAATTAAGATCTACATAAAAAACACACAAAAATTATGACATAAAAGCCTGGTGGAACAGTTTTTAATTGGTTTTTAAAAATTCCTACAGAGTCAGCAAAGCGAAGCTGCGCTGGAAAACTGTTCCACTGTTTAGGGCCCACAGTTTGAAAAGCCCTGTCCCCCTTGGTTTGGCCTTGTTCAAGGGACATCAAGGAGATTTTGACCTCGTGACCGAAGGCTACGAGGAAGCAGAGTGTGTTGTTAAAGGCTGACACAAATAGTTAGGAGCCTGGCAATTTAGAGCCCTGTAGGTAAGGACAAGAATTTTGAATGGAATTCTAAACTTAACTGGGAGCCAGTGTAAGGAGCATAGGACTGGGGTGATATGAGAAAATTTACTAACTTGCGTAAGAAGTCAGGCTGCTGAGTTCTGAATGGCTTGGAGGTGAAAGGTTGAAGATCTGTCCAGACCTATGAACAGGGCATTGCAATAGTCTAGATGGGATGACACGAATGCATAGTTAATGTCTTCTTGATCTGCTTGGGAGACCATGGCGTGTATTTTAGATTTATATTTATTTATGTTTATGTTCATTTAGGTTAAAATGAAAGAAGCAAGAACGAGAAATGGATCGGACGTGTAAATCAAAGCCTGATGAAGTGTCAAATGTAACTCCTAATGTTAGCATTAGCAATGTCAGTAAACTAGCTAAAGCAGGATACAAACTTCCATTTCTCGTCACTCGTCGTCTTCCGCTTATCCGGAACCGGGTCGCGGGGGCAGCAGACTCAGCAGAGACACCAAGACGTCCCTCTCCCCAGACACCTCCTCCAGCTCCTCCGGGGGAAGCCCAAGGCGTTCCCAGGCCAGCCAAGAGACATAGTCCCTCCAGCGTGTCCTGGGCCGTCCCCTGGGCCTCCTCCCGGTGGGACGTGCCTGGAACACCTCCCGAGGAAGGCGTCCAGGAGGCATCCGGTATAGATGCCCGAGCCACCTCAACCGGCTCCTCTCGATGTGGAGGAGCAGCGGCTCTACTCCGAGCCCCTCCCGAATGGCCGAGCTCCTGACCCCATCTCTAAGGGAGTGCCCGGCCACCCTATGGAGGAAGCTCATTTCAGCCGCTTGTATCCGGGATCTCGTTCTTTCGGTCATGACCCAAAGTTCATGGCCATAGGTGAGGGTAGGAACGTAGACCGACCGGTAAATAGAGAGTTTCGCTTTTCGGCTCAGCTCTCTCTTCACCACAACGGACCGGCACAGCGCCCCCATTACTGCGGCAGCCGCACCGATCCGTCTGTCGATCTCCCGCTTTATTCTTCCCTCACTTGTGAACAAGACCCCGAGATACTTGAACTCCTCCACTTGAGGCAGGAACTCCCCTCCAACCTGAAGAGGACAAGCCACCCTTTTCCGGTTGGGTACCATGGCCTCGGACTTGGAGGAGCTGATCTTCATCCCAAACGCTTCACACTCGGCTGCGAACCGCCCCAGCGCATGCTGTAGGTCTTGGCTAGAGGGGGCCAGCAGGACCACGTCATCTGCAAAAAGAAGAGACGAAATCCACTGGTCCCCAAACCAGACCCCCTCCGGCCCTTGGCTGCATCTAGAAATCCTGTCCATAAAAGTTATGAACAGGACTGGTGATAAAGGGCAGCCCTGGCGGAGTCCAACATGCACCGGGAACAGGTCTGACTTAGTGCCGGCAATGCGGACCAAACTCCTGCTCCGCTCGTACAGGGACCGGATGGCCCCTAATAAAGGGCCCCCGATTCCATACTCCTGGAGCACCCCCCACAGGGCACCACGAGGGACACAGTCAAATGCTTTCTCTAGGTCCACAAAACACATGTAGACCAGTTGGGCAAACTCCCATGAGCCCTCGAGTACCCTGTAGAGGGTATAGAGCTGGTCCAGTGTTCCACGGCCGGGACGAAAACCACACTGCTCCTCCTGAAGCCGAGGTTCGACTATCGGCCGGACTCTCCTCTCCAATACCCCGGCGTAGGCCTTACCAGGGAGGCTGAGGAGTGTGATCCCCCTGTAGTTGGAACACACCCTCCGGTCTCCCTTCTTATGAAGGGGGACCACCACCCCGGTCTGCCAGTCCAGAGGCACTGTCCCCGACTGCCATGCAATGTTGAAGACCATATCAACCATGACAGCCCCACAACATCCAGAGATTCGAGGTACTCAGGGCGGATCTCATCCATCCCCGAAGCCTTACCACTGCGGAGCTTTTTAACCACCTCGGTGACTTCAGCCTGGGTGATGAAAGAGTCCAACCCCGAGTCCCCAGCCTCTGTTTCCAGCAGGGAATGCGTGATGGCAGGATTGAGGAGATCTTCGAAGTACTCCTTCCACCGCCCGATAATGTCCCCAGTCAAGGTCAGCAGCCTCCCACCCCCACTATAAACAGTGTTGGCGAAGCACTGCTTCCCCCTCCTGAGGCGCCGGACGGTTTGCCAGAATCGCTTCGAGGCCGACCGGTAGTCCTTCTCCATGGCCTCACCGAACTCCTCCCAGGCCCCAGTTTTTGCCTCTGCCACAGCCCGGGCCGCAGCACGTCCCCGTCAGCCGCCTCAGGAGTCCCACAAGCCAACCACAGCTGATAGGACTCCTTCTTCAGCTTGACAGCATCCCTTACTGCCGGTGTCCACCACCGGGTTCTGGGATTGCTGCTGCGACAGGCACCGCAGACCTTACGGCCGCAGCTACGGGCAGCAGCATAGATGCGGAGAACATGGTCCACTCGGACTCTATGTCTCCAACATTCCCCGGAATCTGGTCAAAGCTCTCCCGGAGGTGGGAGTTGAATACATCCCTGGCCGAGGGCTCCGCCAGGCGTTCCCAGCAGACCCTCACTATGCGCTTGGGCCTGCCAAGTCTGTCCGGCTTTCTCCTCCTCCAGCGGATCCAACTCACCACCAGGTGGTGATCAGTGAACAGCTCAGCCCCTCTCTTCACCCGAGTGTCCAAAACATGCGGCCGAAGGTCTGATGATACGACAACAAAGTCGATCATTGACCTCCTGCCTAGGGTGTCCTGGTGCCAAGTGCACTGATGGACACCCTTATGCTTGAACATGGTGTTCATTATGGACAATCCGTGACTAGCACAGAAGTCCAATAACAAAACACCACTCGGATTCAGATCGGGGAGGCCATTCCTCCCGATCACGCCTCTGCAGGTGTCACTGTCGTTTCCCACGTGGGCGTTGAAGTCCCCTAGCAGAATAATGGAGTCCCCGGGAGGAGCACTATCCAGCACCCCCGACAGGGACACCAAGAAGGCCGGGTACTCCATACCACCGCTCGTACCGTAGGCCGAAACGACAGTCAGAGACCTCTTCCCGACCCGAAGGCGCAGGGATGCGACCCTCTCATCCACCGGGGTAAACCCCAACACGAGACGGCTGAGCTGGGGGGCAACAAGCAAACCCACCCCAGCCCGCCGCCTCTCCCCGTGGGCCACTCCAGAGTAGAAGAGAGTCCAGCCCCTCTCAAGGAGATGGGTTCCAGAGCCCCGCACAAGCTCAGGCTCCTTCCCCCCCAGCGAGGTAACATTCCACGTCCCTAGAGCCAGCCTAAGCATCCAGGGATCAGGCCGCTGAGGTCTCCACCTTCGTCTGCCAACCAATCCTCTTTGCACCGGTCCCTCACAGTTCCCCCTGCAGGTGGTGGGCCCACTGGGGGATGGCCTCGCGTCTCTCCTTTGAGCTTGGCCTGGCCGGGTCCCGCGAGGAGCATCCCGACCCCAGGCCTGGCTCCAGGGTGGGACCCCGGCTCCGCCGTACCGGGCGGAGACACAATAACCTTCTCAACTGCTAGACTCATCGTAATTATTACCTTTTACTAAGTTGGCATTTATGTATAGTAAAACAAACATAAACATATCAGCCCTACCTGTTTCTGCTGGACAACGAATAATCACGGTTGACTGAACATCTTTGGGTAAATTCGTATCAAATGCCTTTTTTCCACTCACGGTTTCAGCAACGCACAACACCACTCCACTCTACCTCTCTCTATTTAGCACGAAACCTGTTGTTTTTCCACTGATATCTGGAGGTGTGGCTTCAAGCATCATTTGCTGTACAAAGTTAAAAAAACACTCCCTGTTGCACATCATGTCCTCTTAACACAGTGAGGTGGCAGATTCCAGACCACCCTACCGTTGACAACTCACAAGACAATATTTTTAATACTCTCCGCTACCTTGGTGAACACTTTCTCGTGCTGCTGACATACGGCTAACCACGCTCATGGCCAGTGAACAGCAGTCTGTTCATGTCACATTTCGGCCCTGTTCACCCAGATGGGACCTGCTGACAAGCAGGTACAGTACCAAGAAAGCCAGTACCGGGGCTGGAAAGCCCAGCAACGCCAATGGTCTGAGTGGACTGGGGACCAAAGTAGTACTAAGTAGAACTAAGTGAAACACAAAGATTAAAATAGACACAGACTGCTGTTTTCAAGCCTTTATTTCTATTAATTATGGTGATTTTCTGCTTACATCTAAAGCAAACACAACTTTAATATTTAATATATATTTAATATTTAATATTACGTCAGACTAATAAAAAAACATTTTAATACAGAAATGTGGGCTTAATGGAAAGTGTTTTTAATACCTGCTTAAAGGTTGCTAAAAGTTACTTTTAATTTGATGAATGATACTAATTGGAACTCATATTCTAACTTATTGAATATGACTGTATGTCAGTCTAAGAAGCTTGATGAAAATGTAAAATATTTTAAGGACTAAAATAACTTCGGAAATTTATTTTTGTAGTAAAGAAGTATCCAATTTTGAATTAGCTCATTTTAAACTGCAATAACACCCAATAGACAATGATATGATTAATATGTGATCATTTACTGAGGCTGGGCAAAGTTTTATCAAAAAGATACCAATAACCTGTCTGGGCATAGCAATAGATTTAGCAATGGATTCATCTATCCTGTTTCAGATCTCTGACGCCTTGATCCGGAGGGTCCACATGACTGAGAGTCAGTGGGGGAAGGGAACCCTCACCCCGAGGATGACCAGTGACTTTGACCTGACCCTGGACAGTGGACCTCTCCTGCAAACAATCCACCAGCTTGACTTTGTACAGATGAAAGGTGAATAAGGAGGGGGGAGGGCACTTTTAGTACTAATGAAGAACTCTAAAAGATTTTGTCCATCCTGCAAAAACTTGCTTGAACAAATACTAGCAAAATGTGAATGCTCATCTATTTATGCATGTACTATATTCTTTCTGGTCTCTAATGTTCTAATCTATAAGTGTATCCTTTATCTGTGACAGCAGCCCCCTGAGTCTGGGGTTAAAGAAAGCTTGTTTTCGAACATGACCTGTTTAACTCCTAAAAGTCACAGAGAAAATATACCTTAGACTGGTTTTAAATGTGGGAACATGTAGAACACGTACATTTAGTATGCTATTGTTTTTAACATTCTTACATTTAGTCAAAACTTGTCAAAAGCCTGCTAATATTATTCATGAATGAAAACTTCTTGAATAATGTGTTATGCTTTCAAACAAGATAAGTCCTGATTGTGTCTCACTGCTATAGATTTGGAGCATTACTGTGTGTGAACGCCTTTTCATATCTCAGGCTTTAATCTGTCCTGGTTCTTTCCCCTCCTCAGTCCCAGCTGCTCCCATCCTCCAGCTAGAGGAATGCTGTACCCAGAACAACAGTGCTACGTTGTCATGGAAACAGCCGCCGCTCTCCACTATCGTCGTCGAGGGCTACATCCTAGAGTTGGACGACGGAAATGGGGGCCCATTCAGGGTAGGTCTCCCCCAGCAGGTACTCTCTCTGCCCCACCGACATATATTAAATGTCAAATTTAATATATGGCACCACTGCTTGTCTTTTAGATAGCAATAGTAAAGGGAGAAGGCACCCGACTTTTTGAAGATAACCAGCGTAGAAAGAAGGACGTGAATGCACTGTTTTGTAGCTGAAATCCCTGGAGTCAAGGGTGAGATCCAATCCCTTGATTCCAAGCTCGTGGGTCATGTGACACAACCTTTCAAGGCAGTAATTGACATACCGTCTGGGGAACAGCCCTGAAAAGCAGCTGCTAGCTGGTATGATCTTGTATGAAGTGTGATCAGGGATCAAAGTGGTCTCCGGACCCATACAGAGGCTCACTGTCTAACCTATCCTCACTACACCCTCCCCAACCCCCACAGATCTTTGTTTGGCTTTGTTACGACAGCAACCTATACCTCCTGAACTGCTTCCACAGTACAAAAGCTGTGGATATCCATATCCATTAACATTTAAGATTTCGCCCCCAGCCTAGGCTTTAAACCATCTGTTATTAGTGCGCAGTGCAAGCTACAGGAATTAGTCCTGTTCTGCTATTTCAGGGAGGAAATTGAGTTTTATTTCTTAAATACAATAAACCCTAAGGGCAGATGTCACAGGCTCAGAAAAGAGGAAGTAGAAAAAGGGATTCTGAAGTGCACCAAAATTTATGTGCTTTGTTGCCATACTATAACTTTAAGAAATGTGGCTTTTTAGTTTTCGTTCAGTTGGTAACAAACAGCAATGGTCACATTCCTCTGCTATTCATTCATGTGAAGATATGAATGTATAAATGAAAAGATTAGATTCATTAGAGCATAACATTATTTACAATAAAATAACTGAAGAATGTAGTGTACATTTGTATTCAACCCCCCTGACCTTACAGACTATAGAACCACCTATTGCTGCAATTATAGCAACAACCTTTTTGGATTGCAATGTTTCTTTCAGCTTTGGATTTTTTTTTGCCCATTCTTCTTTGAAAACCAGATGTGTACAGCATTTTTAAAGTCTTGCCACAGATTCAGAATTTAATTTAAATGTAGACTTTGCCTGGGCCAATTTAATGCATTAACATGATTTGACGTAAAACATTCCATTGTAGCTCTGGCTGCAGTTCTGGCTGAATGTTTAGGGTTGGTGTTCTCCTGGAAGGTGAACCCCTGCTCTAGTCTCAAGTTTCTTGCTAGGTCTTTCAGGATTGCCCTTTATTTAGCTCATCTCATCTCATCTTCCTATAATCCCTGAACAGCAACCGGCCACAGCATAATTCTGCCACCACCATATTTCACCATGGGATTATGCGTTTGGGGTAATGGGCAGTGTTCGTTTTTCACCACACATAACGCTTTGAATGTTAACAACTAATAGTTGTGCAATCCACTTGCTCTTCCACACGAGCTGTTGATCTCAGCAGCTCCTCCAAAGCTACGATGAGCTTCTTGCTGCTTCTCTGATTAATGTTCTTCTTGCCTGTTAGTTTAGTTTGAGTGGACTCTTTACATATTTGGATGATGGAGATCTACAAAGCTTAGTATATTGTTTTGAAACAATATCTCTACCATGATCCATGAACTTTGCGATTTACATTTGTCTGAGTTCTGCATTTTGGGTCTTGTATTTTGAGTTATTTCTGTATTTACTATAGTCAGCTCTGTTTATTTAGAGTTCACTGTTTTTCTAGTTATTCTATGTTTCTGTGATGGCATTAGTTCCTTAGCCTTGCTCCCCACTCAGCTGCCATTCATTCTGTTGATTATACTCACCTAGTTTCCATGACGCAAACACCTCTCCACAGCATTTAAGCTCCTTGGTTTCTTTCTCTCACTGCTGGATCCTACTGTTGCTGGATACAGCTTTGACCCTGACCTGTCTGCTGTGTTCCTTGGCCATCATGATGCTGTTTGTCCACTATTGTGCCCTAACAAACCTCTGCGGTCTCCACAAAACAGCTCATTATACTGAGATTAAGTTAGGTAACTAGGTGCACTGGATTTTATTTAGGGGTATCAGTAAAGGATTAAAGGAGATTGAATACAAATGCACACCACACT
The DNA here is from genome assembly GCA_036173005.1 of Crenichthys baileyi. Lineage (NCBI taxonomy): Eukaryota > Metazoa > Chordata > Actinopteri > Cyprinodontiformes > Goodeidae > Crenichthys > Crenichthys baileyi. The sequence continues at coordinate 840,201 of JAHHUM010000594.1, forward strand.
TTTCAGATTTGTTTGTTGTAAAATGCATATTTTTGTGCTGGTCTACCACAGAAAAAAATCTCAATATAATATATTTTTGTTGTAACGTGGAAAAAAATGTAATACAGTTCAAAGTGAATGATTACAGTTGCAATAACCAATCTCAGCCATCAGGTGTATCCACTAACTTATAACTGCTTGTAGATAGTGTTACAGCTGTAAAGTGTTTGTGTGAGATTCACAGCAGAACGAAGAAGGACGAAGAAGGAAATGAAATTTCGGAGCTCCTCTGAAAGTTGGAAAGAATTTAGCATTTGTTCACATCATATCATTTTAACTCCCAGGCCATATGAAGCAATATTTTGCCCGAACACTATTTACCAAATGATGAATTTTCTCTTCTTCCTCTGATTCACTGAGTCCAACCAACACGGCGTCATGCTGCGCCTGGCGACTCGTGTTCCCATGTCTATTTATACAACAGCTCAGGCTGCCTTGCCCACGCATGCACCGTTGTACGAACTCACACTGTCACTTATTACATCCTCCATCAAATCCAACAGGGACCCTCTTTCAGAAGCTGAACAGAACTGTTCAGTGTCATAATTACGCACTTGATGTATCTGGCAGGGTAACAGGAAGCTCCATGTGTCTTTACAGGAGGTGTATGTGGGGACGGAAACCATCTGCACAGTGGACGGGCTCCACTTCAACAGCACGTACAAGTCCAGAGTAAAGGCATTCAATTCCAGCGGAGTGGGCCAATACAGCAAGACGTTGATCATGCAGACCTCTGAGAGTACGTTGAGCAACATCTCCTCCTCCTCCTCCTCCTCCTCAGTGGATATGACGTTCAAGATAAAAATTAGATTATTCACTTCACTGGTTAGAATTACTGTATATAAGTGCTATCAAAAGGCAAAATAATTAATCACAGTTAATATGATTGATTCAGTTAGTTTAATGAATTATACATTCATTTTATTTTTCATTTTGTTAAAATTTTGCTCTAGAAGAAAAAAAAATCCAAATGCAGTTATGCTGTGGATAATTATACTGTTAGTGGCCAAAAGCCTTCTCCTTTTGTAGGCAAGCAATTCAATTTGTAAACGCAATTAATCTCAATTAATCAAAACTAATCATTTTTGCCAGCACTAATCCATTTATTGACAGGATTCTGGATTGTCAGTCAATATTTGGGATTAAAGTTGCTCACACTCATAAAGTTTGAATCCAGAGAATCTGAGCTTGCAAGAAAATAGACCCATTAGTTGTTCTTCACAGACTGTCCATTAGCTAAGCCAAACTCCTAGGCCACCCTCCTATATTGGCTGTGAAGCAAACTAATTTAAAGTAGAGCCACTTAATTATCTGTGCAAACCGTGTAAAAGGCATTGTTAAACTTAACAAAAGAAGCTGTATTAAATATCTTACATAATACACAATGTACACCAGAAAGCATAGACAATCAGGCTAACACCTTCAGTTATACATGAAGATGTACAATGAGTCTTCACTTTCTTTCACAGGAGAAAATTACAGCCAAATTGTATCCGTTATGCGCTAAAGTAAAAATCTGTACGATTTTTTTGACCTTACTTTTGGATAATGGCAACAAATTCCATATTGTTTATTATTTTTAGCTTTATCTGAGTCTTTGAAGAGAAACCCCAAATCCACTTTTTTGCAAGTAAACTGTATAAATTGGGCCTTAAGGGTGCTATCTGCGCAATTTTCTATATTTTCTTGCGAACTTCTTTAATTCTGTAATAAAATCATCTTAGTGCTGCCCTCTTTGGGTTGAACGGTGGCTACTGCAGTTGAATCTTCTGGTTCAAACGGTACAGCTGGGTACGTGTCTACGTCACAATTACCACGTTGGAGTATAAAAGGCCAGATAAGGCTCAGGCCTGCTGGGCTCCTCCATCTCCGGAGACGAGGGGGTTGAAAAATCCTCTAACTTAGAAGAACGATCCGTGGCGAAACTACCAGCATCACTCTGCTCACTCTGCATGTTTCAATATGTTAAATTAAGCTAGCTGCCACTTTCTCTCGTCCTCCTGACCTCACCCCCCCCTCCGCTCATCCCTACACTCAAGCGTGCCCATCAGTGTCTCAAGAGCGCTGCCCACTTTGGTCTTTACTAAGTGGGGGCAGGGGTTTGGTTTTACATTGGGTTTAGTTTCACTTTAAATGTTTAAATATTATTATCAGCTTATCTATTAAAATATTGTTATTAGTGCATTTAGACTTAAGCAGTTCAGAGTCAGGAGCAGTAGTGATTTTCCTGTAATGGTTCAGGGCACCACTGTGTAACAGTGGGAGGTCGCTTGCCTAAAAAAGAAAGAGGCTTTATAATAAACCGTTACTTCTAACCATAGCCTAACTCAGCTTTGCTATTTTTTTACATACAGACAACCTTAGACTGTTCTTCTTTGTTTTCTTTTTGTGTATATATATACAATAGTAGATTTAAACGTTAGTTTTTCAAAATTGCAACAGATCCTGGATGTTATAAGGCAGGCTCTGTTTTCTATGATGTGCCAGTCGCTGCTATTGAATAAACCTGGGCATCGTCTTTGATTGTATCCTGAGGCAAATAGCATGCATGAATTTTTTGTGGCTGTGATAACAGCAATAGCTCACGCTTTCAACTTGTCTAAACCCAGAGGTGACTGACAAACAATATTCTTTGTTTTATTGCAAACAAGTCATACCTCCATAAGATCTAAATAAGAAATAATAGATGCTTCCAGACTAAAATCTTGTATTTATTGAAAGTGACCTTCTTTGAATGCTAAGGGTGAAAAAAAATAACTCATACTTGGGCAATGCAGGAAATATATTATCATATTTGGTAATTGTTTGGTGTTAATTTTAAGTTTCAGTAAGAATTTGGTTACTTGGAGTCATCTTTAGTTAATTTTCTGTTTAATTTAATGTAATAACAGTTTTTCCCGTGTGTGTTGCAAGATTTTAGTCTGATTGCAGCAGCATGATTTGAATACTGTATAGGAGTATGTTTAAGCCTTTAAACCAGTGACGTCCAGCAGCAGCTGGTTGGTGTATAATCCACTCATGTTCTTGCTTTGCCATTAGTTAAATGCTGCTCTGCATAGTCAAGGAAGTGTGTCATCCATCAGTGGACCTGAAAAACCCAGACAGAGTCCCTATCTGACAGAACGAGCACTCAGCAGCTGTCGGGGGCTGAGCAGCGTAGTCCAACCTCGCAGACATATTCAGGTTTTTTGGGAGTTTTTTGCAGCCATCACCCTGATCAGACTCTGCTTTGATTTTGTCATTTTATCTCCCCTGTGATAAGAGACTGAAACAACTCTCTCTTTATATTCATTTTATACTTTCCAAGTCTTCTTATTTTGTGGAAATCCTCAGGTCTTTGACTGCTGGGGTGAACCAGCTTCCCTGATCAAAACTGTCTTTGTACCTTCTCCACCTTCCCTCCCAACCCCTCCAAACCGTCTGTGCCGCTCCACTCGGCTCTCTTCCCCCCTGCTTTCCTTTCCCTGCTCTTCTTCTACTCTCTCCTTTTATGTCACATTTCAGCTGGACTCCCTCCATGTGATATTCAGTCTATAGGCACAGGTAAAGACGGCTTTGACAGCCGACTGCTTCTGCACTAATCCTCTCCGGGCTTTTGCCTGTTTCATCAGTGAGGTCGTCACACTCACACCAGCAGGAGGGCAGTTTGCTGCTCTGTGGGCTCCACATATGAAACATTTAATACAGGCCACTAATAAATGTCTGTGCCTTATTTCTTTTGAGAAATAAAATCAGGTAAAACAACTGTTTGGCATGTGGGGACACTAAAAGCTGTAGACATGCAGGAAAAGTGGAGCCCATAAAAACAACAAAAGCCCACCTGTTTGACTCCATGTTTCTCTGTATAGACTATAAAGATATGTTACTACTGTTTTCAAGCCTGAATCAAGCAGTTTTGCAATCTTAGCTGTTCAGTTTGGAGAGCAAACACAGTGTACACCCTATGTGGGGACATAATTATTGTGATTCCTGTTTGCTTAACTTTATCCACCAATATTATTAATATCTATTGGGTGTCGCTGCATTAAAAAAGATGAAAGGTGTTGCCTGCTGGTAAAGAAGCTACCATGTGTAATCTAGTGAAAAAAAAGCTGTGGAGTTTTGTCATTGACTAGCTAGTTGCTACAATTAAAAATGACAATAACATATACTGAAAATAATACAAAATATGGGACAGCTAAGTATTTTTGAAGTGAGGTTTTGTTAAAAGGTTATAAGAAGTTAATATCTCACCTAGAGTAGATAAGTCTCTTGGTGTCTACAAATCTAGATTTGATGGTCGTGGGGCTGAAGCCTGAAGGGGCCAAGACCAAAGCAGGCTTCTACCCTTTTAAAACAACTACAGTCTCTGAAACGTTATAGCAGTTTATGTCAATGCTGTTTTATAAAGCCTTAAACCTTCATCATGTTTGCATATTTACATAAAGGTCAATGGTCATTTACGCAAGAAATGGTGGTAGGAGGCGGTCCATCACCATTTATCTTCCCATGTGAAACACGTACTGAGAACATGGAATGAAGAAAATAATGTAAATGAACGTGTTCCCTGTTGTTTAGTATGTTCTCATGTCATTTTCCCAGTCACCCTCTCAGTTCTCAGCCTTTTAGACTGTTCACAATCCTTCACAGTTTCCAACCCAGTAATCTCTCCTTTCAGAATAAATGCTCTTCATTTGCATCCACTCGCCGGATTCTCCAGTTGTTATCATGGCTTCTCCTGTGTTCATTGTGTTCCTTTTCTGTCTTTGGACATGGTTATTTTCAAACATCAAACTCTTCACACGATTTTCCTCACCGTGTTTGGGTCCTCCTCAGCAACAATTTATGACAGGAAGATCATTGGTGGTGCACTGCCTGCGAGCTTGATTTCTGGTGTATATATTATCAGCATTCATATTTAACTGCTGTGACATTTCTGAGATTGGAATCTTTTTTGGATGGTAAAAGTCCACTTTGGTCTTGGCCCGTCTAGGATTAGCTGTTAACCTCAGCCTCCGGGAATAACTAACCTGAACTAGAAATAAAAAAGGACAAAATAATTAACCACTGCAGGTAAGATATTAACTGTTCATTACCTTTCAACAAACCTTGGCCTAAGAAATCCTGAACTATCCCTTTAAACTATTTTTGTAATATTTTTTGTAAACTACTAATTATACTATCTCAGGTATTTGCCAGTTAAGATTTGCAGACTGTTTGACTCAGATTTAATATTGTATAATTTAAGAACGTAACTATAACTTACATAGTTTATAAGTTATAAAGGTTATTTATAAGGATTAATAACCCTATGTGATCAAAACTGTGGTGAAATTTTCTCACCTTTGTTCCTTCCATGAAGATGTTTTTACAGTGTAGCTGCTCCTCATCTTTCCACCAACCTCCTGATCCATGTCATGTTTGTAAAAGTGTCATCATTGCGTCGCCTCTTTGGGTCAATGATGTGATTAACAGTAAGGCCCTCTTCCTGTGTACCACACAGTTGCTTGGTTCACCTTCGACCCAGCGTCCGCTCACCCTGACATAGTGTTTTCCAACGACAACCTAACGGTGTCATGCAACAGCTACGATGACCGGGTGGTCTTGGGTAACACGGCCTTCTCCCGCGGTGTCCATTACTGGGAAATGACAATCGACCGCTACGACAACCACCCCGACCCGGCCTTCGGCATCTCTCGGGGTGACGTCCTGAAGGATGTGATGCTGGGGAAGGACGACAAGGCCTGGGCTATGTATGTGGACAACAACCGCTCCTGGTTCATGCACAACAACTCTCACACCAACAGGTAAGCAAGTATAACGTGACTGTTTGCATGGAAATTTAAAGGATATTATTTGTTACATTTGGAGGAGACTTAGTAGTTCACTTACTCAGTATTTCACTTATAATGCATTGCAGAAGTATTCACATTTTGTCATGCTACATTCACAAAAGTCAACCAGTTTAGGTTTTGTGTGAGAAACCAGAAAAAAGTAGCATATCTTTTTAAGACAGAAGGAAAACAAAACATGGTTCTCAACATTTTTTACTAATGAAATTTCGAAAGTGTGACATCAAACTGTGATCTGCCCCCTTTACTTTTATACCCCTAAATACAATTTTACGTCACAGCAGTGAGTACCAAAAGCTATCAAAATACAGTTTACATGCAGGATGTCACCACAAACTCTGTCTAATTCCTCTGTGTGACTGTACAGGACAGATGGTGGCATCACTAAAGGATCCACAATAGGAATGTTGCTGGACTTCACACGTAGGATCCTTATCTTCCTCATCAACGATGAGCAGCAGGGTCCAGTTGCCTTTGAGGGCTTGGAAGGTGCATATTATCCCGCCATCAGCCTCAACCGAAACGTACAGGTAGGAAATGGCACTGATGACACACTTGAGTTAAACACTTCTTTTTCAAATTAGATCTACAGTGCCTTGCAAAAGTATTCCCACCCCTTCACGTTTCATCACATTACGAACACAAACGTCCATTTTAGTTGAAGTTTATGTAATATACCAACACCAGGCAGTTGTATTCACCCCCCATTACTCCAGTAACCTTAAATAAAATCCAGTGCAACAAATTACCTTCAGAGGTCACCTTATTAGTAAATAGAGTCCACCTGAGTATAATATAATATCAGTATAAATCCAGATGTTCTATGAAGGCCTCATAGGTTTGTTTGAGAACATTAGTGAACAAACAACATCATGAAGACTGAGAAACACAGTCCCTACAGACAGGTCATGCATTTAGGGTGTATTCAAACAAGGAAAGTCTTTTGGTTCACTTGTTTGGTCCGGACCAAAAGCTGACTTTTTTTTTTGTTGGTTGGTGCGGTTCACTTTCACACTGTACTTTTTGCAAGAGAACTAAAGTGTAAACAAAGCCACATGGGTGATAATCATTGTTCCTATTGGACAGAAATTACTAGGGTGGAACAGAGCACAGGAACAGAAATGGAGGAAAACTATCAATGAGGTAATGATTGCTGCATTTATGTTCTGCATATTTGTGCAGTTATTACAGCTTCAAAATCATTGTGTCAAGAACAGCTTATTCATGAGGGTTTCACAATGTTCTAGTTCTAATTTTGGAAAGGCGTCTGAGAGTGCGTACCGCAAGCTGAAGGAGACAATGTGCTCTGCGTGCCCTGACCCACAGCATGCTGGCAGATTTCAGTGCAGTCACTATTCACAACATTCGCTACAGCGGTTCGTTAAGTCTAATTTTGCACATTACCCTAAACATTACGACACTCCGGAAAGAAATCCTGTTAAAGGCTGCAAAAGACTTGAGACTGGGTCAGAGGTTCACCTTCCAGCAGGACAGGGAACCAAAACCTACAGTCAGAGCTACAATGGAATGGTTTAGCTCAAAGCAAATACATGTGTTAGAATGGCCCAGTCAAAGTTCAGACCTATATTAAATTGAAAATCCATGGCACAACTAATAAGCTACTCTTTACAGACATTCTCGATCCAAGCTGATTTTGCGTTTCTAGATGTGCAAAGTTAGTAAAGACATACATGTTGTAATTGCAGCGAAAGGTGGGTCTATAAAGTATTGACTCAGGGAGACTGAATACAAATACTTACCATACAATCATTTTCAGTTGTAAAAGAAAAAACTTTGAAAACCATGTATGATTTTACTTCTTGTTCCAAATGTGTTTTTCTCTATCATATAAAGTCCTAATAAAATACAAAGTTTATTGCTATAGTGTGACAAAATGGGAAACAGTTCAATCGGTATTAATGCTTTTGCAGGGCACTGTAACATCTTTGTTATAAATATTTGGGTTAAATCTTGACAGAGAAGACTTCCAGAGCAGGTGGTGCCAGTGTGCAAAGTTTCTGCTCTGGAGAACATAGATCAACAGCTCCACCTGCAGGAGAAATCTTACCTCAACCATCCTCACCATAAATGTTTGTGTGTAAATGTGTTGTTTTCTTCAGGTCACTCTTCACACTGGTCTACCCATCCCTGACTTTTACACCCCTGGGGAGGCAGATCCAACGAGCTCCGTATGCTAAAGACTGCAGGAAATAGTAAAACCTCATCAGGTCAATCCCTCTAATCCCACCCTCGCCCTCCTCTTCTCAACTCTTTCTGTTTCACCAACCTAATGACCCCATGACACTCCATCGGAGGCCTCATGACCGTCCTAAGCCATGCCTTTTTCATGCCTAAACTTTGGACACGACCATGTGCAGGACAATGTTCATGCACATGGTGCCTTGGCACTATGACTTGTATTCTTACAAAAGACAGAACTTTTAGGAAAATGAAATAATCACTATGTCCAGAGGATGGATTCCAAATGCTAAAACATCAATAATAAAACAAATGAATTAAAGAAATTTTTTTATATTTCAAAAAATATGGTCATTGAGTCAAGACCAGGCATGGGCTGGTATGAAACCCTCAAGGAACTGAATAAAACCAAACCACGGTTTTATGGTATTTTCACCAAAATGTAAAATAAAAATTGAAAACATCGTCTAACTGCAACAATTATTAATACTGCTGCGAAAATAATCTCAAACATTGATTATTACAATTATAATACCATTATCTATAATTTATTATTTATTTACTTTTATTTTCAGACACAGACTAAACCAAAAATATTTAAAAAACTGCCCTTACTTATTTTCCTTTTCATTTTGTAAATTCATATTTTATCCGTCAGGATCATCACATATGTAACATCAAATCAAAATGCATATTTACATATATATTCCCATCCATAATAATATACATAGATTGTTTAAATTCAGTTCTTCCTTTTAGTTACCTATCATGAAAGTTTAAGCTCAGACTCTGTCATTCCTATCAACGGCTGATAAGTAAAGGTGGGTTCTATTTAAATGAGAAAGCAACCGATTGTTTATCGAGAGTCGGGTGAAATCTTTTAATCTCATCAGAATTCATTTTTTGGCAGCTGTCATGCCAGGCAGAAAGACTATTGTTTGGTGTGTGGTGACAAAAAACTGTGACAGATCATTCAGGAGTAATATAGATAAAGAATATGCAGATACAGAAACATTTAAAGAACATAATTTAGACATCAGCAGTACCAAACCACGGCTGCAAGAGGACATTCCCATTCCCAACACCCTCTAAGGTTTGTTGAAGAAGTTTCCAAGAAAGTTGCCTTATTTAGCAGTGTATGCTACATCTTTGTGCTATTCAGCTTTTTAGTAATACTTGGAGTATAAAAAGCAGATTTTAGCTGTTTCAGTAGTCAGGCTATCTGTTCATGTAGCCAGGCCTCAGTCGGCTGCTTAACAGAAATGCTGCTCTTCGATCATCACCTCTAGTTTTAAAATAGTATTATACCTTAATAAGAAGGAGGGGTGGTGCCGCTTTACTTTCCACAGTGTTTTTCAGCACTGGAATTACTCCCAGAGCTGAACTTTTAGCAGTTTTTAAACCTTTTTGAAAACCTTGGGATTTCTTGGTTCTGGTAACCGGCCCATGCCTGGTCAAGAGCTGCGCTACCTTCACATTGCAGGTCAATTCAGATGTGTTTTTTCCTGTGTGGTTGTTCACATTATACTTTGAATGCCACCTCCATCAGACTCCAGTGAGAACAATCTATGGCAGTGAAGTGAATGGCATGCCCAGAAGAAGACTTGACATAAAATGCATTATGCTGTGTTCGCAGAAGCTAATATGGATGCGACACATGTCAGCATTTGTGTATCATTTCTGAAGCTGTATGATTGGAACCAACAGAAATTATGGTTAGCTCCCTCAACAGTGTCTGCCCTGTTTGTTTTATCCATGATTTACATTTTATCATGCTGCTTCCCTCCTCCTCTGGTGCAACATTGTGAGTCTATCACACTTGGTAATGTCAGTTAAAATGTGTCATTTCTGTTCAAACTGACATTACTTTGAAAAACATCAGTTGCTCGTCTGATTTAGGGCAAAATATGTTGGAATTGTCCTGAACAGACTTTAACAATTCAGTGAAGTAAAAGTCGGATGCAGGGCAACAGGACAGTACAGACCGAGGTCATATATATTTCCAATTTAGGACCACATGAGAAAGTGAAATCAGATTTGTGCTGTTCAGACGGTCTTGATAAAAATCAGATATGGGTCACATCTGTGCGACAAAAATCAGATTAAGGCCTCTTTTGTCTGCAGTGTGAACGTAGCCTAAGGTGAGATGGCTATGAAGCTAAAGCTCAGATCAGGTAATTGATGCATTTAGAGAATGATATATGAAACTTTATCAGTCTGGTGTAAAAATGCATTACAGAAAACAAATGGGTGGCAGAATGTCCAGCTCTATGTGTAAAGAAAGGAGTTGTTTTTAATTAATTTATTACACAAATGAAAACTTGCATCAACCTTTTTTTGTTACAACTCAATATATTGTATTCTTCATGCATATACCTTTTTGTCATGTTTTCATCTTGAAGACTGTTGTAAATTCAAAACTCATAAGTTAAGAATGAGAATCATTTTTTGTGACTGTGTGTGAAAGTGTGTTTAGGTGGGTGGAGGCTGCCATGATCCCAGCCAAATCAGTGTCATTTTCTAGTCAATGTCAGTGGGAAGCTTTTCTTAGTGGCTTAGCTCAAGTGAAACTTCTGTGTTGTGGTTTTTTTTTTTTTACTTATTTACAGCATCGAGGTGTAGGATGCAACAGGAAGTAAGGCCTTTTTCTGCAATGCAGCTTTCAAAACTGGGAGGGACTTTGGTTTAATGTATCTCAAAGAAGGGTGTTGAAAACGACTGTGAAGATGTTCTAATAAGGTGCTAAAGCAGTTCGCATAGTTTAGGCTTTTTTTACTGTAAGTGACTGAATTCTAGTAGTTTTGTAACTTTGTTATTAAAATGATCTATTACGAAGAGGTGTATAGTTAAATAAGTTATTGATGTTCAGAGATTTTTGTGAGAATTTAACCTTGTTCCCTTTTGCCGATGTACAGTTATAACCAAGAGGATGAATTGAGCTTTTCTGCTTTAAACATTTTATTGGAAGTCTTTTTAGAGTTTAAAGAGGCTTTTTAGTTTAATTGTCTACAAAAGAAGAGATGAGACACAACATTCTTATCAGTACCTAATGACAAAATGCTTAGCGGCACAATGCTAATAAAGCGTGCAAACATGATAAAAACTGTGCCAACAATGACTTTCCAGGTTTATTAGCGCTCAAAAATGTCTCGCACAATTTACAGAGCACTGGTTGCCTCGTTATCATGCTAACGTTTGCAAATTAGCACCAAACACAAGTGATGACTAGAGTTTATTAAAGGTACCAGACAAAATTATTGCTGTCTGACAGAGCAAGAATTAGCTGTAGCCTAAACCTCCTATCTATAGAACAAACAGAACCATCCAACTGTAAAATACTGAGAAGCAGCGGCCTTTGTGCAACATATTACCTTATTAGCACACATGCATTTATAACACCTCAATTTTTTCAGTGTTGCAGCTAAAACTAACAACTTCTCCATGCATTTTTAATAAACGTTTCAGTCTGCAAAGATGGTCATCTGAAAAAGGCAACGCAATATTCTTTTTTAAGGCAGGATTATTAACAACAGTAAATAATGTATTGAAATATAGATAGACTATCCTATAGATTATTATATAGTCTATAGTAAGTTTTACAGTTCCTCAGAATGGCTTAAGAAAACATTGCTTCAAGAAAAGGTCCTTTAAGGAAGCGCAACAATGACACATTTTGAGTTGGTTGCAATCTTTAACCTCACCACTAGATGTCATTAAACCTGTTTGATTTCTCCTTTAATCCTCCCAACAGAGAGCTAAACAAGACAACACCTTTCTATTCCTGCTAGAAAAGTAGACGGTGCAATACTTTCTGTCATTACAATTTTTTGGGCAGGTAATGAAAAACTAATAAATATTGCACCTGAAATTTAAAATTCAATGTTGATTTTAAACTTTGTCACACGGGGGTTAAAGAGGCTGTGTTCCTTTCTTAATTGCCTCTTTTTCACCGCTGTGACATCAGGGTATTATAAAAGTTTGTGGTAACTTTGTTTTTCAGCAAAGGTTCAGATTAATTGCAGTACCTTTCAGAGCTTAATCAAACAGCAGCGCTACAGGAAAACTGTGTCCTGACTCCTCAGAAAGGCCCGCTGTTTTCACCCAAATTTTATTTAACCCAAACAATCTAATCTACTAACAAAAGCTTGGGAAACCGAGTTGTTTTATAGCATTTGATGAGAAATAAAGATCATTGAGGTTGTAAGTACCTCAATCTGTTGAACAGTTCACATGATAATACTAAAGACTGTCAAATCAACACATTCTCTGGGAAGTGTTACCCTTTCACGTTCAGGACAAGCTTTCTGCAGCATCGTAGCCCAACAGATGAACACTGCCATGCAAAAGTATTCATTCCCCTTGAACTTTTCCACATTTTGCCATGCTACGGCCACAAACTTATTTTACTGGGATTTTATGATACAGATCAACTCAAAGCGGTGTGTAATTGCTAAGTGGAATGAAAAAAGATGCTCTGTTTTCAAGATTCCTAAATAAAAAGCATATGCTAGTGGGGCATATATGTATTCAGAACCACTTAAGTCAATAAACTGCAGAACCACCTTTTGCTGCAATTATAGCTGCAAGTCTTTTGTTTGCCAGCTTTGCACATCTAGAGACTGACTCTCAGTCTCACACTTTTTTTCCTACAATGCTCCTCCATTTAGCTCCATCAGTTCAGTTTTTTTTTAAATGGGACCATTCATATTAATGACCATTAGCAAGTAAATACATTAAATTATAAGCAAGTAGCTAATTTCCATCTCTATTCCCACCCGCAGGTTAGTATCAAAGACATAAAAAAAACACAACACCAAGAAAAGAAACAAGCAGATGTTATACTACTTAGAAAATAAGATTCATCTTCGCATCAACTCTGACTTGGTCTCTGCTCAATAAAAGCATCCCCACTGCATGATGCTGCCGCCACCGTGTTTCACCTTGGTGATGGTGTGTTCAGGGTGATTTGAAGTGTTAGTTTTTCTCCACACAGCGTTTTGCCTATAGGTCAAAAATGTACATTTTGGTCTCATCCAGACCAGCAACAAACTCAAATGAGATTTATGATGGCTTTCTTCTCCTGCTCAGCCTGTGAGTTGTGCCATACTGTTTCCATTTAGATGATGGCCTGAGCAGTGTTCTGTGAGATGTTCAAAGCTTGAGATATTGTTTTTTCGCCTAACTCTGCTTCGAACTTCACAACTTTCTCCCTGACCTACCTCCACATCTCTATTGGTCCATCACATAAAATTGCAATAAAACAAATTTAAGTCTGTGGTTTTAATGCAACAAAACGAGGAGAAGTTTTAAAGGTGTGCATATTTTTGTAAGGTACTGTAAGATACCTATCTAGCATGCACATGAGGTGCTATCCTGTGTTAGAACTTCACGGGTGTGCCTTTTCTCATTTGTATTACCCAAAATATTTGTGAAACTTTGCTACAGACTAAATTACTTGCTTCAGCAGAGTCGACTGTAACATCTATGATGCCTAACTTCATCTGCTGCTACGTGCTTTTTTTCTATCATAAAAGGGCAAGTTTTACCATCTGAGCCATTTAGACGTACTGTAACTATAATCTTGAAGGGAATATCACAGTCAGGTTTCATTTTTTTTCTCTGTCTATAAAGCAACTAAAGCAATTGTAAATCATATGGTCATACTAAAATATCAGCACAAAGTAAGCCTAATAATTCCCAGTGTGCACGTGTGCTTATGTGTGTGCATGTGTGTGTATTGACATGAAAGTTCAGCAAGTTACACCACGTTCGGGGTTAAGTCAAATGTGTGCTTTGTAACAATTAACTGGTTGTTTTTTTCAAAGTTAAACTTTGGATTAGCCGTAATATATATATGCATAATTCTACATGTTCCTCAGGCACACTGACTGGAAGCTTAAAACATCTCTCCACAGCCACAATAAATTCAGTAATGTAACATCAGAAGATAAATGAAAAACACTGATTTGATTCAACACCGTTTTTCAAGGATGGGTTTGTGAGATGATAAAAAAATAAATACTCAGTGGATACATCAACTACAAAGATCTTAGGCTTGAAAAGTGAAGGTCTGAACGGACTAAAAGAAAATGGAGATTTTACTTTAGTGCGATTGTAACGTGTGTTTCGTGTGTGTGTGTATGCATTACCTCCATAACTCCGAAGGGATTATTTTTGCCCTGTCTGATCTGAGGTGGAATGTCATGTTCAGTTTTAGTTACAGTTAACCTGAAATTCCTCTTCGGAGAATATGATGAATGGAAAATAAATTTGTTCTTATTATAATTTCCCAACAATATGAATACTGATTGTCATAGTTTTATGTCTACTATTACCATCTTCCTGCTTATATAATTATTTGAAGTATTTAACAAGCCTCTGTATTTCTTGTATCTGTGAATCTTCAATAAATTTGGTGTGAACAAGGTTTTGTCTGGAATATTTCTTTACAGCCATCTTTAAGAATTAGCCTTGATAAAAGCTACTCATGGTTTATTTGTACATTTTCCCTAGATAACATTATATACATTTACTAGAGTACATGCAAACTCTGCAGGGCATGATAAAAAAAAACTGCATCATAATACGATGTTCCACACATTAAGATACACAAGGGCTCAAACAGGTGGCAGCAGTGAGTCAGTCAAACGTGCAGAGACACAACAGGAGGACTGAAAGTCAAAGAGGGTAAGTAATGACTCTGAAACCAAATAGAACACATGCTAAACCCAAGATCACATCATCCTGTTACTTCCTCTGATAATGTTTTGTACAGCTCCCTTGTCAATAGCACAAACCTGTGTCTCCTGTAACACTTTACTAGGTTGGAGCATACAGAGAGAGGGATCTTTGGCCATCTCTTTTGCACAATCCGAGTAAACCAAACACTTCCAGTTAAAGTCCCAGTAGGGTTTAGTGAGCTGCCCTCAGTTACCATTGTGATAGTAGGACAGAAAAGCCTTTTTTCTGGCATGCTTCCCATACAACTATTGACATGCACATAGCATATGTGGTTGTTATGGAGACTTGGTGACCAACAAGATTCAATTCAATTCAATTCAATTCAATTCAATTCAATTCAATTCAAAAATACTTTATTAATCCCAAAGGGAAATTAAATGTTGTGGTAGCTCATTATGAAAGTTTCTTCAAAGAGCTGTTGTAGATGCTGATGCTGTGGGCAGGAAGGATCTCCTGTAGCGCTCTGTCTTACAGGACATTTTAAGAAGCCTCTGACTGAAGACACTCTGTTGTTGTAGGACAGTCTGATGAAGAGGATGCTCAGGGTTCTCCATAATGTTCTTCATTTTATGAAGAATCCTTCTTTGCACAATGATCTCCAGAGGTTCCAGAGGAGTCCCCAGAACAGAGCCAGCCTTCTTTATCAGCTTTTGAGCTTTTTTAAGCCTCTGGCTCTGATGCTGCTACCCCAGCAGATGATGGCAGAAGAGATCACACTCTCCACAAAAGACTTATAGAAGATATGCAGCTTCTTGCTGTAAACACCAAAGGACCTAAGCTTCCTCAAGAAGTACAGTCTGCTCTGTCCCTTCTTGTAGATGGCTTCACAGTTACATCTCCACTCCAGTCTGTTGTCCAGGTGAACATCAAGGTATTTATACTCCTCCACCACCTCCACTTCTACAATCTTCTCCTTTGTTTTATTCATATTCAAGATGAGATGACTGTTTCCACACCATGCCACAAAGTGGTCCATCATCACCCTGTACTCATCTTCTTCTCCATCTCTGATCCACCCCACAACTGCAGAATCATCCGAGTATTTCTGCAGATGACAGGATTTTTTCTTGTACGGGAAGTCAGGGTACAGAGTGAAAAGGAATGGTGAGAGTAATTTCCCTGTGGTGCCCCTGTGTGCTGACTACCTGGTTAGACGCACAACCCTTCAGCTCACAAACTGTGGTCTTTTTTTGTCGATAGCTTTGTCCGGAGATTGTTGAACCCTCCCCCTGAGTCTTCGGGAGTTTTGAAAAAGCAAATCAATTTGCTTTGTCAATTTGCTTTCTCCATGTGTTAAATGTCTGGAAAAATCAAAGAACATGATCCCCCAAGTGCTGTGGCTTTGTCCAGATGACAGTGGGTTTGTTAAAGCGGTGTATGATGGCATTTTCCAACTCCCTCCCAGTGATAACCAAACCCGATAGGATCTTGTAGTTTTTGTTTGCCTACTCGGGGGGGCCAACGGGAGTTCTCTGGGGATTTTCATGATGGGGGATTCAGGGCAAAAGTTTAGTCTTGAGGACTGAGGGGTGACAGGAGGCTTTCAACACCGGAATTTCCTCTGGGCCAGGCTAAGGTTAAGAGGGTGCCAAACCCCACAGAGCTGCTCTGCACACCCTTCAGGACTCTGGGGCTGACTATCTGGCCTGCAGCCTTTTTCCGATTCAGTCTCTCCCATTGCATCTTCACCTGACTTCTTGAACACACAGGAAAAAAGGGGGTGGCAAAGGGACATCAGCAACTTCTAAGGGTTGAAGGGGAAAACATGTAGAAGCAAAGGGTCCGAGGCGAGGGGGAAAGATAAAAATTTGAGGTGTGACTGAAAGCTGTGGGTCAAAGGAGGGGGGGATGTCTGTTTGGCTGTGAGCATTAAGGCGTGCTGAGCTTTTTTTCTGAAACTAAACCCTTTTTGAAAAATTTTTTTTTTTTTCATTCTTGGCTCTGTTAAACCCTCTGTTCCATCTGATCATCCTTCTTTTAAAGCCTGTATCTTTTCACCCCTGACCAACATCTCTGATATTGTTTTGCCGGAGCTTGCCTCCAGTTTCCCTTGTACACCTCCCTTTCTGTTCTATCTTACTTTAAATTGCTTCTGTATGTATTCAATAAATTCTCTGTCCCCCTCTTAGGCTCTTTTTTTCCCTTTTAAACAGGGCCTTCGGGCCGGGATCCCAAAAGGGTTTTTATTGGGGAAGCTCTCACAGTTCTGGTGGGGATATGTTAGCCCACAGAAATTTTTTAAAAAGTCGTTTTTCACAATGAGTCAGGCATTTTATGTCCTCTCCCTGTGGCTGGCACATGCATCCCGTCTGTAGCGTCAAAGCAACCTGCAACTCTTCAGCTTCCTGTGACCTTTTTTTACAGTTCTCTTTATTTCGTTGCCTCTGAACAAGGGGCTTATTTTCGATTGTGTCTGATTTTCCTAGAGGAGGGCTTGCTGTAGAGATGTATGAGTCCTTGACATTTTTTTTTCTAAAAAAAATCCCCAAAGTTTTGTTTTTTTCTGGTAGAGCAGCTGAAAAACTGTTGAAAAATTGAAAGTTAGCAGAGAGTGAACATGGTTAAAAACACCGAAATTGCCACAAAAGCATTGGGGGGTTGTGTCTGAGCTTAGAACATCTGAGCGATGGCATCACATCGGTGTCAGCAACACGGGAAAGGGGGAACGTATCTTTTGCCAAAATAAAAGGGGGAACTCTGGGTAAATAATATGGACGAAAACTTACTGCCAACAGTTCAATATCTGGACTGCAGAGACGACACTTCACAGTAAGATGTCCTGGATTACACCGTCTGTTGATCACAAGTACTGCCAGTCCACCTCCTTTACATGCCACTATTTGCTGGAGATCTGCTATGTCTCTTACCATCCTGCTCAGTGTGTGTGACAGTGAGATAAATATGGTTCTTCATCCAGCCTGGTGGCCCCTTGCTAAAAGAAACTGGCCTCTTTGTAACCTTATATTTATATCCCAGGAAAACATTAAGTTGTGAATTACTAACCAGAAGTTCATAGAAACTCTGATTACTTAGAAAAGTAAAGTTTGCAGTTAGGAAATGTTTCAGTTGTGTTACCCAATAAGGGTAGCACTGGAGTCATGTCTTAACATGGGCATTTTTGTACATTGGTCAGCGCCAAGACTTGCACCTACCTCACTAAAACATACACTATTTAGTAAGCCCACACAAGTCAAATACCCTGCTGGAAGTAGACGACTGCACGACTGCTTCTGACTGATAACAGACTGATAACAATTGTAGGTATAGGGTGTGTAACAGAAGGTAGAATATGTTTCAGAGAGGTCATAAGGTGGCCACCTCTGAACCACAGCTTTTTTTGGCCACAGCCATGCCTGCCAGCCATATTTTACATGTTTTCTCTAGAATAGGACATCTAAAGCTGTCTAGCAGAGTATGAAGTGCTGAACTCATAGCAATTGCCGGTTTCAACATTGTGTTAGCCAAGTTCTCTATTAAAAGAGATTATTTTTATACACCCCCACAAAGATGCAGTAAACTTCTCGACAACATGTGGAAATGTGTAGAATAAGACTGAGGACCTCGTTTAGTAATATTAATATGACAAAAACTGAATTAGATAAATGCTAGTCAAAACTGTCCATACCTATTGAACCTTTTCACATTTCACCACAACCACAAACTGATCTGTAGATCAGATAGGTCAACTCTGAAAGCTAAATATGGGAAAAATAAAAAAATAGATTTTTAAATTAAACAGGAATTAGCATTTTATCCTCGGTGGTATTTAATAGGAAAATAAATTTTAAGAGAAGAGGAAACCTATTCTACCATATAGTTAATTTAAGAAATGCCTTAAAAGATCACTAGTTAACTTTCAAGCAAGTTGTGTCAGTTGGAAAATGTGAATAAATAAATTAAAAATAAATTGTTAGTCCTGGTTAGATGGGGTTGTGGGTCCCTACTTGTTTGCATGTTGTCCCTTTCCACTTCCATTTTGTAACTGTAAACAAATCTTTTAGTATTCATGTACTTAAACTATGGCATATTAGTTTATATTTTGTTATGGTTAAATAATTTAATAAATTACAGAGATAATTGGGGAGAAAGAAATTCTCGCATTTCTTGACAGTTTCATTCAGTTGTATAACATTTACTGGAAACTTTAAATTACACCAATTCCTGTTTATTTTGGTTTTATTCCTGTTTGAGCCAGCTGACCCTTCTGAAATATTAAAGATTATGATTCCTGATCAAAGCAAAAATACTGTAAGGGACCTCTGGCTGGTGGATAACGGTAAATCCACTTTTATAGCGCTTTATCAAGTCCCCAGAGAACTTCTCACTACAATCAGTCATACACACATTCACACACTAACAGTGGTGGGCTACGTTGCAGCCACATCTGGCCTGGGGCGCACTGACAGAAGTGAGGCTGCCATACACAGGTGCCATGCCACCGAGCCCTCTGACCACCATCAGCAGGCAAGGAGGGTGAAGTGCCTTGCCCAAGGACACAACGACTGAGAAAGACAGAGCGGGGGTTCGATCCGGCAACCCACTGGTTACAGGATGAAGCCCTTCCACCGTTGCCAGCGTAATATTTATTGGAGTCAAATAACCACAATTCTGTACAGTAGACTATGAGCAGAATATAGAAAATGATTTTAAAAACCTTGGGCCGGGTCTGCATTAAATCTAGATCATCTAAGTTTTGACTGTTTGTTTTATCAGTGTAGCTTTAGTACAGATACTGTGGTTTGGGAACCTACCTTTATCAAAAGAAAAAACTTTAAATGTTATACTAAATTGATCCCTCTATAAGAAACGTCCCATTACCAAGTGTGTATTACATGCTGCTTTCATCTTTGGATCTTCCTGTAGTTTTTGCACTGCCCCCACCAACATGTATTCTGTTACTGGCTGCTTTTAGTTCCTGCTGTGTTTTTCCTCTCCAGAACAGACCGATCACCCCTTCCCCCACCTGTTTTCCTGCGAGTTGTGATTGAAATTCAGCTCAGCTGAACTGCGGGGAGTTTTTGTTCCCCGCCACTTCTCCACTTCTCAGCGGAGGCTTTGACATGGAAACACCTCCCGCCCCCTTGAACTCACCAATGAAAAACAGCCTGAGGAGGAGACTCCTGCATGAAAACTGCAGCTGTGTTCCCCACCTTTCGACTTCACTTCCCTCCCAGTTGGGTCAATCCTCAGTAGCACCTTCCACCGCCAGCAGCAGCAGCAGTAACCTGGGATCAAACTACCTGCACACTGGCCAGCATGGCGACTCCTCTCACCGACCAGGAGAAGCGCAAGCAGATCAGCATCAGGGGGATCGTG
The DNA here is from genome assembly GCA_036173005.1 of Crenichthys baileyi. Classification (NCBI taxonomy): domain Eukaryota; kingdom Metazoa; phylum Chordata; class Actinopteri; order Cyprinodontiformes; family Goodeidae; genus Crenichthys; species Crenichthys baileyi. The sequence continues at coordinate 860,327 of JAHHUM010000594.1, forward strand.
GGAGTGGAGAACGTGGCCGAGTTGAAGAAGGGCTTCAATCGCCACCTGCACTTCACCCTAGTTAAAGACAGGAACATTGCAACGCCCAGGGATTACTACTTTGCCCTGGCCCACACTGTGAGAGACCACCTGGTGGGCAGATGGATTAGGACACAACAGTTTTACTTTGACGCCGACCCGAAGGTAAAGATCTGTGTGTGAGTCCACCCAAAGTAGGCCTCAGAATGTGGTTATGGTATAAAATGTATATTCAGAAATAAAGCTTTAATCACATGCATTATGTCCAGATCATTATAAAAGGCAAATGACACCTTTTTACTGCTGCTACCAACTATGTGTTGCATAAAGTTTTCTAGATTACAATGAGGCTTTGTATTTTCAGGTCAGTGCATCAGGTTGACATATTAATCACTGCATGGGAAGGCATGATTGCTCCACTTCCATTCATAAGTTTTAAAGCTCTAAAATCCGTTTCTGTATATTCCAGTTGCAGTCTGTCATTGACTTATTCGGTGTGTTGAAAGCTGCAAAATGTATCCAATTTTAATTTTCTTCTTTTTGCAGAGGGTGTACTATCTATCCCTGGAGTTCTACATGGGCAGGACGCTGCAGAACACCATGATCAACCTGGGTCTGCAGAATGCATGTGACGAGGCTATCTACCAGGTCAGATAGTCATATTTAGAGACCTTGACCACAGTTGCAGAAGCTAAACAGCCACAGTGAGTTTGCTGATTTGAACTGCTCTTGCTGCAGCTCGGCCTGGATATGGAGGAGCTGGAAGAGATTGAAGAGGATGCAGGGCTGGGGAACGGAGGCCTGGGCAGGCTTGCAGGTGGAAAAAGTTTTTTTCTTAAAGAGCAAATTTTTTTTATATTCAGCCACGTTGTATCCATTGCAGTTCTGCTCTATGATTATCTTCAGGCTACATTGGCAGATCTCCATAAAATAAGTCTGCATGTCTACTGAACAAGTCAAGTTACTCTGAGCCTGAGAATGTTTGGAAATTAACAAATGAGCTCCTGAAACTTCCCCTGCGAGGAACCGTTTTATTCCAGCTCTTTTATTTCAGCTGCAATATAATGTTTGAATTCCTTATTGTTTTTGCAGCATGTTTCTTGGATTCGATGGCCACCTTGGGTCTTGCAGCATATGGTTACGGTATCAGATATGAATACGGCATCTTTAATCAGAAGATAAGAGATGGCTGGCAGGTAATCCTGCTTCTTTTTAAAATAAACTCTTCTAAGATGATATAAAAAGTGCCTGAGGCTCAGCCGTGACCTCTCTGATGAGTGCATTGATTAACCCCCCATCTTATCTTTTCGAAAGCCAGGATTCCCTTTTAAAATTGACAGAGGCTAAAGTCGAGATGAATTGGGTCAGAAAACATCACAAGTTAATAATTGACAGAAAAAAACGTGCTGTGGTCAGACCCACTTTGCATTGCTAATGTGGTGCAAGTTCCTCTCAGAAGCAGCCGAATTTTCTTTCTTTTTTTTTTTTTTTTTTATGATGTCAAAACAACCCTTGTGTATCATGTGATAGGAGTTTGTAAAAATGCGGGCTTTTGCTGTTTTGTGTTCTGGTTATTTGCAGGCTGAACCCAGTCAATGTAAACATGTCCCCCTGAACACTGAACAGAACACATGCTCCTTGTTTATGCATGCAGGTGGATGAACCTGTGCACCTGATCTCTGCTGCTAGTCAGAGCTATTTACTTAAAACAAAATCAAAATGGGGGCCATGTTTGGTGTAACACAGGAGCGAGTGTAAGGGCTTCCATTTTTGTTTCAGGCTATGTCACAAAGAGGTCAGATAAGGCAGTGTGTCTTTCAGTCACTGAGTTTTGTCCTGGAGCGTTCGCTTATTTGTGACCTTCTACGCTGCAGGTTGAGGAGGCAGATGATTGGCTGAGGCACGGAAACCCCTGGGAGAAAGCTCGCCCTGAGTACATGCTGCCTGTTCACTTCTACGGACATGTGGAGGAGACGAGAGATGGGCCCAAATGGGTTGACACTCAGGTGCCTGACCAACATTAGAAAATATCTTTCACTTGTAGCTGCTTCATATTGGAGAATTTACTTGAATTTTGGTTAAAGGAGAGTAGAAATGAACCAGAATCTCTTTAAATGACATTGTGCTGTGGTCCTCCTGTGACTCCTGATTCGGTTTTCACCTGCAGGTTGTGTTGGCAATGCCTTACGACACGCCCATTCCTGGCTACATGAACAACACTGTGAATACAATGAGACTGTGGTCGGCACGTGCACCCAATGATTTCAACTTGAAAGACTGTAAGTACTGAAGGATGTCTCATTTTTAAGCAAAATATTATACCTGATTGCATAGAGTTGCACCATTTGCAGAGCTTTTATTCAAAGTGGATTGTTCGTATTTTACATTATAGCCCAACACTAAGTCATGTATAAATGAAGCAGAAGGAAAATGATTCCTTCTTCCCCTTTTACTCAGTTTCTTAATCAATCCACTGCCTTTCAAAGTCTGATGTATGAATGCAGGATGGTTACCGAGGGGGTTCATCTGGGATGCAGCCAAAATGCCCATGATTTCTCTCTGGAGGAGCTGCAGAGATCCACAGCTCAGTTAGGAAAATCTGTTGACGAGGACAACTACTAGTTGTGCAGTTCCCAAATCTGGCCTTTATGTAAGGGTGGCATGAAAATGTCCTCTGATCAGATGAGGCCAAACTGAAACTTTCTGGACCATGTGCAAACACTGTAAAATTAACATTACAATCCCCATGGTGAAACGTGGTGGTGGCGGCATCATGCTGAGGGCTTTTGCTGATGTACTGCAAGATTTGAGATTATGGAAATATTTGCTCAGATACTATCCATCCAATCGGATTGAGCTTGATCTATTTTGCAAAGAACAATGGCAATAACCTTTTTTCTAAATGTGCAAATATGGTAGACATATCGCAGCGTAGTGGGTTCTACAAAGTATTGTTTCAGGGGGCTGAATATATAAAATAAATTTATGCCACACTTCCCATTTTTATCTATTAAGATTTTGAAACAATTTGCCATTTTCATTCCACTTCAAAATTATCCACCACTTTTTGTTGTAAACCTCTAATAAAATGACCTGTCTGTGCTTATATTGTGGAAAGGTTTAAGGGGTACTGCATCTAATGTGTGCATAATCAATGAAAACATCTGGAATTATGGTCACTTCCTCTCTTCCACGTTTCAGTATTTTATCTTTAAACTTTGAACACGGTGACATCTGGTGTCTTGTTTTTCTATAGTTAATGTGGGAGATTACATAGAGGCTGTTCTGGACAGAAACCTGGCAGAAAACATCTCCCGGGTCCTCTATCCAAATGATAATGTAAGTTAACTTTTTTTTAAAGTCAGTAAGCACCCATCAGATTCTTTTCACCCTACATTTATTCCACCATTCGTGTGCTGCAGTTCTTTGAAGGAAAGGAGCTCCGTCTGAAGCAGGAGTACTTTGTCGTGGCAGCCACACTCCAAGACATCTTACGCCGCTTCAAGACCACCAAGAAGGGCAGCCCGAGTCGTACCTACTTTGACAGCTTCCCAGACAAAGTAAGAACTAAGAATCTGTGTCGCAACAGTTGTCTGTTTCACTTGGTATATTACCTCACTTCGTTTGTTTGCAACATTATCTCAGCATTTCCTCTCTGTTTGGGTCTGTTGCAGCTGCCAAAGCTGATAGGTGGCTGAATTTAGCATGAATAACTTGGTTAATAACTGGTTTAATTGGGGAGAATGCTTCTATGATAGATGAAGCAAATTTTAAGGTCCCTGTAGTCTATTTCACAGCCTGTCGAACTAGTTTGAAAATCAACAAAACAATGAACATCATTGTGTGCTGTTCTCCAGGTCGCCATCCAGCTGAATGACACTCATCCTGCCATGGCGATTCCCGAGCTGATGAGAATCTTTGTAGACATTGAGAAACTTGACTGGGAAACGGTGAGTGCAAGTCAGCTTTCAGTGTTGCTGTTTCTTGTTAACTATCAAGGGCAACTTACAGGAAGTGCAAATTAGGAAATCTGGAACAAGTAAGAGCAAGTAACATAACTTGTAGTTATTACCACAGAGTAAGAGATGAAGTTTTTTTGCCAGGTGTAGGAGTGCTTGTGCCTTCTCTGCAGGCCTGGGATCTCACTAGGCGTACGTTTGCCTACACCAACCACACGATCCTCCCTGAGGCTCTGGAGCGCTGGCCTGTGGAGCTGCTTGAGAAACTGCTGCCCAGACACCTGCAGATCATCTACCAGATCAACCAGGCTCATCTAGATGTAAGCATGACACAGCTGAGAGACGGTCAGAGAAAAATATCAAGTAATCCGTCTCCATTGTTGTCTGTTTTTGTTTTCTCCTCTCAGAGCTATGAAGTCATGGACCTAGCGGTCAGAAATTGTGCAAAACTTAGCAATTTGTCACATTGCATATATTTTATTGAGCTTTTTAAGAGCAAAATTGTGAATTAGAAGTGAAAGGATTATTGGTTTTGCTAATCAAAATCAGAAAAATGTGGTGTACATTTGTATTCAGTTGTCCTAACCCGACCACCTTTTGCTGTAATAAAAGTTGTAAGTCTTCTGGGGTATGTCTAAAACATGAATATGCTTTGATCTGAATCACTCCATTGCATCTCTGGCTGTACATTTATGCCCCTTTTCCACTGGCTCATCTTAGGCGGCGCGGCTCCCCTCGGTTTCGCTCTAATCGGTACTGTACCAGTTGTTTCCACTGACCCGCTGATGGCTGAAGCCCCGCCTCCAGCCGTCAGTTTAGTGTGCTGTGCTGCTATTAATGTTACTGTGTTACACTGTCACAATAAAGTGACCTGCGTGAAACGATAAATTAATAGAAATAAAAACAAATAAACTAAATACTTATGTTTCTATCGTATATGCAAGAATGTCTTCTATATGTTATGTTTAAAACGATCCACTGGAATAATTTTCTGGACCACAGCCTTTCTGGCTCAGGGGTTCTGATGTGAGGGGGGAGTGGCAGGAGAAGTAGAGTGGAGAGATGCTGCTGTATGGACTGGTGAATCTCCAAAGTTAAGTACTTTAAAGCGCAAAATCACGTACTTCAGACTGTGGTTAAGTTGGTTTTAGCTTGGATATTGGTTATTCGTGCTCCGGATTCAGCAGGCTCGTCCTCCCTTTTGATCCGATGTAGGCAGTCTGATTACAGGCAGCTGCTGTCTTCCTGCTCCCTTCTCCTGCAGACGCTGGTTCTCTTAAAGACCGTCAATAAATTTCTGAACCAAGCAAGCTGTTTCATGGTGGTTTTGTTTTGTGTGGTTTGGGGAAAATGTTTGTCCATCTGAACAGCTGATTTTGTGTGTGATCAGCTGATTTAGGATGTTATTAAACAAAGCGCCCCACCTGCCTGTAATTCAGAAAGCTGATGTGTTCTTTTTCTTCTCTTTCGGCTTTGAAAATAAAAAAAATTATATTTCGGAATGATCTGCTCCGGCCATTGTTCTCCTTAATATTATTGTAGTTGCTCTTGAGTTTTACTACCTTCTCCTTGCACTTCCTCTGCAAAAACCTTCTCATTTCTCCTCCACCCACGGCCAATCGGTGAACACCAGCCGTCTCACGTTACATGTGGTCCCTACTCGGCCACAGTTGTACCTGCTCAGGAACAAGGACTAAAAGGAGTTACCCGTAACCTGAAAAAACGGTAATGGAAGGCTTGCAAAGCGAGCCGACTGAAGTCGAGTAGAGCCAAATCGAGCCAGTGGAACATTGGAGTAGTCTGTAGTTACTCCATACTCCTTAAGTAGTGTCTATCAGCTACTATAATCCCCAAATAATTTAGATTTGTGGTTTTAACTTGACAAATGTGAGTTTAAGGGCTGTGAATACTTTTTGCATGGCAGTACATTTCCTGAACTGTGAAGCCTAAACACTTGTGTTTTTGGCCCCTATAGAAAATTGCTGCTCTCTTTCCGAAAGACATCAGCAAACTGAGGAAGATGTCTTTGATTGAAGAGGACGGCTGCAAGAGGGTGAACATGGCCCATCTGTGCATTGTAGGATCTCATGCTGTCAATGGAGTTGCTCAAATACACTCCAACATCATCAAAACTGAAGTGTAAGCCTTTTGCTGATGGTAAAATTTGGAAAATGGACCAACATTTGTCAGAACTGTAGATGCATCAAAATCTTTTGCCAAGGAAAAGTTGCAGCTGTTGTAAAACAATAAACTAGTTTTTGAAGTGTCATTACAAAGAAAAGTCAGATGGGTCTGTCTGTGCCGCCTGTTTAGAGATGTAGTATTTTTAGTTCCTCGTTCTCAACAATTATGAGGAAATCCTCACACTCAAAATCCACATCCTGGAACTATGTTTTGCAGGTGTCATCTGATGTCTGACCTAATCATAATCAACAACCTTGTTCTGTTTTGTTTTTTTAAGAAACATTAATCCCTCAAGCATTGCATTATGCCAAAACATACTTAAAAGAATTGTCATCCTGGTTCAGCATATTGGCAGAAACTAAGGAAAACGATCTCTAGCCCAACATGTCCTTCTTGAGAATATTTGGCTGCAGTTCATCTGGATTTTCAGTCTAAATGTGGGTGGTTGACCAGTTAAAATCAAACAGTAGCAGTAATCAAACATGCATAAAGTTTTGTTTTTTTTTCTTTTTTCTTTTCCTCAGGTTTAAGGACTTCAGTGAGCTAGAACCAGACAAGTTTCAGAACAAAACTAACGGCATCACTCCCAGACGCTGGCTGCTCCTCTGCAACCCAGGACTGGCTGAGCTCATTGCTGAGGTTCGGTTGAGACTGACTTTTAAAATGTTCAGGGACCCATCTGATCACACCTCGACAGGCAATTAGCCTTCAGGATTTGGATTACCTTAATATGATTAAAAACTCGTTTGAACATTCGTCGTTCTAATATGACTTGTTTTCAGGTCATTGGGGAGGACTATGTGAAGGACCTCAGCCAGCTGAAGAAGCTCAATGAGTTTGTTGACGATGCGGCCTTCATCCGCGACATCGCCAAAGTCAAACAGGTAGGGAGCTACATCAGTTTGATAAGCTGGTCTGAGTCAATGGTCTGTATTCTCTAGAACACTAATTGTTATAAAATGATAAACCTGGGGTAAAATCTCAACCACATTTTGCCAAATAATAGTTGTGTTGTAAAATATGTATTTGTAGCAAAAAGCATTACAGAAAATTCTCTATATGAAAAAAAATAAAAGGCATGAATTGACTTTAGCTTTCATCCTTGTTGCTTGCATGAACAGATTTTTCAACCAATGCCAAATGTATTTGCAATTTTATTTCAATAATTATTACACAAATTGAATGTCGTTAAGTATCAATTACACATATCATAACTTTCGTTATGAGTTCAAGTGTTTTGTTGCTCTTGACCCCATTGTGTTTTGTCACAATCTTTTATCGATTTGCTGTCATGTACTGTATTTTAACAGATTGTGCTTTTCGAATAAAACACCCCTTCCCACCAGAGAACACATATCTATTGATTAAAAAAGGCAGGAAAACAGGTGGGGCCAGTAAACGTGCAAACAATCATTTCTTGGTAGACAGAACATAAATCACCTTTTTACTGATACGTGGCAGTATATTGTGCATCAGTATATTGTGCATCACAGTGATGGAAATTAAAAGCATCTCAAAAAGGGTCTGCAGAAATGATCAGATTTGTTACTTTTTCTCATGGAGACATGTCTAAACAACCACTGAATGAGTAGGTGAGTAGCGGCCTGCTATCGCAATATGCCACCCCTGTCCACAAGAGAACAATCATCAAGCGCTTTACTGACTTGCTTTCTTTGGTGAAGTGGGTGAGGCATGATACACCTTTTATGTAAAGGGTTAAGGGTCAGTTTTTGGTCAGTGGCCTTCTTTACACCTGCTAGAGATGGGCCAAATCAGGTTTGTGTTAAAAGGTGCCTCATCACTGCCACACCCATCACAGCTTGGATCCAAGCCCATATGGGTCTTAGCAAACTTGGATTTCAACAGGTGGGTTCTGTGATCTACACAAACTTTCTTTAACATCTTCAATTAGAAATTACAAAGTCTTGGAGTGGGCTAGAGTTGCTGACCATAATTTTTTATAAATAAGAGATTAGGTTCTTGCGTTAAATTTAAACAGAGCATGTATTTTAGAATAAAATGCTTCCCTTGATATGTTAATACTATAGTACAATGTCTCAACATTTCACAGGAAACTGGAACCTGACCATATTCTGTTGTAGCATAATTATGTTTCTGATCATCTAAAAAGATGCACTGCACACCTACAAACCATTCGCTGTGAATATTGATCCGTAGCCAGCAGACCGGCAACTCTTCGGTCTCCCAGACCGATTTCTATCAGGTTGTCAGTTTGGGGTTGCTGTGAAGGCATCTACCTCCATTTTCTTAACCAATGTGGACTGAGCTCGGTTAGAAGCACTGTAGAAAATGTATATCCCATCATAACATTTGAGAAATGAGATTAAATGTTTTAAACAGCTTTGGTTCTTTACTCTTTAAAAGCGGAAAAATGTTTGATCAGAACAGAAAGCATGATGAAATATGACATTATGTTGCATGGAAAACTTGATCTCTACAATTTCTGATATGTCTGCTCCACACAGCACGAAGAGGCATTGCACTCAAATGAAGTTTGACATTGCAACATCACATCCTGCAGGTCTACACTCCTGATTCAGCAAGTTCGCCTCAATGACTCCTATTGTCATGTCGCATTTCTTCACAGGACAATAAATTGAAGTTCGCCCAGTACCTGGAGAAGGAGTACAGGGTGAAGATCAACCCATCCTCCATGTTCGACGTCCACGTCAAGAGGATCCATGAGTACAAGCGGCAGCTCCTCAACTGCCTGCACGTCATCGCCTTGTATAACCGTAGGTTCAGCGACTTGTGCTTAATCATTCAATGTAAAACTAAATGGTTTGACAAGTAATTTAATTATAGGCGTGAATCTCTGAGTGATCAGATGTATGACACAATCAGACATTTCCCAATGTGGAATATTCCACACCCACCCCAAGCTTCATTTTAAAACAGACATGAGGAATGCAGCCATTAAAACAGCTGTGGGGATTTTCCATGAAGCCACAAATGCTGTGATTGACAGGGAAGCAGGTCTATCGGCCCATAAAATATGAATTTTTTCTGCACTAGAAGCATTTTACTACAAACCTCTGTAGATTGTGATGGACCAACACAAAGTAGTGCAAAACTGTGAACTTGGAAGCAAAGGGATTCATGACAAGTTAATTGTTTTAGTTTTCTTGATGCCATCTCTCACTCAGAGCTGCAAGTATTTTGATGTGTTTCAACTAACTGTACATCTGGAGACTAATATTTGAGACAATTATTTGCAAAATGGCTCAAACCCCATCGGATTGGATGGAGTGTACCTGTCAACATTCATTTTCAAGTTCTCAAAGATTTTCCAACAGGTTTATTTACAGACCTTCATCTCCCCAGTTTTATGCCCCCACACCATGTTTTACTATGTGGACTGTGTCCTGGATGATGTGCAGTGTTGGTTTTCTGCGGAACATATTGTTTAGCAAATTAACCCAAAAAACACATTTTCTTCTTCGTGTGCTGTATTCCATGTTCGACAAATAGCATTGGGACATTTTATGGCTTTCAACAATAGCCCTTCTTTCATTATGGGGTGCGCAACTGCTTGTTGTGTCAGCAGTTTCTCCCACCTGTGCTGGGAATCTCTGCAGTTCCTCCAGAGACTAACCTCTGAGGCATTGCTAACTGAAATGTAAAAAAACAACCTTTTTAAGTTCAAGGGTTTGAATAGTTTTGCAAGGCACTTAATATTATTAAATATTGTGCATGTCTGGTACAATCAAAGGAGTTTCACAAGTCAAACGGTTTTCCTTTCATTTCTGTTAAAGCCATTTATTTCTTATCTACATGACTTTGCTTTGTTCCCAAGGCATCAGGAAGAACCCCACCGCACCTTTCGTACCACGAACAGTGATCATCGGTGGGAAGGTAGAGTATAGTCTCAACTAAATGCGACAGTGCTGATGAACTGGAACATGATGGAAATGCATGACTGTTGCCCTCACTTGTCACCCTCTGCAGGCTGCACCAGGATACCACATGGCAAAAATGATCATTAAGCTCATTACCTCAGTGGCTGATGTGGTGAATAATGATCCTGTGATCGGAAGCAAGCTAAAAGTAATCTTCCTGGAAAACTACAGAGTTTCTCTTGCAGAGAAAGGTACATTTTATTAAAAAAAAAACAAAAAAAACATCACTTCTGTGGAGAAAAGAAACTTAAGCTGTGGTTTGCTCTTCCTCAGTGATTCCTGCAACAGATCTGTCAGAGCAGATCTCTACTGCTGGCACCGAAGCTTCAGGAACAGGCAACATGAAATTCATGCTGAATGGAGCTCTGACCATCGGCACTATGGATGGAGCCAACGTGGAGATGGCTGAAGAGGCTGGAGAGGAGAACCTCTTCATCTTTGGCATGCGGGTGCAGGACGTGTCCGAAATGGACAAAAAGGGGTAAAAGTCCTATTCATGAAATGCAACATGAGGATTTCTTCCTAAGGTCTTCCTAAAGTCTTTTGTTTTGTATTTGTTTTTTAGATATGATGCCATGTCATACTACAAGAAGATTCCTGAGCTGAAACAAGTAATGGATCAGATTGCAAGTGGATTCTTCAGCCCAAGAAATCCAGAGCTCTTTAAGGACCTCACTGACATGCTTTTCAAATACGACCGGTGTGGAATTCTTTAGCTCCACTTATCTTAGCTTAGCTTTAATTGTCTTCTAACTTATTTTCCAATCTTTCACTTTTTTTTTTTTTTTTTTTTAGATTCAAAGTGTTTGCAGACTTTGAAGACTACTTAAAAAGCCAAGACAAAGTCAGCAAGCTCTATCAGGTAACATCAGCCTCAAATGTGGTGTTTAAAAAAATATTTTCTTCATTATGCTCCTGTGCATTTCCTCCTCTTTCCTTTTTGTACTCTTACTTGCTATTTTAAGGTTCTGTCCTAGAAGACATTAGGTCCTCCACAAGGAAACTGCAGTAAACCTTCAATTGCATAAACCCATTCTGAAAATGTTCTTCAAAAGTCCATAGTTGAATTGCAGCACATTCATCAAATGAATCCATGTTTTTTTTTTTTTGTTTGTTTTTTTAAGAAATCACCAGTGGCATAATTAAAGGTTCCCCCAGCAATGACAATAAAATGAATGTAACTGAAGCAGCTGTTTGATAAACTTCAAAATATAAAGTACTAAGTAACTTCTAATTGATGATCTATGACATCATGTTTCCCTGGCATATAAATATAATGCAGAGGCGCATTTATTTTAGCCACTGACCACTAGGCTGGACGAGAACCCATATTTATCTTCCACCATACACAAAGTGCAGGTGGGTAAGGGGGGTTAAAAAGAATCTTCAGTTTTCTATTGAAATACCCAATACCAACACTCGAAGGCTCCCTGGGCCTTTAGTAGAGAAACAGGCCCACAGCATTACAGCACCTCCACCATACCCATCAGTGGACCTTGGTCACATCTGATGAAAACACAGTTCCAGTTAAAGTCCCAGTAGACTTTAGCAAATTTAACATGTTTTTGTGTTTACTGAGGACGGTCAGTGGCCTGAGGAAAAAAGCTTAAATTACTAATTGGAGGTTTCTAGAAGATCTGACCTGCTCTATAAAATGTATGCATATCTTAAAAAAATAACAGGTTCAGTTGCATTTATTTTGAATCAACTTTATTTAGTTTTTTCTTAAAAATAACTTTAAAGGGGGTTTTGTTTGTTTTTCTAGTTTGAGGTTCTGATATAAAAAAAATATGTGCATTTTATGGCTTTTCAGACCTCCTTTTTACCAGGGTGTTTCTGTATGCAACACTCTAACTTTTATTTGCCTTGTAATAGAATCCAGTGGAGTGGACAAAGATGGTGATCAGGAACATCGCAGCCACAGGGAAGTTCTCCAGCGACAGAACCATCACTGAATACGCTACAGAGGTTTGGGGCGTGGAGCCAACCGACCTGAAGATCCCGCCTCCGAATGAGCCCAGGGAGGCCATCGAGGAAACTGTCAAGGCTCTGAAGAAAATGTGAAATTGTTTCGCATCCCCTGAGCTGCCATTATGTTTACAGAGCCTTTATGCAACACATTTTTTTTTTTCCATTTCTGGAAACCTGAGGTGCTTTTAAAAACGCACATTTCCTCTTTGCATCTGAGTCAAATTGCTGTTACATTTGTTTAACGCCAACACATTCAGTCTCTGTGAGGGGTGGAAAAGCTCTGAGAACTCGCTCATTTCTGACATTCCTAAGGATCAGGATGGTCATAGGATTCAGGAAGTTAGATGGATAACAAGAACACAGCAGCAGCAAATATTGTCTTAAATTTGTTTGACTTTAGGTGGCCCGTACTGAGGGAAACCATGTTTAGAATCAAAAGATCTTTTTGTAAAAGATTAACTAGAGTTAAAAAGATGAATGAATTTGTTCTCTGGTGTTCTCTCCATGCAAAAATAAAAAGACCAAAAGTTAATTGAAGAGATTTATTTTCTTATTTTAATAGACTTGCATCTTTCTAATGACTCAAGAAATAATATTTTCCCTATTATGTCAGGTTTTGTAGAAATCTCCTGCAACACAGAGGAATTTGCATTAAAGTCCAACACTAAAGATGATTCCTGAACACAAATTAGTGAGAATTTTTCCAAACTTACTGTACCACATCTGACAAATTGGGGTCCAAGTAGATGTGGCTGTGGGACAGTCTGAGGTTTGCCCTGTAGGAGACCATTTGGATTCGAGTATTTATGTTGGATTCCCTCTGGGCTTGCAGCGATATCTGGTACAGCTGGATCCAACAGATGGAAAGAGTCTCAGCAAAGCAGACGCATTTGCGACAGGAAATTTAGAGGAAGAAAATCCACTGTACCTTCTGACCCATGTGAAAAGGAACAACATTGTCATCCTCTGAATGCAGGATCAGAAGTGGACTGCTCAGTGTCTTTAGACTGCAGAATTAAGAGAAAACAGTATTTATAATCGGAAAACTTCTTCAGTCTGGTTTTGTTTCAAGCAAACCTACTTTTTATCATTGGCAAATGATATGTTGACCCTTTCCAGTATGTTCCAGAGCAAGCTCTCAAAGCCTGGCAGGAACATGTACATCTGGAATACAGAAAGAAGTGGCAATATCCTCCATCTTGTAATTCAATACAAAAAAAAATGCAGTACTCTTTAATTAAAATTACAATTTCATCTTTTGATATTTAGTGGCAGGGAAATATGTGAAACTCAAATATAGTGTTTCACCTTTGCACTTCAGCAGAACTTTAAATAATCCAGCCTTTTTATTTTAACTCTTAAACATAAAACAATTACCACTGTGGACAATATTAGTTTAAATAAGAATGAAAATCAATAAGGAGAGAGCTGTGCAAAGTTCTCCATTCAAGTACTCAGACAAATACAAATAAAAGTTTTAGGCTGAACATGTGCGTTAAATTGCATTTTAAAATGTTCAAGGTTTCCTTTCAATATGGACTATAACAGCCGTAATGACCAGCCATTTAATAATCTCAGCTGTGTTTGAGTCTTCCTCACCTTGACAAGTGGATGGTTTGCTACAGCTTCTCCAATTCTTGTGTATGGAGCTTCAAGGATTAAAGCATCGACAGCAGATCCTTCTGTGTAGATGTTCGCAAAAAGATAGTTACTCAACCCTATTTTAATGATCAGTATTTAAAAAGTATTGGTCTATAATCTGATATACCTTACAATTGCTGTTGAATTAACACACTAGCATTATTACTAGATGACTTCTGAAGGCAATGTGTTGGTTTTAATTAAGGGTATTAGAGTAAAGGGAGATGAATACAAATACAGATTTTTATTTTTCCTAATTTGTTTTCCACTTCACAATTATGTTCTGACTTGACACACAAAATACATTTCTGGCTCCAATATGACAAAATTTGTCAGTGCTTTTGGACATTTATGGGAGCAGGACAAGACCAAAGTTGAGGGATTTATTTTCTCATTTTCACCATGGTATAACTGCCTATTTAGACAAAACGTGCCTGTAATGCTTACATCTTACTGAATAAGAAGTAACCTTAACTAAAACCCACCTTGTTCCTGTATTTTTACTGCAGCATTGGTTACCACTCTAGAAACAAAGGTAATATTTAGTGTATTATGTTTTTTTCATAGGAAGTGGTCTGTCTAAATAAAAATAAGAGAGAAACTGACCCAGAGCCCAGAGAGTGTCCCCACAGACAGAGCATGCTCCCTCTGCTTCGTGTCTTTGCCCAGTAATACAGGTAGAGGGCGTCGCTGGTCAACCCAGCCTCGCTGGGGTCTCCAGTGGAATCTCCAAATCCTCAGTAAAAGACACATTGCAGGCTGAAAGGCAAGGTTGCATCCTATTCTTTTTCCAATACTTCATTAAAATATTTATGTTTATTGTTTTTTAGGCTCAGTGTAGGACAGCATATTGCAGTAACAATTACTTTAAATCTGGCCTTCCCATTTTGAGAGGAAAGTCTTAGACTCGTATTTTTCACTTTCAAAGTCGATATCAATAAGATTCCATTGATTTTGAATCTATCTATCTATCTGGAAAATAAGTGCCATGCCGAACCATTAAGAGTCTAACTACAATTATGTTTTTTCAATATCAAAACAGCGGACATAGGTCAGAAATAGCCCTTTCAATAAAACCTTGTTTTGATGGAAGTAACGATTTTTTTTCCTGTAGCTGGACAGTTTACTCATTATCTGGGATCCATGTTTGAATCTTGGCCTGGTTTCGTTCTGCATGTTTGCATGTTCTCCGCGTGCATGTGTGGGTTCAATTCAATTCAGTTCAATTCAGTTTTATTTATATAGCGCCAATTCACAACACATGTCGTCTCAAGGCACTTCACAGAAGTGGGTTCACTCTGGCTTCCTCCCACAGTCCAAAAACAAGATTGCTACGTTAATTGGTCTCTCTAAATTGCGCGTGTGCATGCATGGTTGTGTGTCTCTGTGTGTTGCCCTGTGATAGACTGGTGACCTGTCCAGGGTGTACCATGCCTTAAAGCATGTCTCCTGTTTGAGGCATCCTTTAAGGGATCTTGATCAGATGGTTGTGCTGATAAACTAAGAATTTGTAGTTTATCTGATGATTACGGTTTAAACAGTTATATTCTTACCTCTGTAGTCTAAAGACAAGACATGGTACCCTGCAGCACTCAGAATCTACAACATAATAAGAGGATTTAAATGTTATGTTAAAGCTCAAAGACAAAACTATTACTTAAGTCTGGAAACAACTTTTTTTACTAACACAAACCTTCACCAGCTCCACTCTATGACTGATCGCCCTGCAGAAATTAAAGGAAAGAAATGTTCAGACTCCTTATTCCAACAAGCAACCTTTGCAAGAACTGTCCTAAATGGAAAAGGAACCAAAGCAATCATGTAATACCCACTAGACTCTATTAGATCATTTCAAGGATGTGTATCCTACTGCACTTATCCCACCTGGTCCCTACGTTTCCATGGAGGTAGATAATAACAGGACGACCGTCTCCCAGGGTTTCATGGTACCAGTCAAGATTTTTCCCAGCGGCTGCATCCCATTGGCTCATGGGGAGTGTGTGCCTTTGAGGCAACCAGATAGAGAGGGAGTGACAAGACAGAGACAAACAAATACGATTGTATTTCAAGACATACTGCAGCCAAATCATGGCTCTATTCACTCAGGAGCCACCTGTGCCGAACCAACATGTTGCATTTTCAAGTACCAACGCACTTCAAGGAACACAAAAGGCCTACCACACTCCCACTGAGACACCCTCCTCTGTGCTGAGGTAGAAGTTGCAAGTGTGGTTCAGGACATCTTGAGGTCTGCGGAGATCCACAAAGTATGGAAACCTCACTGCAGGAGAGGTTACACCAGGTCAGAATGTTTCTGTCTGTTTTGCTGCATAGTTTTCAATCATATAATGATGTTTCATACCACAATAAACTGTGATTTAATAGTACATCTGACCATGTCATGTCACTGTGCCTTGCAAATGCAATAAAAGCGAACAGCGTTTTCATATGTTACAGCTATTAACTACTAAAGTGACACACTTTTTTACCAGTTGAACCTTTTCACATTTTGTCTCATTTAAACAACAAGTTTCAATGTGTTTTGGGGCGAAATATGTGATGGACCAACACAAGTAGTCCACAATCATAAAAGAAATTAGGAATATTTCTGAAACATTGTTTTACAAGAAAATCTAAAAAGTGTGGAATTAACAGCTTTTTAGTATGTATATCTACCAGATTTGCACATCTTTTGCAAAATAGCTCAAGCTCAGTCAGATTGGATGGAAAGCAACAGTGATCACTAACTGGCACGACAAATTTGTCAAGGTCACATTCTTTGTTTCGCATAAATATTCACCATGACTGTATGAGTGATATATTTGGCCTTCTTAGCAATGTTATTGTGCTATTCTAACTACTACTTTACAACGGAAATCAGCTGGTATACCATATGCTGTGCTTTAAATAAACAGCAACACCGGAAGCACATTACTTACACAGGTGAGAGAATATGGCATGGCTCAGTATCCAGGGGAACAGGTAGAGAATAACAGGAACTGAAACATAAGTAGTCAGCAGAAATGACAGAACCTTCTTCATCTGAGCCACAGACAAAATTATTTTCCACAATCCTTTTTGGAGTCCAGATCAAGTCTGCTCCTGGCTTCTTGTTTCAGTTTGGGTGAACCGGCAGAGAGCTCAACAGCAGTGTTGTGAAATTCAGGAAAAGGAGGTCAATGTTCAGCTCTGCTCTGCTGCTGCTTGTTCACATTTCACACAGTAAGACAGACATGCACCTAAGAACGAGATCTGTCTGCCAAAGATTTTTCATCCTGCACAGTGAGCACAAAGATTACAAAACCAATCCGTCCAGTTCAGGTTATAAGGTCAAACAATGATATATTCCATCGATCACCAAAATCAAGCATGCACAGCTGATGTTGCACTGCAAAGCACTGTGGGAACTGAAGTTTTTTGGCTCAAAGCAATACATATTTATGTAAAAGAGACACGTCCAGCTGTTTATATGTCTTCAGTAATGTGCATTTCAAGTTCCTGTGTGATCATTTTGACTCTTTTTGTAGTCTTTAGTAACATTCATTCATTCATCTTCTATACCGCTTATTCCATAGTGGGTCATGGGGGGCTGGTGCCTATCTCCAACAGTCCACGGCGAGAGTCCACAGTCTCTGAACTGAAAATACATTATAGCAGATTGACTTCAGTAGCAGAAGACCATAGCAGCTGTCAGCTAAGTACAGGAAACTTATTCTACAATTCACACAGGCTCACCAACGTAGTACAGCAACAGACAGACTCTCAGAGTCAGCTGCAACATCCAGAATTTGATGTTTAGCTATTTTAAAATACAGACCCATCCTGCCTTATATCAATGATTCAGCCTGGTGGCAGTGCAAAGGTGTGAGGGATTTTTTTGGCATACTCTTGGGACCACCAGAGAATTGTTGCTGATGTCCGACCCTTAATAACCACACAGTGTGCTGATCTTCTAATGGTTTTGTCCAGCAAGATAATTGCGCCATGTTACCAAGCTAAAATCATCTCAAACTGTCTTCTTGAACATGAAACTGAGTTTGGTGAAACACATTGGGCTGCCCAGGCCCCAGATCTAGCTCCAGTTGAGAACCTTTGGGATGTGGTGGAGCTTCAGTAACTGCATGAAGCTATCATCTGAATATGGACCAAAATATCAGAGAAATTGTCCAAACAACTTGTTGAATCTATGACACAAAGAATTAAGGCAGATCTGAAGGCAAAAGATGTGCAGTATTTTATTAATTATTCACCAACTCGTGTCTTCTGCCTGGATAATATATTGGATAAAAAATGTTTCAGAACATCAGAAACAAACTTGGAAAAAAAAGCATAATAAGTTAGCTACAGCAGTGTATATCTTTGGACAAAAAGACACACTGCGACAGAAAACATTGTGAATGAGTGAGTAGATGGTGGCTTGTAAACCGAGCAGTTCTGCTTCCGTCCACTAGGGGGTGGTGATGGAGGTGAGGACTGGGACCAGTCAGGCCGCCGCTGGCTTTCAGTCGCCGCCCCTTCCTTTATCAACCGCTTTTCAAAATCCGCTACCAACCTCTGGAGGATGATTGTCCAGCCGGGGGGACTCAAGGAAGCGAAAGCAAGGAGATTTGTTTTATCCGCACACTCTGTAATTTTTCTCAGGACAAAGACGCCTGTAGCCTCATACTGTCAGGCTGTCAAACAGAGGATAAAATACCTGCCAGGATAAACACGGCGCTGTCCTCAGAGACATGTTGTAAACTTTTTAATTTAGAGACGTTTTACCCCAAGTATTTCAGTCCGAGGAGACAACTATTGACCGAGTTT
Organism: Crenichthys baileyi; assembly: GCA_036173005.1. Lineage (NCBI taxonomy): Eukaryota > Metazoa > Chordata > Actinopteri > Cyprinodontiformes > Goodeidae > Crenichthys > Crenichthys baileyi. The sequence goes on from JAHHUM010000594.1 coordinate 878,826, forward strand.
GGAAGCTCCGGTGAGTTTTTCCTTCATTTTCCTCCTGCTAAACTAACGTGATGAACGCTTTGTGGGAACTTTTCTTAAAGCTTTATTGCGCGTTTTAAAGATGAAGTTAGCGGACAGTTTCCTTCAGTCACCCGTCTGCAGAAAATTAGCTCTGTTAGCATAGCTCATCGCTTTCTCTAACTGGTCAGGCTTGTTAAACTGGAAATAAAACTCTCCGACTGACTTTTAGGTTGTCTTAAAGTGCAGTCATTAAAAATGTGCGGAAAAAACTACATTTAGTCAGTCGTGGGATTTCTTTACAACGAAGGAACAAGATTATTTAGTTGCTCCTTAAAATAAGACTGTTCCCAATGATGTATAAACATTGTCATTATTTATTTTACTTTGAAACGGTGTTGCTGAGGCACGCAGGTTTTATTGGGCTTTTATGGCAATTGAACCGTATTTTGGAAAATTGATAAATGTTATTATGGAAGAAGTGCTTTTGTTGCTGTCTTTTTATTTTATTTTTTTTTTTGCTGTGCTTTTTGGGATTTACAAGCCTTTTTTCTGCATTTCAAACCGTAAGCTCTGTAGAAGATTAGAGAAATATAAAATGATTATTGCTTGTGTAAAATGCTGGTTGGACAAGTTCACATTAATGGGTGAGGAAAAATGTGCATTCAAGATCAAATCTGAATAAGTTTGGATAAAATGTCGAGTATGGACTCACTCCTTTAATTATCTGCAACACAAAATGTTGAATTTCTGCGTTATACTGATTTATATTTCAGTGACAACACTTAAACCTTTTTTTCCTGATCATTGAGTGTTTTGGTATTTTTGTTACTGACAGTGATCCCACAGATAAATACATACTCTTGAAGCATTTAAAATGGACTTTCATTGATAAAAGTTATTTGACCTGCCTGCCAATCACAGATCAGAGGTGATCAAGGAAACAATCAGATGATCCACTGATTAGTGCATCTCTAATTAGATTCCAAACAAAATCATTTCTTTAACAATGTGTTGAGTTTTTTTTTTTTAAATCTAGGCAACATACAGAAAGTAAAATCCAACAGAGTGTTTTTTTTATGTACTAAAATGTCCAAAATGTTGTAGGAACTATTTGGGGGGAAAGTTCAGAATTGAGAAATTACAAATTTCTAAAAAGCCTGTGATCCAAACTTTGGTTCATTCTTCCTTTCGTTTTCAAAGTAGTCCTTATTTTTGCAGACACAATCCAAACCTTTCGGAATGATAAATAAATGATCGTCACGATTACCACAATGTCCTTGTCAAGTATTGCTTTTAAACAGAAACACTTTTTATTCATTTAAATTGTGCTTACTCCTGTCTAAGGGGTTCTGTTTTGTAATGTAACTATTTTTTAAATCAGTTTGATTATTAAAAACAACAATAACACACAAAGTGAAAGAACTTATGACACAAAGTCTGTTTAATAATGATCTATAAAATGATGAGGGTTTAACGATGAAGACGAGCACTTTTCCTGACTAACACCTGCTGGAGATGATGAATGCAGTTACCTATGAATGCTGGGATGGCGTGGAGGGATTAAGCTCATTGTTGCAACTCGGGCGAGGGGATTCTTCGGTAGCAACAGCTGTCGAATCGTAAGCAGCCCTGATGTGGCCGAGGTGAAGGTCTAACAGCTGTGGAAAGTAATTGAATCAGCAGTGAATGCAGTTGTATATTTTTTGGATCTGTTCAGTTTACCTTTTATGACCAGTTGCTTTGTAGGTTTACAAAAATGGGATTTCTTGAGATGAGCTGCATTGTGAAGCCCCTGAAATGTCCAGATGTAGGGTCCTGATTGATTTTTGTGGAGAGGCAGCTATTGTCTGTGGTGAAAGGGGGTCCCAAGTCTGGAGTGTGGGGGACACCTGGCCTGCTGGAGTGCTTGATGATCTCTGAGAGCAGCTGGAAAAGCAGGAGGGGTCAGATGGCACATGTATGCTCATTGTAAAAATGCAAAATGCCAAAGTGGGGAGCTTCTGCTCTTCAGGCAGAACTCTCCCTCATTTTTTTATATCTTGAATCTGACAAAAATATTTGAGGTTGGAAGTAAGATGTCTGTAATCATTCAGTGAGGGGCGTTGATGATAGAAATGTCTTTAAAGCTTTCCTTTCGTTTTTAGGCTCTGACTGTGTATTTTGTGTTTTGGAAATACTTCTAAACAGCCTAATTCATCTATCTATTCTGGCCAGCTGACCAGCAGTATGCAGCAAAGTAATATGAGGGCTCTGTTATGCTCCATTTTACTTTATGAGAAGTCTTTTTTTGGCCATCTTATGAAAAGGACTTTAAACTGTAGGAACAGTATGACATCCAAGGTTTGCAGCTGCGGGACTAAAACCCTGATAAACCTTAATATATCTTGGTACTGATAACCAGCTCATGTCTCTTTCTAGGTAAAATAATAAATCAATCCCATCTTTGTCTGTCTTGTCCTCAGTTTGTCTTCATGTCATTTTTCCATTTTTCTGCCTGAGGCTTCAGGTTGCTCACATGGCCTGTTGTGTTCGACGTCTGTTTTTACTGATGTTGCTGATAAATCTGTCCTTTGTGTTAGTAACCATCTGGGATCTTTTATCATTTTCCTTTTCATGTCAAAACAAAACCTTAGCCTTCCAGGAGACTAATTAGGAATCATTGCTTGTATCTTTGTTACTGCTGAAGAGAAACTAATGCTTTCTGATGACCCAAAAGCCACATTTAACCAACCCTGTCCACTTGCTGGTTTTGCATTTCAGTAAAAGCAAAGAAAGCATCCCAGATGAAACTGAGGAACTTGAACTGTTTGTGTGAAATAACCAGTAAACGTCGGGACAGTGGCCTTGGATAACCTCTGTCAGTTCATAACCTCCTTGTGCTCGGTTCAATGCTGCTCGAGATGAAACGTGTTTACATGTTTGGTTTATGGATTCATGTCGAAGTTCAGACAGCAGGTTGCATGGAAATTATCCTTGGTCTCAGTTTCAGACGTTCCCATCTCTGTCAATTTACCTGATTGTATAATCATTCTAATCAGATCAGGTAAAACCATCTCTACTAATGCTGCTGAAGGAGTGTGTGTTTTAGGCTCAGTTCCTGAGCAACCTTTACCTGATAGACTCATCTCTGTAATTGGATTAACCAAAGCCTCCGCCACAAATGACGCTGGAGGAGTTTGTCAAAGGCTCAGTTGCTGAGCGGCGCCCTCAGATGAAGGTACAGTCAGAAAACCACGCTGTTGAAGTAGACGCTCCCACCCTGTTTGTAAGCCTGTTTCATTGGAGAGAAGGAATGTTTGTTTCTGAAAACGTCGATCTTCACCTGAATTTGTGTGTCTTTATTTGTCAGGGCAGGCTGCTGTCCTGTGGGATGGATGACGGCCAAGAGCAGGACAACTACGAGGAGCGCCTAAAGGAAGTTTTTAACAGTTTCGACACCAGCGGCTGTGGCTCCTTGAGTCCGGAGGAGCTCTCTGACCTCTGTCAGTCTCTGCACCTGGACGATGCAACGCCAACTCTTCTCCATACGCTGCTCCAGAACCAGGACCACTTCACTGCCAGGGTAAGATGTATTATCTGCTTCGGAGAAACCAATTGCATTTGTTATTTTTCTTTACCAAGTTAATGAGAAGTCATTCATAAGTAAGTTATTAAGCTAACTTAAGTTGCATTTTGTAATTCATGTAAATCTTGCAATAATAAATAAACAAAGCATTTTTCTGAGGAAAACCTCTGAATTTAATTGCCTGCTTCACTGCAACTCAGCTCCTTGGCTCTATACATTTTCCTGCTTTGTTTGCCGTATTGTTGAGAAAATCTCCCTCTCATCGGCTCTCATTCAGTGCGTCTATCACCAAGGCAACCAAGCTGGTTAATCATCATTCACATGTTGTTTTTCGGATTGTGCTCGATGTGGAAATGCATAAAACAAGAGCCTGATTCAAATTGAAAAACTCAGTGAGTGCACTACATGTTGGCTGAATATCCTATATTCATGGGAGTGTTTTTTTCCAAAATGCTTGCCTCCAAGCTTTTGCCTAAGGTTTTGTTTGTGTACAAGCGTGTTACGGACGGATGGCTATTGTCTTGGATGTGCGGGTGTGTGTAGGCAGGGGTAAATGTTAGCACAGAGGCCAGCGAACCGATTGGCTGACCGTGGCGCCCAACAATAACGTCAAAAGTGGAAAAAGAAAGAGGACTCCTAAAGGCGCCAGCCGTCGGCCTCGGAGGGACAAAGAAAATCAGCATATTCAGGGTTGTCAGCTGCTGATTGTTGAAGTGTGACCTCCGTTGCTCCTGCTTGAAACCTCCTCCAGCCAGACCGCCAGGGACACCCGGTTTGCACAGGGAATTCAGCCCAGGCTAAGGAATTTGATAAACTTTCTTTTGTAAAGATACTATGCATTGCTTTAATTCTGCACAGAGAAGCTTAGTGTATTTAAAGCTACTAGCCAGACTTTTCTATCAAAATCAACCGAACCTCACTTTAGATACAGATTTTTTGCAGGTTTCTTTTTTGTTTTGCTATTTTGTTGTAAATCTTTATTTAATCAAAGCCCCGTCTAAGCTTCCATGCACACATGACTCTGGTAAAATCACCTTAGGCACAAGGCAACCCATGAGAGTTCTTTTCAGGACCTCTATTTGTATTTTTCCTGCTTTAATTTCCTGTGTTTGATCTAATTCAACCTAAAAATAAGTTTTCTTGTGTTGCGAGTGGCTGCACCACAACATGTGAGCTGTATGTGAGAACACTGCATTCATTTCAGGAACAGTTGGCAGCAGTGATGCACACTGAAGCAGTTAGTGGAAAAGACCTGGGCAGACTGGGATGGGCTGATTTCACAAAATCCAAAATCTGTAAGAGTTATTTAGAGCCAACCACAACCCTTTCTCCCCTTCACAATCAGAAAGAGAGAAGAGGTTTGGATAAGACGAAGCAGCATGAGATCGGAAGGCAAACAGTGCTTCTGTATTGACAAACCTTCCTGAAGTGAGACAGGCAGAATACCACCTGTTGTCCACATATATTTGACAATTGGCAAAGTTGCACAGAACCCAATCAAATAGAAAAATGCAAAGCAGAATATAAACTGATTCATACCAGTTAATTTTCTGTCATCCTCACCGTTTGCTTCAACTCCCACATCAGTTATGTCTGGTGTCATTGGGTCAAATTCTGACTTAAACATATATGGTTAAACCGTTTGCAAATTTATTGAAAGCGGCTCGTCCTCCCTAATGTTTACTAATGCCAGCTTATGGCTTCTTTTGCCTCTTGTGATGTCATTGACATAAAATAAACACAATGAAGAAATAGCCCTTGTGTTCCTTTATTGCACTTTTGCAAAACGTTGTATTTTGTAAAATCCTATGTTTGTTTTTGTTGTCGGTGCATATTTGTTAGTGGAAAAGATGCACCACTGCATGGTGTGTCTAAACGTGGAGTTATATTTAAAATGCTTAATTCTTGTTTTCAGGTTGACTTTGACCAGTTCAAGCATGCGCTTATCCTGGTTTTGTCATCAACCATTGAGCCTCCTCAGGCTGAACAGGAACCCTTGCTAAAGCCAGGTAACGTCTTTCTTTAGAACAGTCAAGTTAAATATTGAACTTGGAAGGGAAGCTTTTCTTTTCACCATGTCATCCAAGTGTAGAAGGTGACTCGTGACACACTCTGAGCTGGAGCGGCCCCTATGATGACTCAGCTGCACATCTCCAGCCAACCAGCTGACTGTTGTTTCCACGTCATGGCTTCAGCCTCTGGCATGTCTTCATATGTTTAGTGTTTGATTTTACTACCTCATTTTGTGTTAACGATCTCAGTCTAAGATGGATTTTTGTTGTGAAGGATCCTGCCTATATTAAATACAGTAGTGTCAGTTTTTATGTCTCAGTGGATAGAATCAGTTTTTTAATTTTGATGACTTTCCTGGAAATGCACCTTAAACACTCTTGATCTGTAATGTGATGCAAGCTTTAGTGAGAACCCTTTGCTGGAAAACGTTGTTTGGTAAATGCTTTAGAGAAGTGGCCCCTCAAAGCGTTGGGTAAATATTAGTCATAGGGATTATTTTAGCATATATGTCTGGATTTAAACTAGAGAAACACCAATAAACTAGCATGTTTTCTCTTGATCAGCTCGTATCAGGGATCAGCAGGTCAATACAGAAAAATCTGGATTTTATTTCTGCTCATTAAATGCATCAAAACTAAGAATTCCTACCATTTTCAGTCTATAAATACATCAAGCACCAGTGTGCACTTTTATTAAAAATCAGATAATAGACGTATGATTTTGTTTAAGATTGGGGATTAAGTTGTTTCCACCTGTTGGAGTTTAAACTTCTACTCAAATAACATGCAGCACCTTTTCTCCTTTAAGTGGTACAGTCCTTTGACATAAATACCTAAATGAAAACTGTAAATTGGTACCAACCACAAAAGGCCTGATTGGTGCATCTATGCTTTTAACATACCTGTTTTCTGTAAAGTGACAACACAGTGTGCTATAAACTGCAACTCTTTGTCATGTTATCCCCACAGAGTCTCCAGAGATCCAACCAAAGTTTGTGAAGGGCAGCAAACGTTACGGCCGTCGCTCGACGCCGGAGTTCCTGGAGCCAGTTTCAGACTTGTCTGAAGTGACTAACATTAACCCGGCTGATGAGGAGGATTTGGAGGACAACCATGACTCAGCTGTTCCCAGGAAGCGTGAGGTAAAAAGCTAAGAGGTTTTTTGTTTTTCCTGCATCATTCCAGCTTCCACAACCCCCCCCAACACATTTGGATGCCATCCTTATCGCCTCCTGTCCTTGCATGTACTGTGTCAACATGACAGCCAGGCGTTGAGGCAGTATTCTTAGTTAATCAGCTTAGTGTCGTTCAGAGCAGGACTTAAAGTGTAATGTAGATACTCCAGCGCAGGATTCACAGCACACTGTTGATTGCGTAACAACTAGGTACTGTCTGTAAATAACATGACTATAATTGCTGTTTGAAAAGCTTTGGATTATCAACACGTAACCAGTGTCAGAGCCATGTCTGCAGAATTTTTCATGACACGTTGCTGGCTGGGTTGATCTTTGCCTCGACTGTTATGGGACAGTCAAGAGACAAAAGCTTTAAGGATGGACAAAGTTTTGTGCTTTAAAGTGAGCTGCTTGATTGTGTTTACTTTTTATGCATCACACTTTAGCTTATCTTTTATGGTACACGAGTGCACTGAGGGTGACGCTGCCTCTGCAGTTTTCCTTATGGCAGTCGGGTAAAGTGAGAACTTTACCTGACTATTCATGGTGACAAGTATAAGATCCTCTCCCACTAGCTTAGAAAGTTCTTAAAGTTGATTCTTTCCAAGCACATGTTTTCATTTGCAAGGTCCTCAAAAAGTCTGGAAAAGTGTGGATAAGGAGGGAAGCAATAAACACGATCATGGAAAAATTGATTCACATGTTCTTATCTGGAAGATAAAAATCTGAAAAATTAGGTCTTTTACAAACTAGACCTCTGAATCTTAAACTAGGTTCAGTTTAGATACCAAACGAAACATTGACAGGTTTAATTTCTTTTGTTCGGTTGTTTTCACAAACGGTGAATTAAGGAATCTGCAGTTGGAGTAGAATAGGTCACAGTTTACCAATTTAATTTGTTTGTTTGAAATAAACCTCTTCTAAGTTTGTCCAGATGCCTACAAAATGCAGTGAAATGGACCTTCACCTCACTGCCCTGTCAGAAACCAACTGAATCATCGTGTCTCTGAATGATTTGTGGAACATGCAGAACATAAAACCAGGGAAATGTTTTTATTAAAATTTCAAGAATGGCAGAAATCTATATATTTGAGTTTGGAAATGGGAGATTTGTAGAAGTCTTGTAACAGTTTTCTTTTTTTTTGTGAAACTGGTAATGTTGGTAATGGGGATGTCCTCCTGATCCAGATATTCTTCCCAGTACTGACCTTTTTTTAAATGATTAAAATCTTTATTTAGGAAAGACAAATAAATTAACTCCAAAAATTATTTGTTTTTTTTTCCTTTTCTCTTTTTTAACGTGAGCCTAAAGTCCCATAAATCTCTTCTGCTGGTTTTAAGGTCCAGCTCCAGGTGGCAACTTGGAAACCATGATTATTTTAGATCTGTTAAACTGAGCTCAGTTTTATAAGAAGTATTTAATACACTATTTTCTTAACATTGGCAACTCACATGTAGTAGCTGGGTCTGACGACAGGGAACAGGAGTGAGCCTATTAATATTTGTAGCCCAGATAGATGCAACGTGATATTTATCTTTGAAAGTTATTCCCTAATGGAGTCAAATGTCTCTTATTCTGCTGTCCCTGAGAGGTATTTGTTAACGTGAGTTTAATCAAACATGAAAAAAATTTCTTTCATTTCTTAGTAAGCGTATTGACATTTTAAAAGCATAAACGTAAGCGACATCTATAACTTTGATGTTAACCATGCTGCGCTCTTTTCTTGTAAAAAATACTGGGCATTCTTGTATTAATGCAGACATTAGCCTGGTAGAAACCAACCAGGCTAAATTAAACCAACAATACAAAGCTGGTGAGTTCTCCTACAGCATGGATGGATGATAATATCCTGCACCATCTGACTCCACCCCAGATGCCTGCCAGCCTGTAGACAAACACATTCTGAGACACTGAATTGAAGTGTGTCTTAGTTTTAACTACTCTAGGCTTCAACAATTCTCATTGTCTGCTCTGTGGGCCAGCAGATGGGGCTGGGTCAGGGGGCCGTGCCGCAGAAACTGCGGACCTGGTGTTGTGGGAGGAGGAGGGTGTAGGAACAATGAGCTACAGCACCCCCACCCTCCTGGATGCCTCCACTCCATGTATCAAAAGGCCACTTGCAGAACCCCATCTGCTCTCTGCTGCCTCTGCGCTGGTTCCTAAACAAAAGAGGGCCACTCTGGGACCAGATTTCAGCTCAGGAGGTCACACCTGGCTAAACCATTTTAATAGTTCCTGAAAGCAGAGGACTTCGTTTTTTCATGTCCATCTATGTCACACTTTATTTAGGTACTCAAGCTGTAGCCTTTTTCCCCCAGATTAATCCTTAATCATTTTAAAGCTTTTACCGGCATAGTAATAGCAGATACATTTTTGTGTTTCATTTCGTCTGGCAGCGCTGGAATGCCCATGAAAGCAGCACAGAGGAGTATGAGGCAGAAGGTATGTCAGTTATTCTTTTCAGAAAGTTAACTTCACAAAGATGGTGTTTGTCAGCAATGAATGTGGCTTTCTTTGACAGGTCAAATGCATCTGTGGAACCCCGATGAGCCAAGCACACCCCGGGGATCCGTCGCCCCTCTGTCAGCCTGCTTGGAGGAGCGACTGGTTGAAGCATGTGAGGCGTTGGCGATAGCGTGGGACGGATGTGCTGCTCACTCTGAACTGCTGGCTCTGTGTGAACATTTGAGCCTGGAGGTGTGTCAGAAACTGAATAGAGTTAAATGCCAATCCTTGATTTTTCAATGAGAATTATCATGTCGACTTATGTTAACAGGATTTCAGTCTAGAAATAAAAATTTTTTGACCTGTTTTTATTTGTTTTTGAAGATGGACAGTGATGTTCTCCTCAGTCTCACTGAAGACGGAGTGATGAATGTTCAGGAGTTTGTCTCCAGGGTCGTGAACAACAACAAAACGCCAACACCCTCCGCCTCCACTCCATATCGGCAACTTAAACGACATCACTCCACTCAGGTAAGCTGCAAGGTTTATTCATCATGCAGAAGTATTATTACCAATAAAACTATTTCACATCGCAGCCACAAACTTTAGTAGGTTTTCTGCGAAACACCAACACAAAGCATTGTACAATTGTAATGTGGAGAAAAAATTATGTATTTAAAAAAACAAATCTAAATAAAAAATCTGAAGTGTGATGTGCATTTGTATTCCACTCCACTGAGTGAATAGTTACATTAATATGTTTTTAAATAATAGCACAAAAATAATTGTCTCGTAATTTTGTTAACCTGCTCAGCAATAAACTTAACATGCAATATTTCATGAAGAACGTATTCAGAATTTCAGAAACAACGGACCTGTAAATTATTCTAGATCTGAAACTTAAAAATGATCTCACATTTTTTGCCTTTTAATAAAACAAAGTTTTTGGGTTGATTGCTTTAGTCCATTTCCAGATTTTAGTCTATTCTCAGCAACAAGAGCAGAATATGGGTCGCTTGCTGTATTTAACCCAGTTATAGTAATGGGTGCGCCCAAGTCTGAGTAAAAGTTGCTGGATGTTTGTTCTGTTTAAAATGAAAAGAAAAACTTTAATAAAAGATGAGTGCTTTGTGACATAGTTAACAACTTCTGTTTTTTAAGAAGATCAAACTTTTTTTAAAAAGGCCTCGCATCAGTGAAAATCTCATTCTCAAAACAAAAATATTAAATATCCGTCTGCATCGACAGTCTTTAATCGCACCAACAAGAGTCATTCTAAGGGGCTACAAATGGCCCGCAGGCCAGACTTTGGACACCCCGATCTATAACATACTCTGGCTCGCGCCCTGTCTAAAGTGTCTTGTAGCCTCTGTTATATACTTTATTTATCATTGACAATCCAATTAAACATAGCGGACGTAGAGTATATCGGATGTTCCTCTAGCAGCTTTGTGAATTCACAGTTCCAGTCCCTGGCTGTGCTTTAAGAGTTAAAAAAAAATAAACTTAATACAGTATAACAATAGTAAGGACAACAAGAACACATTTTCTTCCAAGAGTACCCTGCATTTAGCTCCGTGCATCCCCACAGCCTGATGCTGCAAACTACCATGTTTACCTGTTGTGGTGGTGTGTGTTCAGCGTGATGTGCAGAGTTAGTTTTCTGCTTAACATTAACTTTTTTGCATGACCTGTCTGGTGTGTTTTTATGTTTTTATGATGCTGTTTGTTCACTAGTGTTCTCTAACAAACCGCTAAGGCCTTCTCAGAGCAGCGGTACTGTGGCTTAATTACACACAAATGGACTCCATTTACTAATTAGGCGACTACTTATGATTATTGGTTGCACTGTAACATGTTGATTTTCACACCATGTTAAAAAAAGTAAGGATGTGACTATAGTCTATAAACCTCTATAGGACAGAAGCGACCATTGTTTGTTAAATAATTATAACTTAGATCTCTGTAGTGTTTGTTGGTCCAAGACGTGGTTTGGTTCTGCTTGCAGCCGTTTGATGAGGGCGGGCGTAGAATCTCAGCTCTAACCAGCACCATCGGCATGCGTCTGTTCTCAACACTTGATGATGGGAGCGGTTTTACTCCAGCTGAGTACATCTTGGATGCCTGGATAGAGGAGGGAATAGAAAACAGCGCTGACATCCTTCAGGTGCTAAATTAGAAGCGGTTCTAAGTTTAACTGAGGCAACAAATAAAATAATACATTTGTGAAAAACAGACTAAATGAACTTCTCCCTTTTTTTTTTTTCTTTTCTCAGGCTTTGAATTTTGATCTAGATGGAAAACTGAGTCTCGGCGACCTCACTGTGGCGCTTGAGAACGAGCTGCTCAGTACTAAGAATCAAATTCACCAAGCAGCACTAGCAAGCTTCAAAGCTGAAATCAGATCTCTCCTGTGAGTCCTTACTGCACTACAGTTCATTCATATCCATTAGATGTGGAATCCTTTTAGTGCTGGCTGAAATGAAATAAAACCATGAATTGATTTGATAGTTCTGGTGACACAAACCTGTGTCCTAACGTGTTCTTCTTCTCAGAGAGCGAGTAGACCGGGAAGTCAGGGAGAAGGAAAAAATCCAGTCGGATCTGGAGAAAGCTGAGAAGCAGAAAGCTCAGCTGGCCACGGAGGTGGATGAGCATCACTCTGCAATTGAGCACATGAATAACATCAATCTCAGGTAATTTATTAATTACCTTTTATTCTTTTGGCTGTTTGTCCTCTGATTACAATATCTCACTATAGACAGCTGGGTTTCTGTAATGTCTTAAAAAGAAGTCATAGAACATCCTAGAACATGACTAAATCTTAGAAACTATGTATATTTAGAAAAGTAAGTATTTTTGGGTTTATTATCTTTGACAAAGACGCTGATGGTTTTCCATGATTTGTAGCTCTGAAGGAGGAATGTAAGTTATTAAGATGTGACAAAACTATAAGCTCCAGGATGTGGTGAATCAGAAACCTCTGGAAGGAATTTGTCCCCAAACATTCACATTTCCCTGCAAACTTAGTGAAAGAAAATCTGCTCCTGAGACTGGGTTATTGCGTGCTTAAACTCAAAATGTCTTATGCCATTTATTACTAGCTTTTTATCATGGCAAAGTATGTTTAATGAGGTTTGGCTTGAAAACAAGGATTTCAGTAGTTGGTTAAAACAGTTCTATAGTGTAGATGTCAGAGTTTGGTACCAAGTTGTAAAAGCTGTCAAGTCACATGCTAAAAAGCACTACTTTGCATCAACAACGTTGTATTTAACTTGCTTAAAATGTCAAGTAAAGCTGGGAAGACATTACATACTTTTCCCCCCGATTCCCAGTCAGGGAAAGTCTTCATCCGTCTGCACTAGTTGTGGTCAGTCAGCAGGGCGAGTCGGCACAGAAAAGCTGTCAGTGTGAGACGGTGCGGAGACTGGAGTCTGCAAGTGTGTGAAGGAAACCGACCGGACCTCAGTCCCAGTCAAACAAACCTGCTTGAATTTTTGGAGGCTGATCTGGACGCAGTCGGGTAATGTGACCTGATAACCGACCCAACTGCAAACACATGTTGCCAACAGCCAATTTAAAAAGAGAGGCTGGGACACAACAGCAGTGGGCCTAATCCAAACTGTTAACTAATTACAATCACGTAGCGATTAAAAAACAAAAGAGATACTTGGATATAGACCAAAATACAGTAAATAATGAAGAGCTGCTTTTAAATAAACCAAATAATTCTCATATTGAACAGAAAGGTGATGACAGATTGACATTTCTCACTTAAATAGAATAAACGGAATTATTTGCAAACTCTTGCCCATATGTGTCACTTTGCTGCTGGTACAGCTGAATTTCCTCACTGGCGGATTGTTGTCTTCTTAAGAAAGACATATTAACATTTTTAGCCAACAGCCAACATTGACAGCCATTTTAAAACCCACAAACTAACTCACAATCTGAAATAAATGTTCCAAACTCTCAGCATGAGTATAACAAAGAACACCGTCAACACCATCCAAATCCTTTTCAATTGTGGGTTAAACTTGAACAATTTTAAATTGCACCTCTTTTATTTTATGAAGGAGTGGCACAGAAATATTTTTTATTACCACCACCTACTGGTATGTTCGTTCCCTCCCCGATGTGAGAGTTTGATGCGCTCAGTTGGGTTTAGTTGTTTTGGTGAATCCTATAGTCTGTGATTCCTTCAGCAGGCACGGTTGCTAAGGGTGAGATCCCCAGTCTTTCAGTCTGTTGGTGTGAACCTCTAGTCTCTGTGACGACTGGGGAAGTCATGTAGTTTGTCCTCAGCTTGTGTTAAATTGAAGTTAAGTTGAACAGTTTAAATCACGGGGGTCTTAAACTTGCAGGAACCCTGATATTGTTCAAACAAACTTTTCTTTTTTGTTTTTTATGTTCTGTTGAATTTTAGCAATCACCTCTGTTGTTCTCATTCTTTCAGAAATTACTCTTGACAATACTGTTTAGTGTGACTTTCCACTAATGAATCATTTCATTTTTATATTATACATTTAAAACACAAATTGTGTCATGTTTAACAAATGGAAAAGCAATGCAATTTGTGTACTTTTATTTCCCTTTTTATGCTAAACATCCATTTACCTTTTGATTAATGTTGACAGGAAGCTTGAGCAAGACTATAAGGAGAAGCTGACAGCTGTAAGATTGGAGCTGATGGAGGAGATGGACCAGATCCAGCAGCAGGCAGGCCTGCAACGCGAAGAACTGGAGGCGGAGATGGAGAAGATCAGGGACGGTGAATCGTTGCTCAGAGATCACCTCTCCATCTCAGTGAAGGTGCCAAAAACAGTCCAGTCATGTTGTTTTACATTCATTTAAGAATTTAAAACCGTTAAAACACTTTGATGTAACTCTAAGGTGATCAGTTTTTTCTTTCATTCCTGGTAATGGTCAAAAACCTTGCAGTGATTTCCTCCATTTATTAAATGAACATTTTCTTTATTTCTTTGTGTGACATGTTTTCAGGAGAACAGGCGGCTTGAGATGGAATTGCTCGACAGCACTGAAAAGCTAACAGATGCACAAAGCCAAATAACCAAGCTCCAGGCAAACCTGGAGAACATCATGAAAGACAAGGTGCAATATTCTTGATTTACTATTTTGGCATTTCAGAAATACAGAGTTTATCTGCATGCATAAAATCTATGTAATATGCATTTGTTTTAGTTTGGAGACCTAGACCCTGGCAGTGCAGACTTCTTCCTTCAAGAGGAGCGTATTAAACAGCTACGCTGCAGTTATGAAGCACAGTGCAGGGTAACTGCAATTAATGCTTATTTTCTTGTAAACTTTATGCAAGATTGATCATCTTTATGTAATATTTACCTCATTCTGCTGATGTGGTAGGAGCTGCAAGATCGTATCGATGAGCTGCAGTCAGAGCTGAGGGAATTTCACTCTCTTGGACGATCTCATGAGTCCGGCGGCAAACCTCTGTCCGAGGAGCTGGAGAGCAAGAGCCCCGGCATGGAGTCCGACCCAGGTAGTCCTGAACAAACCCTGGCCTCTGTTAAACTTAAGCAGTGCCAAGACTGGCTGAAGGCGGTCTTCAGTATACAATGATGTTTCAAGCATGTGACTTGATGTTTCTAAAACAACTTTTTAAATAATATTCATGAATTCAACTAAAAAAAGCTGTAAATGCTGCTCTTTATGGTGCAGTGGTAAACAGTACTGCAGAAGGTAATATATCTGGTTTATGTTGATTTTAACAATTCATAATGGCTATGTTGCCCATCCTAACTCCACCAGCTCGTCATGTGACTGTCTACAGGTATCGGTTCAGACGAGGTTCAGCCTTTCAGCATGAGCCTGGAAGCTGAGATGATGCTGGAGCAGCTGAAGGAGCAGCACCTTCAGGAGATGGAAAATTTGCAAAACCAGCTTGAAAGCAAGGTTTGTCATTTATTATCTGGTTTATATAATAATGTTAATGCCAATTTTAGCTGGGGTTGAAAATGAAACTAGACTAGGAACCATTATGCATCTTCAATAGTGCATCAGCCCATCCACCTGCCTATCCATTCTCCCATCCTCCGATCTATCTATCCATCCGTCTGTTTGTCCATATGTTCATCCATCAACCCACCCATTTATCGGGCCATCCATTCATTAGCTTATCCGTCCGTTTAGCCGTTCACCTATCCATCTATATTTTTCCTAACCTTCCTGCCTCCCTCAGTTTTCGCAGGTTGAATGTTTAGAGCCTCCCCACTGTAGAAATACATTATCGCCTATGAACTCATAAGGACTAAAAAGAATTTGAAGAGTCTGAAAAGTGTGAAATCTTGTCATGAAAATATGCAAGAATCCTGATTATATAAAAGGTTCCTTTGACCAAATCTTGTAGTTTACATTTATCTCAAATGTTGTATGACATTCTTCATCCATACCTGATTGAGAATTAATCTTGTCCTCGTCTCTAAAAGTAGAGCTTGTTCTGTTTTTGTTTTTGTTTTTTGGTTCAGATGACTGAATTTGAAAAGCTGGTAGAAAAACAGAAGGTGACCCATCAAGACCAGAAAGCTGCCTTGGTCCTCCAGTACCAGCAGGAGGTCCAGGCTTTCAAGGAGGAGTTGGCCAGAGCTCAGAGCCACACACAGCAGCTTCAGAGCCAGCTCCAGCAGGCAGAGCTGGCACGGACCTCTCTGGAGCTAAAGCAGGCCAGTGAGAGAGAAGAACTTAAGAACCAGCAGAAAGATGAAGCTGGAAATCTCAGGCAGCAGCTGCTTGAAGCACACACTCAGATTGCTGACCTGGAGGACCAGCTGAACTCTCTGGAAAGCCAGAAGTCAGAGATGAATCAAAACCTTCTCACTAAGATGGAAGAGCTGAGGAACCAATATGCCTTGGAGATTAGCAGACTGAAGGAGGAGCAAGCACAGCTGCAAGAAGCAAGACTGGTGGAGGAGAGACAGGAACTCCAGAAAAAAAAGGATGAGTGGGAGCAAAGGTTATTAGATGACTGGGAAAGTAAACAGAAAGTCCTGGAGGAAAGCCATCAAAACAAACTTAAAGTCCAGTTAGAGAAGGCAAAGCTGATGTTTGAGAAGGAGCGAGATGAAATGGTGAACCGATTAACAGAACAGTGGCAGAAGGAGAGGGTGCAGCAGGATGAGCAGCACAACAAGACTCTGCAGGTGCTGCTTGAGGAGGAGATGTTGAGACTAGTCAGGGAACAAGAGGAGAAGGAGAACAAGCTAAGGGAGCATTGGGAGAGCGAACAAGCTCTGCTTCAGGAGCATCACGAGAAGGTTGTGCTGGACAGAGTACTTCAGGAAAGACTGCACCTTCAGGAGCAGTTTGAACAGAGGGAGAAGCAGTTAAAGGAAGCGTGGGAGATAGAGAAACTGCAACTGGAAGAGGACTATGAAGGTTTGATCCAGGACAGGTTGAATGAGGAGAAAGGGAAGCTTGAGACTGAGAGAGAAGAGGAAGAGAGGAGGATAGAAAAGCTGATAGCAGAGGAGAGGGCACGTCTAGAAGAGAGCCACAGAGAGGCCATGCTGGAGCTCATCAACAAGCATGCTGAGGAGAGGAATGCACTCAGCGCAGTGTTGGACAAACTGCGAGAGGACATCACTAACGAAAGGTGAGACTTAATATTCAAAGTTTTACTGTTTTTAAGATCTACATTGTTTACAGGAAATATTTTTATAGTGGCTTGTAAAAGGATTCATACACCTTCAGGTTTTTCATACTTTGTCACATTACAACCAAAGATTGTAATGGATTTTTTACCAGATTTCGTCAGATATGCTAACAAAAAGTAGTCCGTAAATGTATTGCATTCATATGCAGACGGTCCCCCTCGGTCAGTGCTTTGTAAAACTTCTGAGGTTTTTCTCTTTTTGCAAAGTAGCTCAAGCTCAGTCAGATTGGATGAAGGAGTTCCGTGAACATAAACTTTCAAAGCTTGCTACAGATTTTTGAATGGATTTATGTGTGGACTTCAACTAGGCCGCTCTATCAGATGAATATGCTTTGATCTAAACACTTCTGTTGTAGCTCTGGTTGTATGTTTAAGGTCGTCCTGCTGGAAGGTGAACTTTCGCTCCAGTCCTAAGTCTTTTACAGCCTCCCAGCTGATCCATCTTTACAACTTTGACAAGCTTCCCATTTTAGCTAAAACAAATATTCCCCATAGCATGATGCTGCCACCACCATGTTTTATATTGAATGGTGTGTTCAGGGGAATGTCAGTTTTGGCCATGTTTTGGTAGGTCTGCAGTTGTGCCATAATTTTCAACTATCAGATGATAGATTGAACAGAGCTCCCTCAGACGTTCAAAGCTTGAGATATTACTCTAACCTAACCCTGCCACTACTCTATCACGGTGTTTGTTTACTAACGTTTGTGGTTGTAACGTTACAGAATGTGAATATAATAAGGGACGGAATAAAAACTTTTGCAAGGGATAGAATATCATGAAGTATTAGGAGTTCAAACATCAAAATTATTTAAATGTCTATTTAAATGTCTTTCAAATGTATTTTTGTCTAGAAATAAAAATATAGCGGGCAAAGGTTTTAAATTGCTGATGTAACAAACATTGAATGACTATGTACAGGAAGGCAGTTGAGATCAGCTTCACCCAGAGAATCCGAGACATAGAAGATCGTTTCTCATGCGATCAGGAATCTGCAGCCGAGCGTTTTCAAGCCGAAATTTTCAAACTTCAACAGCGTTACCAAAGTGAGCTGAAGACCCTCTCTGAAAGCCATGCCATGCAGAAGCTACACTGGGAAAGAGAAATGCAAGAAGTTCTCGAGGGCGCAGAAGAACAAAGGAAAACAGTGGAGGAAGCTGTAGGGCAGGAAAGAGAGAGATGCAATCAGGAGTGGGAGAATGAGCGTCAAAAGCTTGAAAATGTTCACTGTGAAGAAATTGAAGCGCTAAAGATGGAGAACAAGCAGCTCCAACGTGAGCTGGAGGATGTTATAAGCAGGGCCCAGAGGAAAGAAATAGATCTCAGCATGCAGCTGAACGAGCTCCACAGCCGGCTCCAGGAGAAACACCAGCTCCTCACTCAATCTGAGGACAGATTTCTTCAGACTGAGCTGCTGCTGAGTCAAACAGTGGAGGATTTTAAACAGGAGAGGGCTGAGCTTTTCAGTTACAACTCAGACCTGCAGGCAAAATACAGCGAGATTATTTCCCATGCTGAGAGGCATGTTTCAGAGAGGATTCAACTGTTAACCGAGCGTGATGATTTACAGGTTAAAGTTGAAGACCTGGAAGCACTTCTCAAACAAGCAGCACTGGACTTTGAGCTTGAAAGGAAGGAGATACTGGAAAACCTGGAGGTTCTTGAGAAAAAGTTGAGAGACACTCAAGAAGTTGACGTCGAGGTGCTGAGAGCAGAAAGAGATGTTCTTAAGATCAGAATAAAGGAGCTACAGGTGGAGCAGGAACAGGTTTTAGCCACTCTAAATGAAAAACAAGGGAAAGACTCAAACAATAGAAATGTGTTTATAGAGAAGCATGATAATGAATCATCTCCAGCTCTATCTGATCAGGATGGAGATGTGTCTTCTGGTCTTGGTAATATAAATGCTGATCAAGACCATGATGATGGCAACTTTGCTGCCATTCAGGATCGGATGGATGAGCAAGATGGCCAAGACGAAGTGACCGAAAATCAGGACATACAGCCTGAAATCTCTGGTGTTTTCAGCGAGGGATGTGATGATCACAAATTTAGCGTTCCTCCGGAGCAAAACCTTGGAGATCAAAGCCCTGAGCGAGGTGAACTCGACTCAGAATCATCTGACAGTTATTTATGTGTTGAAAACAAAGCAGTTTCCCATGAGATTCAGAGTGAGGACTTATCTCCACTTCAGGCATTTAATGATGGTAAAAATAAAGTAGCTCTTGAATCATGCAACCAAAAGACTAAACCAGAGGAGGACTGTGGAAGCTGTTTCCATGAAGATCAACAGCATCATGAGACTGTGGTTGTGGCTTTAATGCCGGAGGAGACAGTAGGTGACCCTGCTGAGCAATCTGTAGAGGAAGCTGAGCTTAATCGTTTACTAAATGGCCCTCACGGCCGACAGGAAAGTGACCTACTTCGTGATTGTGAGCATGAAAACCAGGAGAAATCTGCACACGATAGTGCTGAAACTGTGTCTGATTGTGAGGACCAGAAGTGGGCTATTATAAAATTACAGGCATTGTATAACACTGCCACAGAGGAGAATGTCCTGCTGCATGAGAAGATTTCCTTGCTTCAACAGAAGATAGAAATAGTAGAGAGTTTGTTGGCCCACCACAGGAAAAAGGTCAGAACCAGTCATCAGACTTTGGAGGAAAACCTCAAGCTCAAAGTCCAAATGCTCTTGTTAATGGAGCATGTGAGAGAGCTGCACGTGAAAAGCTTACAAATGGCAGATCTTCAGATCAGATATGAAGATTGCATGTGTGAAAATGCCAAACTGAAAGACCAAAACGGTGCCCTCGAAAACAGGGTTTGGAGCCTCGAAAGTAGGCTTAATGTTTTCCACGACGTCTATGATCAACACTCTTCGCTCGTGGATGAGATCGGCAGGATGAGAGGAGAAAACGCCGAGCTCTTGTACCTCTTGAATGAACTGGAAAGGCAGGACGAGCTTTCAAACTTGACATCTGACACTGAAATAGCAGAGAGACCCACGGGCGAGGCTTTTCTGCCTCCGTGTAATCAGCTGGAGGAGGAATATCGGGCAGGAAACTGTGTGGAGGAATGCTGCAGGGAGTTTGAAGAGCAGAACGGCAAACTCCGCAGAGCCATCGCAGTGCTACAAGATGAGTCACAGATAATAAATGAAACCACTCAGGCTTATAGGTAAAGTGGAAAAACTAGGATCCCGAGTGGCGTCTGCTACCCCATCCCATTAGTTGGCTGATGTTAGACGCCCTCTTCTTTTAGCTCCCAGTCTCAACATGGAGCTGTTGTTGATGTCCCTGCCTCTGGTTTTCCTACCTACACCCTCCGTGTTAGCTGCTTTCATCCCTGTTAAACACCACCCTGAGTATTTGAAGTAGTTGTATTTATTCATCATTAAGCATTCTTTGTTTTAATGTATTGTAAAATGAGTTTCTAATGAAGTGCTGTCTTCCTTTTAGATCTGAAGCTATTCGTCTTGCTGAGGAAAACATCTCTCTACAAAGAAACATTGCTAGACTGAAGGAAGGAGACCTAAAGGAGGCCAAGGATGAGTTAATGTGAGCAGCACATACTGAGCCTCATTTATAATAAAAAAAAAAAAAAACAGAAGTGCAAAAACGATCACGTTACAAGTTCCCCATGTAAATTACTTATGTGCCGATACAGTTCCGATCCCAACGTAAAAAGAAGCAAGTGTCAGTATATCTGGTGGCTGGAATCAGCGATCATTAACATACCTTGCCCCTACTTATCCCCAGAGTATTTGTGACATGGAAGCTCAGTAAAAAAGACTCTGTTCTCACAGAAGTTACATGGACATAGTCACAACAGAAGACTGACATCCCTAAGACACAAACAAACCCTGAAATGTACAGGGGTTGGACAATGAAACTGAAACACCTGGTTTTAGACCACAATAATTTATTAGTATGGTGTAGGGCCTCCTTTTGCGGCCAATACAGCGTCAATTCGTCTTGGGAATGACAGATACAAGTCCTGCACAGTGGTCAGAGGGATTTTAAGCCATTCTTCTTGCAGGATATTGGCCAGGTCACTACGTGATACTGGTGGAGGAAAACGTTTCCTGACTCGCTCCTCCAAAACACCCCAAAGTGGCTCAATAATATTTAGATCTGGTGACTGTGCAGGCCATGGGAGATGTTCAACTTCACTTTCATGTTCATCAAACCAATCTTTCACCAGTCTTGCTGTGTGTGTTGGTGCATTCTCATCCTGATACATGGCACCGCCTTCAGGATACAATGTTTGAACCATTGGATGCACATGGTCCTCAAGAATGGTTCGGTAGTCCTTGGCAGTGACACGCCCATCTAGCACAAGTATTGGGCCAAGGAATCCCATGATATGGGAGCCCAAACCATCACTGATCCACCCCCATGCTTCACTCTGGGCATTCAACAGTCTGGGTGGTACGCTTCTTTGGGGCTTCTCCACACCGTAACTCTCCCGGATGTGGGGAAAACAGTAAAGGTGGACTCATCAGAGAACAATACATGTTTCACATTGTCCACAGCCCAAGATTTGCGCTCCCTGCACCATTGAAACCGACGTTTGGCATTGGCATGAGTGACCAAAGGTTTGGCTATAGCAGCCCGGCCGTGTATATTGACCCTGTGGAGCTCCCGACGGACAGTTCTGGTGGCAACAGGAGAGTTGAGGTGCACATTTAATTCTGCCGTGATTTGGGCAGCCGTGTTTTTTTGTTTTTTGGATACAATCCGGGTTAGCACCCGAACATCCCTTTTAGACAGCTTCCTCTTGCGTCCACAGTTAATCCTGTTGGATGTGGTTCGTCCTTCTTGGTGGTATGCTGACATTACCCTGGATACCGTGGCTCTTGATACATCACAAAGACTTGCTGTCTTGGTCACATATGCGCCAGCAAGACGTGCACCAACAATTTGTCCTCTTTTGAACTCTGGTATGTCACCCATAATGTTGTGAGCATTTCAATATTTTGAGCAAAACTGTGCTCTTATCCTGCTAATTGAACCTTCACACTCTGCTCTTACTAGTGCAATGTACAATCAATGAAGACTGGCTACCAGGCTGGTCCAATTTAGCCATGAAACCTCCCACACTACAATGACAGGTTTTTTAGTTTCATTGTCCAACCCCTGTATATTCCTGCACAGATGGGCTTTGCAATCTACTGGCAGATCTGGCCAAAAGATTGTGGAAGTTCTGGATAAGGTCCTAAATCGGTTCTTCGGACCCTGATTAATACATCATGTTGCAGAGAACCAAATTAAATCCATCTGTCCAGCCCAAAAACTGTCGCTCACTAATATGAATGAATTATATTGTTGCACAGCTTGATTTTTATTTTATTTTTTCCTGCTACAGTGAAAAACCGCACTTCATATCCTATCTGACACCTTGCATGAATATTTTCTTTTTCACCTTTTAATTATACTAGGGCTGAAACCATTAATCGGATTAATCAATTATTGAAATATTGGTCAACTAATTTAGTAATCAAATGATCATTAACTGGAAAATACAGACTCTAAGACATGCTATTGCTGAAAGAACAACCCACTCAGAACAATAAATAGGCCAAAAGTGTTCCAACATATACACATTTTGGGTTTAAGATGAAAAACCTGGTCCCTATTCTGTAAAAAAATCTTCTTTTAAGCACCTTTTGCTATCTAATTATTAATCAGGTAATTATAAAAATAATTTATTAGATTATTAATTACATAATTATTATTATTAATATTATTATTAATTTAATAATTTATACAGCTAAATCTTATGGAGACACAAGGTCTATTTTTTGTTAACATGTTTTAAATACTATAGACATACAGTACATCACAACAATGTGCTAAAACAGACTTTTGTTGATATAATTCATAGAGCAAATTTACTGAAAAATACAGCTGTAGTTAAAATAAAGATGGTAGCAGGAGTGTAAAACAGTAGAGATGCATCAGGAACATCCTGCCCCAGATTATTAATATACACTTCAAAAAGTGTTTGTCTTAATCTAGAGCCTTGAGGCCCACCTCTTGGGACACTGAGTATGCATGCCTGAGAAACTAAATGATGTATATCCTGCACCTCATCACCTTCTTGCCTTTTCTTTTTGTTGCCTAAAATTTCTCTCATTGCAGCCAAACTTTGGAGCACTTGGAAAAAGAGAAGTTTGCATCTCAACAAGCAGCTGAGAATTTCAACAAACAGGTAATGGAGTATGTTTTTAAAAATAAATATATATATATATTCTTGCCATTTGGTAACAGATGTTAAGGGTTTCATTTATCTCCAGATTTCAGAGTTGCATTTTCAGAGCCAGCAACTGGAAGACGACAATGGGATTCTAACGGAGAAAAATGCTCAAAGTGTTGCCGATATAGAGAGTCTACGAGAGCAGCTGGGCGCGCTGATAAAGGAAAATGAGATGAAGGAGACATTCTACTCTGAAGAGAAAAACAAGGTACAGGTTGATCAACAATAGAGCAGCGGTTGTCCTGCTGTTGAGCTGCTGGTAGCTGGTAGTTGATTGGTGGTTGTTTTGTGTTAGATGGCAGCTTGTGTGTCTGCTCTGGAGGCAGAGCTAACCAAGGCTCTGGAGGACACAGCACAGCTGGAGGAGAGAAATGTCCTGCTCTCACAGCAGCTCTCTGACCTCAGGGAGAAGGTGAGCAGCATAATATGGGCTCCTCAATGGATTTCATGAGGTCTTTTAAATTCAGACACCAGGTTTATAACACATCCTCTCGCTTCTTAATTATCCAAACTGAATCTGTTTGAACAAGGTTCTATAACTAATTTCTCCTGCAATGATGAACAAGTACAGCGCCTTACATTTTGTCACTTAAAACAACAAACTTTTACATTTTTTATTGGGATTTTATTTGCTAGACCAACAAATCTAGACAGCTTCATATAATTGAAAAATCAAAGGAAAATGATGCATGATTTTCAGAATTTCTTTTACAAATAAAAATCTATTGTGATATGTTATTTCTCACAGCTCTTTACTCCGATGCTCTTAAAGAAAATACTGTTATACCCAGTTTATTTCAGAGGTTGCCTAAATGGTGAATGAATAAAAATAGAACCTACCTGTCTGTAATTTCAAATCACTGTAAAGGCCTCAGAGGTTTGTTAGATAACATCAATAAGTTAACAGAACCACAAAGACCAAGGGATACACCAGACAGGTCAGAGGTAAGTTATTGGAGACCTTTAAAGCAGTGTTAGATTATAAAACAATGTTCCAAGCTTTGAACATCTTGCTGAGCTCTGACTAAACCGCAAACCAACTAAGATATGGCCGTCCACCTAATTAGTGAAGCAACCAAGTCGCCCTTGGTAACTCTGGAGGAGCTGCAGAGAACCACAACCATTGGTTGTAACAACCATGTGGAAAAAGATGCTCTTGTTTGATGAGATCAAAATTGATGTTTTTAGCCAATATGCAAAACATGCGTGACAGAAAACAAACTTGGAACAGGAGCCTTTACAAACCATCCTCACATTTAAACTCAGTAGTGGCAGCATTATGCTCTTCTTCTGCAGGGTCAGGAAGAATGGTCAAAGTTGATGGGAAGATGGACAGAGTCACATACTGGGAAATACTGGAAGAAAACCTACTAGGCACTGGGAAGGAATTGAGAATGTGGCAGAGGTTCACCTTCCAGCAGGAAAAGACCCTAAATGTAATCAGAGCTACAATGGAATGGTTTAGATCACTTTAAATTCATGAGTTAGCCCAGTCAAAGTCCAGACTTAAATCAGTTGAGAATCTGTGGCAAGATTAGAAATTTGCTTTCAGATGCTCTCCATTCAACTGGCCTTAAGGTATTTTGCAAAGAAAACTAGACAAATATCAGTCTCTAGATGTGCAAATCTGTTGGATACATACCCTAAAAGACTTGCAGCTGTAATTCCAGCAGGATTATGGTTCTAAGTATTGACTCATGGGGACAGATTGAATACAAATGCACACCACACTTTTCAGATTTTTATTTGTAAAAAAAACATGTCTGCTAGTATCTGCTACTTTTATAAAATACGTTGTAATTGTACCAAAATGTGGAAACGTTTATATGTGAATACTTTTTTTTGCAAAGAACTTTTTCTTCGGTGTGTTTAAAGATTTGAATGAACCTTCAGGAAAACTTGACTGATTTTAAAACTTGACAGTTTTAATAAAGAGAGGTGTTTACTTCCTTTCATATCAGGCTGTCCATGTGGAATCTATGGAGAGTCAGCTCAGTCATCTGGTAGAGGGGTGTAGGACTGTGGAAAGTGCAGGTCTGCGCAACCAGCTAGCTAAAGCTCAAGAGCAGGTAAGAGTCTGCAGGGAAATTAACATACAGAATTACTTACTTGACCCGACTGAGTTTTGACAGATCATTTCATAAACTGCAACTTTAAATTCAGATTTGAATACATTTCGCTTAACAGTAAAAGTATTATTTACAGGAAGTATAAGAGCTTTAAACAAGCCTTTTTTTTCCCCACTCCAGCTGAAATCTGCAGATGAAAGCCTCCATGTAGTAAACCGGCAAAGTGCTCGTCTCAAGTCAGACCTCCTCGTTTTGCAGAAAGAGAGGGATTCCCTGAAGCATGAGGTTGCAGTGCTATGCAAACAACTGCAGAATGCAAATGATAAGGTGCGATGTATTTTCTGTTTAGAATGTTTAACAAAAACAGAAGTGCAATGCCAGTTAAAGGTGTGAACTTTCTATTAAACCTCAGAACCATATTTTGGAGATGGCCTTTCACTCGAGCGGTGTACAGAGTCAGAGCAAGAAGCTGTACAGAGAAGAGTTTTCCTGGCTGATGGAGCGGGAACAACAACAGCAGCTGCTGAAGCAGGAAAACGAGAGGCTTAAAGCTGAAGTACACAGCATCAATAGCGAACTCGTCCTGTCCAGAGAAAAGGTTGGTTAAGACCACCAAAACAGGAATATAACCTACAAGCAAATCTGCATAAAAAGATCTTTATAAATTTATGGAATACAACATTTTCCATTTCTGATTTTTCTGCCTTTAGATCCGTCAACTTGATGCCACAATCCTCTCGCTGAGCAAACCAAAGCAGCAAAGCCTTTCCTCCCTCCTGAAGGCCATGGAGCAGGAGAACGCCTCTCTGAAACAGGAACTTGAAGCAAAAAGCCAGCTGCCCATGGTGAAAATCGGACTCCTTTTACTAGAGTCAACTTAGAAAGAATACAGATAAAGTGATGTTTTTCACCGATTTTAAATGAATTGATTTCAGGGCGGTGACGCTGAGCAAAGCCAGAAAGAGCTGGATAGTCTTCACCAAGAAAACGAGGTGCTCAAGGCACAGATGTCTCGACTATCTGCACAGGTGATGGAGGTACATCATGGCAAAAACTTTGATCTGCACTCTTTAGAGCGTAGAGTTTAAGATGTATATATGGTATGGGATGAAGTTAGTGCATGCAACATTTACTTTATTATTTTGCGGTTATAGTCGTTTCAGTTGCAGTTCGGTGGACCTCTTCATCCATCACCTCAAAGAGGGCAGAGAGGACCACAACGTGGTGAGGATCCAGACAACATGCAGGTACAGCACACGTAAAACCCTTTATATAACAGACATGTCCAAAGTTCTGGTTATCCTAACAATAATAAAAACAATCAATAGTTTCTGCTCAAGGCTACTGTGCAGTGAGTGTAGAGCCAACTAAACTAGATTATTTAGTACCAATGGGTTACTATACAGTAAATAATGGATTACTACCATCTTCTTCCATTTTCCACCACTCTGTCATTTCTTTTTGTTTCACTCTGATTATTTGTAGACCTATTTGTCAAAAGGGAACCTGTACACTGTCTTTTACTGTGGTTCGTCTGTTGTAATGGGATACAGTGAAAGGTGAGGCTGTATTTCATCCATTGAGTTCACTCACTTCAGCTGCTTTAAAATCCTGCTAATATTTTATGGCAACTTTTACAAAAAAGTTGCACATCACTTGTTTTGTTGCAAAATATAATGAAAATTCCATCATTGTAATTGGACTTTAATAATGGGGGACATCAACTGTGCAAAAGTTGCCAGGAGCCTCAACAATTTTTTGGCTTTTTTTTTTTTGGGGCAAGGTGTATTCATGCTCTGTGTGTGAATAATACAATGTTTTGCAAAATTATTCAGACCCCTTAACTTGTTTACATTAAAGGGGTCATATCGTGCTTTTAAATCCTTCCTTTTCACATTTAAATCATTCAGTTGTGGTCTATATAAAGTGGAACTGCAATGCTTTGGTCTGAACTCCTTGTTATTGTAGCTCCACAGGCTCCTCCTTTACCCTTGTTCTGAGGTGCATCTGAGAGCAACTCATTTTGGTGCTGTCTCGTTAAATGCTGCTGAGGTACTTAATACCACGCCCCCCCTCCAGGTCAAAAAGCGTTTCACTTTAACCCGTCCGGGCATTTTTGTAGTTTGATAACAGAGATACAATTATCTATCTCTGCAGAAACAAGACAGAAACAATGCTGTTAATGTAATAATAACATTCAAACACGCAGTCTGGTTCTGTCCTCAAGGAGCTAAAAGCAGCACACAGCGCTAACATCAGCAGAAGGCACCATGCTACTGCTATCAAAACAATGGCCAGGGCGTCATATCAACACACAATAAATTAATGTCTTAGAGAAAGATTGTTGTCATTGTAGCGTTATTTTCAGCTTACCGCTTTGCTGCGTTCGTCGTTTCCATAGACAGAAGGAAGTGACCCCTTAATCAGATGAAGTCTTTCAGCAAATCCTTCTTGATACTGGTGGAGGTTGCTGAGGAACTCGTCCTTGAAGTCGGGAAAATAGGAATTTCCCCACTGATGTGGGAACATTTCCATGAAAAATCAAATCAAATCAATCACTATGAAGAGGTTCTGATGCTGTAGGACGGTGTAATGAATTATGTGGGTTGATACAACCAACAACCAAACTGAACTTATCCTCTCACAGCGTAGGCATGCTTGAGCTTGGACTACAACATCGCAGCATGAAATAAATATGTTGCATGTGCGAAATTGATTAGCTGGAAGTCCATGAGCTCATTCAGGTGTTCCGCAGCAAATACTGTGACGTAACAGTTGAAGAAATGTAACAGATGATAGAGAAAACTGAACGGACTGAAAAATACGACCCAAGCAGAATATAAAGATATGTCTGCCACACCTGGAGAAACTAAATTAAACTTTTTTGCACTCCTGCAGACTCCAAGTACACAAACACATGCATTTAAAGGCTAAGAAAGTGGATTTTGCATGTTATGTCCCTTTTTAAACGACTCTCCAATCACTATCTTCAGTGTATCTCATTGAGATTTTATGCCTCCTGCTTCCTCCACCCCAGACTCAGGGTCTCCACCCCAGTCTTTCTTCCAGTATTGGTCTGTTTGTCTCCATCTATTTTCTTATTAACTGTAACCATGTTTCCTGTCCCAGCTGAAGAAAAGCATCCCCATAGCATGATTCTGCCACCACCGTGGGGATGGTGTGTTCAGGGTGCAGTGTTCCCCACATGCAGAATTTTGCATGTAAGCCATACAGTTAGGACTCATCTATATAATCATGAACCCGGGTCTCCTTTGTGGTTGTAGTGTGACAAAATGTGAATAATCCAAGGTGTATGAATATTTTTGCAACGCACTAAACAGCCTGAGATGCTATCTTATTTAAAAGATGCCAACATAATATATTGAGTAAAGTAAGGATAATGATGCCTGAAGAAAATGAGTGCTGTTGTTTTGTTGAGGGGTCAAAGCATGATTGCAGCAATCGATAATCAGATCAAACATCCAAACACTGTTCAGCCATAACGACATTAGAAACATAACCAGCATCAAAAATAATAATCTTCCGTGCTGAGTGATTTGTGCTCTGTTTTTTGTTTTTTTAACGCTGTCCAGGTTTTCTGTGTTTCTTTTTTTTTATTGCTACTGTCACAGATCAATCCCAGCATCTGTCTGTTCTCATGCCACACATGTAGTGTTTATTTTCTGGGTTTGGTGTTCAGTCTGTTGAGACCGTACGTGTCACAAAACTCACTGTCCTTATTTCCATCTCGGGGCTGAAGTAGTTTCGGTAGGGTGATCTTCTGGGTGTGGTCCTGGTTTCTTTTTGTTGACTCCTGTCACAACTATCTCTTCTTAGTTTAGATTTATGACTGATCATATTAGCAAAAAAATAACCTTTATTTAATGCTGAATGTTACTGCTGACAGTTGCATTAATGTGACCTTTGCACTAGAGCTTAATAGTGTGATTGCTGCATCTTTGTTCATATAATATTACTATGAAATTGTGACAACAGAGTTTTTTGGCAGTGCCTTTCAGAAGTATTGATAGCCCTTGAAACACAAACTTTATTCAATTTTAATCAAGATTTTATATGATCCAGCACAGAAGAGTGCAGAGTTTTAAAGTAAAAGTAAATTGATGCATGGTTTTCAAAAACAAATCTGAAAAGAGTTTGGAGCATTTGTATTGAGCCCCCCTTAGTTACTACTCTGTAGAACCAACTTTTATTGTAGTTACGGCTGCAAGTCTTTTGGGGCATGTCTCTACCATCTTCACTCGTCTAGCGACTGAAATATTTACCCTTATTATGTAGGAAATGGCTCAAGCTCAGTCAGATTGGGTGGAGTGTTTGTCAACAGACAAATGCAAGTCTTGTCACAGATTCTCAGTGGTCTGGACTTTGACTAGGCCCTTGTAGCAGGTGAAAATGCTTTGATCTAAACCATTCCATTGTAGCTCTGACTGTATACCTAAGGTCATTACCCTGCTTGAAGGTGAACCTCAGTCTGGAGTTTTTCACGGCTTCTAACAGATCTTCCTCCACTGTTACCCTGTATTTAGCTCTGCCCATCTTCCCATCAACTTTGACCAGCTTCTCCGTCTCAGCTGAAGCTGAAGCTGCAGAAGCAGAGCACCCCACAGCATTATGCCGCCATCGCTGTGTGTCACCGTGGGAATGATGTGTTCAGAGTGAAATGCAGTGTCAGGGCATTTTGGAGGATCCTCTTCCATGTGCCCCCTGCATTAACCTCTGACTCCTTCACTGAACAGCTTAGTATATTTACTGAGGTTAAATTACACACAGATGGACCCTTTTTTCTATTGCAGTGACTTCTGAGAGTTTGGTTGAGGTGATTTTATTTAGCTGTATAAGATTAAAAGTGACCGACTAGATTTGCACTCTACCCTTTTCGGATTTTTATTTGTAAAAGATATTGAAAACCATGCTTTTTCATTCCACTTCACTGTTCTGATATTTTTGTCTTTGTCAATCACACAAAACAAACTGAAGTTTGTGGTTGGGAAGTATCTTTATTTTTGCAAGGCGCTTTATACCTAGTCCCATAATCTGTGTTAATGGAATTACTGTTTTTCATAATTTCATTGTATTTTTTTTTGTCTTTGTGTAGTTCTAGTTAGTAGAACAGGTTTATCTTAAATACATCTGAGTAAGATGTCTAACGTGTAAAACCCTGTAGTGTGTGCGTAGGTGTTAAGGATTCAAGGAGAGGGTAGACCTCTGGTGAAGTGTACCTGCCTTTTCTCTCCAGGGGCCGATGCCGGAACAACGGGGCGCCCACGCAGACAGCTACAGGCGGATCGGTGGATTGTGACACCTGCTTCTTCTTCCCCTGTTCTTAACTTTTCACCCCTCCTCTTCTGCTGCAATATTTGGAGCAATTAAAATCTGAGCGTTACACATGATGCAGCGTGCTTCCCACGTCCTTGTGAGGAAAATGTGAACAAATGTGCCTGATTCGAAAGGACAAAGATGTGATTGTGTTTCCCTGCCGTTAGGGGGCAGTGAAGTGCAGAGAAAGAACCTGCTGGAGTTTATTTTCAAAGGAATGTGGACTACAACAATATTACTGAAACTATTTTTACCTGACATAATTTACAAAATGTAGCTTTTACTGTAGATTCGGTCTACGAATATTGACAAACTAGTACAGATCTTTTTATATTTCACCTAATTGTCTTGATTACAGGAAATCTTGTTCTGGGAATTTTCATTAAAGCACTTTTACCTTTTTAATAAATGTGACAGGGTATTTAATTCCTTTAGAGGCTTATTATCATGGAGGAAAGTTGCATTCAGGTGCAGTTTGTGCCATCTAAGCCTCTTCATTAAAATACCCAACCTGTTACTTGATGGTGTTTTTTCTGTCTTTTTGAGCAACTGTTAATATGTTAGACAACACATTTAGTTAAATTTGTTTTTTTGTTGTTTTTTTTTTTGCTGCTGCACAAGCAAAGTGACTCAGGGGCTTTCCTGTCACTAATCTAATCAAATTGTTATTTCACTACCTATTTTTCTAGTATTTATTTTCAATTAGTGCACCATTATGTATGTCATTGTCATATGTGTTTTTAGTTGAGTCACTTTTTTTCCTCCTGGTATTATTTTTTGGGTTATTTATTAGTTTATAAGTTGTTTTTTTTCTTTTTTATTTATCCATTAAATTATTTTTGTAGATGTCTATGTAATTATTTTAAACCTATTTATTTTTAATTTATTTTTAGGGCATGCTATTTAGAATTGTACCTGAAATCATTTACTGCAAAAAATAAAGCAACCATATCACAATAAATCCGCATGTCTGTATGTTTCTTCTTCCAGTCACATTTATTTTTGTCAACTTTAAGTAAAATTCTCATTTCATCCCTATGTTACTACATCTGCATTTTCTTGACTATATCCCCGTCTTCTCACCAGGATGAAAGGGGGAAGAAGATGAAAAACATGGAGGTACGCATGAGGGAAATTGAACTTTCACTGCACAACGTGAAGCTGCTGCTGAAAGAGAAGGTCACTCAGCTGAAGGACCAGGTAAGTTACTATTTAAAAAAAATTGGCTTAACATGTCAGTAACAAGCTAATATTTACTCACACTGAATGTTTTAATGCTAAAACTAAGTCAGAAGGTGGGAAGGTAGATGAATAAACACCAGTGAGATTTTTTTAGATCAATTGTTGTTTTTTTATATACACCATACTGCCAAAAGTATTTGTCTGTCTACTTTTATGTGTACATGAACTTTGATGACCTCCTGTTCTTAATCTGTTAGGTCCATTTAGTTGATGGACTCACCGTTGCCAGCAACAGCAACTTTGACTATTCTGTAAACATCTTCCACAGGTTTAGGAGTGTGTTCATAGTTAGATGAGAAAACCAGAACTGCAACCTCCGCTGTAATTCATCTCAAAGGTGTTCAAGAAGGACTCTGTCTAGGACCACTCAAGTTTCTCCTCACTAGACTTTATACACCTGCAGCCATGGAAGTGATTGGAACACTGTAATGCATTTATTTAGTGGTGTAACCCAATACATTTGGCAATTTAGTGTATTGTTTTTTAGATGTTATTTGTTAAAACGTAAAACTCAAAAAGGACAAAGATAATATAAAAATGTGCCAAAAAAATTTACATTTTACTGAGATGTTAAAGATTCTTTTCAGGCTGAAAACACATTTACATTAACGACTTTAAACAATCATTGTTTAAAAAGTGTGTTTCCATCAGAGTCCACAAGGTTTTTTTTTTTTGCTTTTTTCTACTAAAATCTCAAATCTCCTGTGACAAAAATTCACATTCACTAACTGGATGGAGCCCATCTAGTCTGCCTAGAACACAGATTTGCTGTTTGCTGTGATTTCAGATCATTATCCTTAAGTCTCATTTAACACATGAACAGATTTACCTTTTATTTTCAGAAAATGTTCAAAAAAAGCTGTTTAAAAATATTTTTTATACAAGAAAAATATAAATATGCATTTATGTTTAAAGAAAACCAGTACAAATAGATTAATCCCTTTTAATCTTGAATTTCTGAATGAGTCAATCAGGAAGTGGTTTTATTTTCAAGAACCTGGACTTAATTAACAGCTGTTAATCTCATGTTCAAATTGTTCCCTCCTTTATTAATTAGGGCATTATGTAAGGTTTTGAAGAACTGGGAGTGTCTTGTTTTTAATTACCTTAATGGTGAGAGTAAGAAGCAATTGGTAAATGTTTTTATTATGTTTTTTTAACGGCTCAGTGTCATTTAATACAGAGTTCAAATGCAGACATTTGTGTTGTCATAATTATCTGGATACAACAAACATGAACAGTTTATTGTGAGCAACATTGTCTAACATCTGCGAAACAGACGCACCCCTCTAGCAGAAGACTCTTGACGTTCTTATAGATATTTTACTGAAATGTATGGCAGTGGTGAGGATAAATAGACTTGTCATAAACATTTACACCATATTAATGTGAAGATCAGGGTGGAAGTTTAAATGACTAGGGTAATAACTTTAACAGAATTAAACTGTATCCCAGTTAGTTTCCAATCAGAAAATGTTCAATTTGCAACAAGCAAATATTGTTGGGCTCAAATCTACCTTAAACAAGACTGATTTATCATTTTCTTACTCTGGTTCTTTTAGCTGCACAGGAATGGCAAAGCGGATGTCCTAATCAAAGACCTGTATGTGGAGAACTCTCAGCTGATCAAGGCTCTGGAAATAACGGAGCAGCGGCAGAAAATTGCAGAGAAGAAGAACTACCTGCTGGAAGAGAAGATCTCCAGCCTTAACAAGATAGTCCGGGATCTAAACCCGTCGACACTCTCATCACTACCATACAACTACAAATGCCCATAAAATGTCTCCTAAACAGCCCGCACATTAAAGGAGTTGGTAGTGACAACTTCAGGTGTGTAAAAGCTGTATATATTTTAACTACAGGGACACTTGTGCAACAAATCCAGCCAGATGCAGAAGAACTGGAGGGTTCTAATGTCCATGTAAACGTCACTGTTAAATGTGCAGTTTTTTTTTTTAATCAACGGGTTGATGGGCCTGACCTTTTGATGTACCAAATATGAGGTCAAACGGTTGGCTAGTCATTTATTTCACAGTAATTGATCATTTTATAACGGTATTAAGTTACAAATGGGGAAAATGATCCCATCATGGCACTCTCATCAACATCTCTGGCCAAAGGGAAAAGCAATATTGATGTCCAGGTTTATAGAAATCTTCGTGTGTCTGTCTTGATCCTGTAGACACAATGTTAGGAACAATCGTTGAGTAAAATCATGGACGGAAATGTCAGTCTGAAAATATTGAGGATATTTTTGCTTTTATTTTTACACTACCTAAAATTGTGTGGACTATAAATGTTGTGCGGCAATATTTAACATTTATTTAATTGTAATAAAGAAAACATGCTATGATCTGTTGCAATATGTAAAGTTGCCATCATGAATGTTTTGAGCTTAAATGATCTACTTCAGTTGAACACTGAAGTAAAACCAGGGTAATGTCTGCGTTACAAATGTAAATAAAATGTATTGTTTAGCATTCTAACAGTTTGTGGTCATTTGGGATACTTGTCATTTATTTTCTTTTGCTGTAGTTTAGCATTATATCTATTGAGGCAACTAGAATTTGGATTAAAAATAGTGCTTGTTACACCACTTTATCTTATAAAAGTTTGACATGTGCTTGTTAAACAGTACCTCCTGATAATTGTGTCCAAATATAAAAAAGAGACACTACCTAAAAGACAATAAGGTATTGTGTGGAAAAAAAAAATCACTTCAACGTTTCCACATTCTGCCATGCTTCAACCACAAAATCCATTGTATTTTATTTGGTATTTTTTGTGATAGATCAACACACTAGTTGAAAATTGATAACTAAATGGAAAATTATAGATGAAATTTGAATTTTATTACAAAAAAATCATAAAAGTGAGGAGTAATTCATCATTTGTTATTCTGATACCACTAATATTTCCTGATCAGTAAATGGTCTCTGTTTGTAATCCAATTTTAGATTGAATGCAGCTGTTCCAGAGATAAAATTGAAAGGTTTAAAGCTCTGAACATCTCCCATAGCGATGTTCAATTATCTGACATTGAATACAGCATTAGACAACTGCAAACCTGCCAAGACATGCCCATCCACTTAAACTGACAGGCTGTGCAAGGAGAGCATTAATCGGAGAAGCAGCTAAGAGGCCTGTGGAGGAGCTGCAGAGTTTCAGGGCTCGGAGGGGTAATCCGTTGACAGGACAACTAAGAGCCTTGCACTAAACCAATCACGTTCATGGAAGAGTTGCAAGAGGAAATACAAGACTTGATTATAGTTTACAACAAGCCATGAAGGGGACATGACATATGTGGGAAAAGATGCTCTAGTCAAATGAGACTAAAATTTACTTTTTTAGTTTATATGCAAAACATTATGTGTGGTAAAATAAAAAGGTAATTTGTAAAAAATATATACATATTTTGGACTATCCCAATAAGATGACGTCACATAACTCCATCAAGGCACCGCACGTAAACAAGGCATCCAGTGGGGTTGTGCTCAAACGCTCCTGCAGGGGGCGTGTTACCATATTGGAGGACCAGCGCCGGGACCTGGGACAGGACTGCAGCGGCAACACAGTCGCTCCCAGTGGCTACAGTTAGCTGGCTAACTGCTGCTAGCTAATGGAAAGCTGAAAATGATTACTTTCTGCTTGTTGTTAACGGAGTGGAGGGTGGTAGCAGCATCGGAGGATTGTGCCATGACTTCCCAGTGTCTTGTTGACGACGTCCCAAAGCTTTAAGTTATGCTCCCACGAAAGAAAAGTAAAAACGAAGCGTCGAAACCAGCCGAGGTACACGGGAAATATGTGAAGAAGGAAACGTCTCCGCTCCTCAGAAGTAAGCGCAACAAGTAGTCTGAGCAGCTAGTTCAGGTTAGCATAAGTTAGCTCGCTTGCTAGGGTTAACTGGTTGTAGCCAGCTAATGTAAAGCAACAAACTGAAATGAGGTTATGGAAACGGTTAACCACATCATTTATAAACTGCTTTGTAATGCACTGGGTGTAGAATCTAAATGCCTGACTAGCATGTTGACAAAACAGTTACTATGAGAGCTTAAAGTAGAAATACTGTGACTTTCGCAAGAAAAGCGTATTTCATTTGTACCATTTACCTATAAAATGATACAAAGATGCATACTCTACATATTACACCTTAAATATTAGTTTTTAAACATTTTTTTCGCTATTTTAGATGTTCTTTTTTAAAGCTATTAGTCAGACTTTAGTGTAAAACCCGTTAGATGCACTGTATACATAGTTTGTCACCTATAGGAAGACTAGCCACGATCAGATTTTCTTGATCAAGATTAAAGTCTACCCTTCTAAAAACAAGAATCCATGCGCACATTCCTGTGGTGACATCACAGGAGGTGTAATCGACCAATCAGAATCCTTTTGAGTAGTCAGAAAGACTAGATGGGTTTAAACTGGAAGCAGTGCCGCTGTACTGGCACACCATGACTGTTTCAGGTGAAACAAGCAGAACACAGCATTTTCTCACTTTACAAGTGTCACACCAATACCAAGAGGAACCAATCATGAATACATATATATGCATAAACAGATTCTCAATACTAGAGTTATCACGTCGCAGTTTGCTTCATCTTCCATCTACGACTTGTGGGTCAAACTCTGAGCCCAAGCGCTGATTTCCACTACAAGGTTTTTACACTGCTGCTTTAATATAACTGTAGGAAGCTTCTTTTTCTTAAGCTTTCTTTTTGTAATAGTTTTCAGAACACTTCATTTATCCATCTGAAGACTTTAATATATTACGGATTCTCTTTAAATGTATTTAGTATTTTTTGCAAAATTAACCAATATTTAAACTTTTAGATTTTTAACATTTTAGACTACGGTCTCCAGCTCCTGACATGAATGAGCTGACCTTGATCAATGTTTGCCCTTACCTGCTTACAGATCTTATGCCCTCATTCATCCGCCATGGACCCACGATCCCCAGACGAACAGAGGGCCCCCCACCAGAGATGGCCCCCTCTTCCTACCCTGTGGCGAGCAGCAGGGACTCTGTGGTGTCCCGTAACAAGAGCGTCCTCCGCGCACCTGTACAGAGGCCGCCACATGAGGTGGCCCGCAGAGAGAGCCACCGCATGTCAGCACCGCCATACCTGCCTCGCAGTCTGGGAGACCTGTCCCACGAGTACCGCGGCTCAACGCAATCCTTCCTCACAGATGTGAGCCCCATGTCTGAGAATGGAGATGCTGCCCGATATTACTTTCCAGCTGAACCCTATTATGAAAACCAGCAGCAGCAGCGTCAGCCCAGGAGAGTACAGGAGCGCTTCCCTGACGACTATAGATACTATGAACACAACGAACACAACTTCCAAAGGCTTCCTCACCAACACGCTTCCCCGGGGCCAAGCAGACCCCCCTCAGGTAATACGAACAGCTTTCTAATTAGTAATTAAAAAGTAATAAGAAACTAAATGCCATATTTTACATAAGCTACAGAGTTTAGCTGCACATATTCATTTGGAGAATACAATTCTTCTTTAGAGACGTTTTAATGGCAGGTTTTGTGGATTGACACCTTCTAGTCTTATTGAGATCATGTTTAAACCTTTCAAACTCTGGGGTCTAAACACAGCTTTTTCAAAGTAGCGTCTTTGAAGAGGACTGTTTTGAAGACTACTGGTGGTTTAGAACCACAACTAGATGACGGACTGGATCACGAGCCCCTGGTTTTCGAGCCAAAAGAGTCATTCTATTTCATGTTTTCAACCAGATTACATATTTTCATATTAAAGCTTCACATTGTAAACAGTAGTGTGTTCTAAGCTTTATTTCCCTGAGAATAAAATTGTATGGAGATTGCAGGAATGTTCCACTTCTCCCCGAGCAGAAACCCTTTTATTATGTGGCTGTCTTGTTGATACGACCCGCCTATCGCATATCGTAGAGCTCTTTTTCAAGTGAAGTGAAACAAGCGTTGGAGGCTGTGCAATTTTTTTTTGTTTCTTTCCATTTGCCAGTAACTCTCTGCTGGCAAACCAGTAATTTTCAGTCAGACGGCTCTCTGTGTAGCAGCATGTCATCCTGCATCCTTTACTGCTGGCTTCTAAGATAGCTTTTTTTTTCCTTTTTTCCATCGCGATTCTGGTGTCATTATTTAGTTGGTTTAAGGAAAAACTCTGGAGGCTGTCAGGCGTTTTAATAATAACCAGTTGCTACTTGATTATATGCATATTCAGTTTATGAATACAAGAGTAGTTTCTGTGCCTTTGGATCAGACAAGTCTACAAGGATCAGAAAAATGCGTGTGTGTGTGTGTGTTGTGTGTGTGTGTGTGTGTGTGTGGGTGGTGTTGGAAAGATTGCTGACTTCCTGTCCAAAAGTAAAAACACTCCCATTTCCTACTATTCATCACACATTGTTGGATGATCCATCACAATAAAGTGATTTACACCTCTGCCCAGAATCAGTTTTACTTTTAAAAGTGCATTTGTCTTGCTCTAAGTACTGATTCTCAGCATTCTTATCTCACCCTGTTGCCCCGTTAGATGACCTTTTAAACACAGCACATTCCTCTTCTTTCCCACACTGTCTGCAAGACATTTCCAAATATCTTTTTTTCCCCAGAGGTGCAGTCAGCTAACAGCTGCTCTGCTGGACATTTGGTCAGACATCTTTGCCTTTC
Source organism: Crenichthys baileyi (assembly GCA_036173005.1). Lineage (NCBI taxonomy): Eukaryota > Metazoa > Chordata > Actinopteri > Cyprinodontiformes > Goodeidae > Crenichthys > Crenichthys baileyi. The sequence continues at coordinate 917,270 of JAHHUM010000594.1, forward strand.
AGTCAGGGTTCCTTAAAAGATATGTTTGTTTTCCCCAGGCATAGGTCGAATACAGGCCAAGTCTCTGGGGAACCTCTCCAGTCTAACCGGAGAGGACCTCCCCCTTCCTGCCGGTTGGACTGTTGACTGGACTATCCGTGGCAGGAAGTACTACATCGACCACAACACCAACACTACACACTGGAGCCACCCTCTGGAGAGGGAAGGGCTCCCTCCAGGCTGGGAGAAAGTGGAGTCTGCTGAGTTTGGAGTCTACTATGTGGATCACATCAACGAAAGAGCACAGTATCGACATCCATGTGCCCCGAGGTAAGGCAATAATGATATATTTACATGTTTAATTTAAATACCTGGACTTTTTCTTTCGTTTACTTCAAAATGGGAAACTGATACTATTGATTACTTGCCTTTTCAGCGTGCCTCGTTACGATCAGCCCCCACCGCCTCCCGTGACCTATCGGCCACGTCCAGCAGAAAGGAACCAGCCGGTGCTGGTGCCAGCTAACCCGTACCACACGGCTGAGATCCCAGACTGGCTGCAGGTGTACGCCCGGGCACCCCTCAAGTAAGCACAGATTGTGCAGCAGCTCAAAGGATTCCTTTAGTTTCTGTGATATTTAAAGGAGCAATTTGTAGAGTTAATAAGCAGGCTCCTGACTTCTTCATTAACAGATTTTACCACAAAGAAATGACAATGGCTTTGATATCAAAAGAGCTAAACAGGTGTTCATCTTGACTAGGCCAATGCCGCTGGCAGCAAAACAAAGCAGTGGGCATGATGCTCCCACTATCGTGTGACACTGCTGACGGTGTCATTAGCTGGGAGAGCCTCAACTGGTCTACTCCAAACTTTCATTTGTGGTGAAACAACTCAAGCTTTGTGTCATCTGACCTTTTCTCCAGAAGTAGTGTGGACACTGACACTGTGATCCAACACTTTCTAGCTTAATAGACCTGAACCTTGGTTGTTTCTGGGCTGCTCCTAAACATTCTGACCAGTTTACTTACATTGGAGGTTACAGTTTGGGTACAGATGGTTGAGTTTTGATACAGTGGTTATAAAAAACATGCCAAAACTAGTTAAAGCAGCTAACATTAAAGCCCCGATTTGGGCACTATTGAAAATGCATTGACTACGTCAAAAAGCCAACCAAAATAAATGACATCTACTATTTCTGAAAAGAAGAGACGTCAAATAACCACATAGAATTATACCAGAAGCTTATTGATGGCTACAAAAAGCTTTAAGTTGTTTTGCAATTTGCTAAGGAACCTTTTTTCAAAAATTAGTGATGGTGTATGCAGGTCGGCTGAGAGGGGAGGACAAAAATGTCGCTTGTCCCTGGCCCAGCATGGAGTGTGAAAACCATAGCGGAGCAGACGAAAGCAATGTGGGAGTGGCTACAGTCAAGCTTACAGAGTAATTTATCTGCGTCCCCACCCCCCTGTTGGAGGGCGTTTAAGTAATATCCATTTGTCCTGGGCCCCGGTTTGGAGTAAAGAAAGGCTTTTTCTCAATATTTCAGTTTGCTATAAAAAAGGAACAAATCAATAAAAGCCCAAAATGCTGACAATAAGTAGATGTAATGTGTTACAACACATTGGTTGACATTCATAGTGATAATTGTTGATTGTTTTTTAGGGTTGCTATGATGGACCTGGTTCCCTTTTTTGCTGTGACAAATGTAATCATGTCCGCACCTGTACTAAGTTGTGCATGGCTTCTTTGCTCTAGATACCTTTAGAGTTTTTTTTTCTAAAATGGAGAATAATCAGGAATTATTTTTGTCTTCTATAGCATATTATTGTCATATATTGTTGCTGGCCCTGTTGCATCCTGTCCTGTCCTCATCATAGATCATCTAAACTGCGTGCAGTAAATGGTTCCCTCTTTTTCCCATCAGGTACGACCACATCTTGAAGTGGGAGCTGTTCCAGCTGGCCGACCTAGACACGTATCAGGGCATGCTGAAGCTGCTGTTCATGAAGGAGCTGGAGCACATCGTCAAATCCTACGAGGTGTACCGACAGGCGCTGCTGTCAGAGCTGGAGACCCGCAAGCAGCGGCAGCAGTGGTACAACCAGCAGCCCAACAAGAACTTCATCGGGAACATGTGACGGGTTCTGCACAACAGGAACGCCTCTCCATCACGCCTCGCTGAGGTGGCAGCAGTTTGGGAGCGGCCAGTGTTGCCTTTGATATCAAGATTGACTCGTAATTGCTTCCTTACTAAATACATCCGTGCCTTTGCTTGATCCAAATAAATCAGCCAATAATTTAAAACCCTCCCTGACAGAGAGGAGCAGGATCTACAGTGATGCTCACTTTATGGATGACTGAAAGAAAGAAACACTAGAATGAAGACACTACGTTTGTGGAGGCTGCTTGCGGTGGCGTTTAAAACGACCAAAAAAAGACATGAATGATGGTGTAGTTCTATTTTTTTTTTTTAGCACTGAGAAGCACCAAGTCTGAAAGTCTGAATATTTGTTGAAACATCCAGAGACTGTGCCTTTTAATAAAGAAAACTGCAGCAGTGCTACAAATTCTGCTCATATCAGGCGTACACCATCTAATCCGTCTAGTTTTTTTCCTGCAGGGCAAAATGACCGGCAGCTTCATTTATTTAAACGCTATTTTGGTTTTCTTCTGCTTTGTAACCCTCATAAACTAAAACAATAATCATAAGTAAATAAACACACGTGTTGCAATTGTTTTGCGACATTTTGTACACTAAAGACAATCCAAAGGTTTATGTGATTTTGAAATGTTGTGAAACATTTCTCAGCTCACCTGGCTTTACTACAAATCAGGAATTTTCCTGTTTTTCTGTTTGATGAAGCAAAATAAGCTTTTTAAACCATATAAAGTTTGCCAAATGAGAGCATTTAACCTAAATTGCTGTGAATCTTTGTTTTATTTGCTTTGGAATTATGTTTTTGGTGATTTTCCTTCAGGCCTGTTGAACCAGCATCACATTTTGGGATGCTCAGAAACTGTTTTTCATGTGCTTTACTTCCAAAATATATATAAAAAAAGATTTATAGTAAATTATTTATTGGGAATTGAACACTTTGAATGGGGTTAAAGAAAGGTTTGTTTCATCTTAAATGGATTATAAAGGGCTTTGTGGTTCCCTTTGAGTTCTACGCGATGCGAAAAAGGTCTCGTATGTTCAGAACTGTCCGTTTACACTAAACCTACATTTTGGTTTGCAAATCAAATAGGTAAGCAATAAAATCAGCAGTGAACACACCTAAAGGTACACATTTTCAGTCGTTGCCTTGTGCTGCACATAAATGTAGAAACCATAATCAGACTGTTTTACATCAGCGGTTGCAGCAGAAACATCTGCCTTCCTGTCACACAGCGGAGTGGGTGAGCATATTTTACTGTCCTGGTCAGAAGATGACATCCATCATCATCATGAGCAGGAAAGCTCTATTTATTTGGGGTTGTTAATCATTTATTTGAACATCTTAAGGACAAGAATGTGATGTCAGAGTTTGAATTTATTGTGGATTTTCTCTACTCCACACAGAGTCGCTGGTTAACTTACAGGCTCAAATACATACAGGCACTCCCCCTGTTTAAAGTTCCTCAGCAAGCTGTGGAGAAAGCTTTATTTTTCCAGCAACCAACGAGCTTCTGGTTGGATTTTTGACCACTCATTTTGAGTTGATTTAAATTAGTTGGTTTTCTGGTACAGATGTTACTTAGCCCATAGCTTTAGAATTGTGTTTAGATCAGGGGCCATTTCAGAAACCCTAACTGGATTTTCCTGAACTGGGCGGCGTGACTGTTTTCCTTTCATTTGAGTGGGACAGTTTGGGTCAAATGTTTGAAATTTGGACACCACAGTGTTTTAACAGGACACATCAAAACTAGTTTAGGAATAGATAAAGCAGGCTATATGTAAACTTTTGGATTAGCGCTGACATCGACCATAGTTAAACCAAGACCTGTGGGAAGAAACCAAACTACTTAAATGAACTCCGCCATTTTTGATAAGAGTGGCCAGAATTATTACAGAACCTTGTTATGGCTAAAAAAAAACCCTGGCAGTGGCTCTCTTGAACTTGCTGAAAGACATTAATCCAAAAGGTTAGTGAGGGTGTATGTCAGAGGTCAGCAACCTGCAACTCTGGTTGTTTTCTATAATGAGAGCAAAGTCTTCAGCATTTTAACAGCATGAGCCAGGTGACGTTTGGTGGATCTGCTTACTTTAAAAGTAGAGTTTTCATTGCTCTAAAACCCCAAAATACAAATACAATTTTGGGCCTTGAAGTGTCCCTGCAAACTCATTTTATTTAGCAATTATATATTAAGTGTAATCATTTTCTGAAGGGTTTAACGGCTCTAGAGAAATGTATTTATTGAATAGATGAGTAAAAATGGCTCTTTGCATTGAAACAAAAAAAATTAGCAGTTTGAATAAATAATTAAAAGCCCAAAATAAATAGCAATTCTGTAAACTTCTGACTGGAACAGTAGATAAAGAGAAATGAGACGAGCATAACTGTCTATAACTTCGCAAGGATGGTGCATTTGAAATTGGATTTAATTAAACCTAAAAGGCTTTATTTATCTCTTTGTGACAGTAACTTTGCAGCATGTTGAAGCCAAACAGCTAATTTGAAAGATGTGGATTCATTTAACACTTGCCTTTAAACATGGAGTGGTGGTGGTATAGCAAGAAAAAAAGCTGTTAGTTTCCATTTCACTGAGAAACAAAATCCTTCTCTGACTCGTGAAAAGAACACAGCACCCAAAACATCTACACAAGGGATTTTAGGAAGTAAAATAGTTTGCTTGAAAGCCTCCATGATGCTGAGTAGACACTGTGGAAGACAGTAGAAACCAAGCTGCTGCAATGCCTTTCCATCTTCAGCCCTGGAGGTCAAACCTCATTATCAGCTCGCTAAATCAGCAAGTGTTCTTGTTGGCCAAAGATGAAGCAAACACTGCAGCTGCTGCTTTGTAGGAGAAGTCTGAAGTCTGTCGATGGCTTCGGGTCAGACTTGGAGTCAAAATCGACAGCGCTTTTCCAAAAAGTGCACCAACAGTCTAACAAAGCCAAAGCATCCACACACCAAAAAGTAGATGTCACCATTAAAAGATTTGTGTTTATGAATGCGAGTTGAGGCTCCTCTGTCACCAATGCAACCGTTTTGCTCAGAGGATTCAAGTCACGTGTGCAAAGATGACGGATGAGATCTGGAATGAGGAGCCTTTCCCCAAAGCCGGCCTGTGGCCACGCCCGGCAACATCTAGCTTTGATTCCCCTGCAGGCGCAGAACAGCTACATTCCTGGGATTTGCTAGAACATTCAGTGAGAAACAGTACAATGGATCCATCGGCCTCCTCTTTGTCATAATAGAAACTAAACACACACACACACACACACACACACGCAACCCCTCAACTTGAAAAGCCAAACACACATGCACAGGATCACAGGGATGCTGCACAAAGGCAAAGCTGCGAGCAGAGGAACAGGTGAGAGATGATGCCAGCTGTGTTCTGTGAACTTGAAACTGATGCCACTCAGCTTTGGACTTCTCCTGTGCCATTAAATGCCTCCACACAGCTGCTCCCTGATCCAGGATCTGTTCCAGAAAGAGCAAACATACAGTGCCTTGCAAAGGTGTTCAAATTAAACTTTTCTACTTTTTGTCACATTTACAATCACTTTCTTCCGTGTATTTTACAGTGTGATAGAATAACATAAAGGGTTATAATATAAAAAAAAGTATGACAAGTAGTGCAATAAAGGCCAATATATTTTTGTTAAACATGAACTAAAAGCAAGAAAACCTAAATGTTTTTGTTTAAGAGTCGATCAACATTCTGTAAAGCTCTCGTGCACAGGCAAGTTGATTCACAGGTTAGGCGCCACCACCTAAAAAGTTCAGTCTCTTCCGCTTTGATGTGCAATTTAGGAGTGTCTAACAATTGATTTTTGGACCTTAACGCTCTGGATGGAATCTATAACGATGCAAAGGTTCAGACTACTAAGATACACAAGTGGCAAGATCATGCTGTGAGGATGCTATTTTCCAGCAGGGTCAGGGTTGCTGGTCAGAGTTGATGGAAGATAATTTTACAGGCTGCAAGTCTTGAGACTGCTGCCAATTTTACCTTTCAGCATGACAACAATCCTAAACATCAAATAGAATAGTTTAGATCCAAACATATTTATGTTAGGCAAGTCCAGACCCAATCTATTTGAGATCAGAAGTTGATCTTCACAAATGCTCTTCATTTAATCTGATGGCGCTTTACTGTTCTCCAGACAAGAAAAATGGGCAAAATTCTTGTTTATTGATCTGCACACACACCAAGCTGCAGATGTAATTGCAGCAAAAGCTGATTCCACATAGTGTTGACTCTGGAGGGCTAAATACAAGGGCACAACGCACTTCTTCGTTCTAAAACATGTTCAAAACATATTTCCCTTTCAAATTCCAATTATGTTCTACCTTGTGTTGATCTATTAGATAAAATCCCAGTAAAATACATTGAAGTTTGTGGTTCTAACATGACAAACTTTGCAAGGCACTGCATTGCCTACAACTAATAACGTACCTTCGTGTGTCTGTATTTGCCCAGGTTGAAGCAGATGTAAAAAACAATGGACAAAACATTTACATTTTATGGCACAATACCACTTGTCACAACCATTAAAACATATATATATTTTAAAAAGTATACCTGAATTCTGAGCTTAAAGATGAGAAACATCAACATGCAGATAATAATGCTGCTTCATTATTCAACACACTGTACATAATTTGGCCTTCGCAGATCATAGATAATGCTCAATATAAACAGCACGATACCCTAAGGAACAGAACATTTGTCACAAGTGGTTGTTTCACAAATTCAGCAAAACTTTAGAAAAAAAGAATTGCCCGCATTAAATGACTGGGAAATCTGTGTGATATGAAACAAACAGCAGACTGGAGGTCAGATTCTCAAAGGTCTCCTCCAGCAGAGTGCCCACGCTATCTGTAGAGACGAAAAGTGACAGACGATGGAACGCTTTAACGGCAGACACCCGCTGAGGCAGTGCTCTGACATTTCTGATGCATGAACGTTATAAAGTTCAATTTAAGGATTAAAGTAGTGACTGGATTTGTTGGCTGCAGCAGCCATTGCCAGAATAAAGAAGTGCCTGACGGGTGCCCCTCTCCCCTACGCCCCCTGAACATCCCAAAAGAAAGTCCCTGCTGTGTTGTCATCAGTCCTTCTTCTTGTCCCGCTCCTCGGCGGCATCGTCCGCGTGGGCTCCGGGGAAAGCGTGGTGGTACAGGTGCCGGTGGTTTGCCGCTACATTGTACAGCTTGTACAGAGCCTGTGCAAGGGAAAATGGACAGTTAGAAACATGTCGGCTTATCCAGCAAAAAATGACATCATAGGATCTTCTTTGAAAAAGAAACAAGGGGGCGAACGACATTAACACAATAAAACTCTATCTACGTACTTCCACATTTAAACTGAATGGATATTAGAGAAACAAGCAGCTATGCTTCTCCAGTCTTCGTCAGCTGGACAGACACATGACAGCTAAATGGTCTCTTAAAGTAAGAATAAAACACCAAAATAAACAGTCAGAACATGCTTCATGCACACTAAGTCACAGCTTTGAGCAGGTTTCTAGATGCAACATACGTTGCCTTGCATGAGTATTCTCACCCTTTCACCTTCTAACATCTTGTCCTCTAACGTTCACAATCTGATGTGGGTGTTATTGAATTGTTTTGGATGACTGACCATCACAGGGTAATGGATAATTCAAAAGTAGAAACAAAATTATACTCTTACAAACAAAAATCTGAAAACCAGAGCATAGTGAATACAAATCTTTTCATCTGTGTTTCTACCAGCTTTGCACTGGCATTTTCCCCCTCATTCTTTGCAAAATATTTCAGAGCCTGTCTGTTTCAGGTCATTTATCTGCTGGTAGATGAACCTCCACCCCAGCTTCAAGTCTACGCCTTTAACAGGTTTATTCCAAATGTATTTCTTTTATATAAAGAAATCCCCACAGCATAATCCTGCATCCACCATGTTTCAATGTTAGAATGGTATGGATGGATTTTCAATTGTTACATGTAAAATATGTAAAAACAAAGTAACCTATTCCTTTTCATTCCCCAGATTCTTTCTGGGAATGAGAAAACCTACATCCGCCAAACTAAAAAGAAGAAATGCCATCCAGCTTGTTATCAGCAGACAGTGTAAAAGCCAACATCAGCTGTGGCATAGGGGTGCATAACTGCACAAGGCAAGACATGTTTTTGGAGCAACAAGGAAGGACTTGATTACCTGCACCAAATTAGAAATTATATAAGCACACACAAACGTGAGCCACTGTTTGGTAAGCAGATGCGTAATACTCACCTCATTTGTGCTGCCCTGCAGAAGCATTAAATGAAATAAGCACACATAAAGTAAGTGGATAGATAATTAAAACAGATTCATCAGGAACAATAAAAAGGGGCTTCATTTAATAGATTTTGGAGGCATTTTGGCAACTGATGATACTGTATGGTATGGGCTCTTACAGTCTGGAGAAAATAAGTGTATGGAAAACTATTTGCATTTTCAGACTTTATTAGCTTTCCCATTGTTTAAATGTTGTCTCCTTCCTTGTTTCCTCCAGTCATACTTTCTTTCCTTACTATTTGTCTGTTTTTCTTTCTTCCTTATTTTTTGTGTCCCACCTCCCATCCTTCTTTAGTTTCTTTCATTGTGCCCTTCATTTTTGATATCCCACTTGCCCTTTGTTTCCATTTCTGCTTGTCCCCTTTTATCTTTCCTTCCTTCTTTTCTTATGTCCTTTCAGTATTTTCTGTGTGCTTTCCTTGCTCATTTTCTGGTGTCATTTTTCCCTTTCCTTCATCCCTTGTGTCATTCTTGTCCCATTCCTCTATTTCCATCCTTCCTTGTACCCTCTCTTTCTTTATTATTTTCTTTCCCTTCCTCAGGTTTCATATGCAAACCCTGCTTCCTGTAAACTTGAGTGTGGAAAAGTTTAAAATGTTTGCATAAAGATTATGTAGGAACCCATCTATCCACCTTTTTTCTATAGCAGCTTCTTCCATAGTGGCTCAAGGGGGAGCTGCTGCCTATCTCCAGCAGTCTATGGGCGAGCGGCGGGGTACACCCTGGACAGGTCGCCAGTCCATTGCAGAGCCATGTAGGAACCCTGTATAGGATTTGTTGCCACCTAGTGGACATTTGCTGTGTGGCCCATTTCTATAATGCCTTAGCTAAACTCAACAAATATCTCTGTCAAAATGCTGTTTAAAATATGAATATCTGTTTTTTTAAGGCTCCTATGACAAACTGGATCTATATGGATAAAAAATAATATTTATTGTGAATTAGTAATTGTGAATTGCCTATTGTTAAATTATTTTAGAGGATTTGATTTAGTTCATTCATTTACCTGGTCCCAAAGCGCCCCAGCCACCTGGTCAATGACGGCACCCAGTTCCCTGTACTCTCCGGAGTACCGGATGTAGGCCCAGGTGCAGAGAGTGATCAGCGCCAGGCCTAGGATCATGTTGCACAGGCTGGCGATGATGTCCACGCCCACAAAGCCTGTGATCCCTGCCGCCACATACATGACGAAGATGACCACAAAGAGTGTGGCCGGCGTACGGGCGGCATGGAAAATGTTCTTGGAATCGTTGTGCTTGATATACTGGACGAACACCTCGTCGATCTCACCCTCCAGCTGCTGCAGGTATCGGCGGCTAAACTCTTCGCCTCCCATCTTCTTGACACCGCGGAAGAGCTGCAGGGCCTCCTCCCTGATGGCCCCGTGTCGATTCTGCAGCTCACTGGGGGCCAGGAAGGGCCGATCACCTCCACAGACCTGGGAACAGAGAGGAGAGAAATTAATGTAAAAGGGAGTTGCAAGTTGACACTTGTATTTACTTAGAAAGCCTGTTCCACCAACCTCCTCCATTTTTTTGTTGTACAGGTCCTTCGCAGCTGCGACTGCTGCTAAATTATTGGCCTCTGCTGTGGCCTGAATAAAAGCAAAGTTTACACTCATGAGGTGTGGTACAATGCAGTAAATCTAGAGAAAAAAGGGGTTAAATAATAACAGAACACATATGTAGTGAGGCAAAACAAGTACCTGCAGCATTGACTTTGGATGTGGCAACTCTTCACCCTGATATATTTTAATGTATGCCTGAAGCACATAAAAAAACTAAGAATAAAGATCTTGGAAGTAAAGAAACTTTTCATAATGAAAGCACAACAGGCAATGTCCCCCCGCATTCATTTTACTAAACCCGCCTATCTTGGATGGTTTTGGTGATGTGTTCTGACCTTAAAGTACTCCAGCAGGCCTCTGCAGGTGATCTTGCTGCCGTTGATCTCCTTCACATCGATGTTACGAGGACTAAGGATCCAGGGGACCAGGATATTCAGGTTGTTTATGAACTCACCATCAATCTCTAGATAAGAAGAAACAACTGTTTGTGCTACAATCTGGTAGAGTTTTCTTGGTGGGGATTTGTAATTTTGAGTGCTTTGCGGGACCCGGCAAGGCCAAGCCCGGACAAGAGACGCGAGGCCATCGACTTTGTAGTCGTGTCTTCGGACCTTCAGCCACATGTCTGGGACACTCGGGTGAGGAGAGGGGCTGAGCTGTCCACCGATTACCTCCTGGTAGTGAATTGGATCTGCTGAAGGAGGCGGAAGCCGGACAGACTTGGCTGGCCCAAACGTATAGTGAGGGTCTGCTGGGAACGTCTGGCAGAGTCCTTGGCCAGTGATGTATTCAACTCCCACCTCTGGAAAAGCTTTGACCAGATTCCGGGGAGATTGGAGACATAGAGTGCAAGTGGACTACGTTTTCCGCCTCTATTGTCGATGCTGCTGCCCGTAGCTGTGCCCTTAAGGTCTGTGGTTCCTGTCGCAGTGGCAATCCCCGAAATCGGTGGTGAAAACAGACAGTAAGGGATGTGGTGGAGCTGGAGGAGTTCTATCAGCTGTGGTTGGCTTGTTGGATTCCTGAGGTGGCCGACGGGTACCATGAGGTCATGAGTGCTGCGGCCTGGGCCATTGCAGAGGCAAAACCTCAGGCCTGGGAGGAGTTTGGTAAGGGCATGGAGAAGGACTACAAGTTGGCCTCGAAGCGATTCTGGCAAACCGTCCGGCACCTCATGAAAGGAAAGCAGTGCTTTGCCAACACTGTTTAAATGTTTTGTTTTGTTCATCACCCAGGCGGAAGTCACCGAGGTGGTCAAAAAGCTCCACGGTGGCAAGGTTTCAGGGGTGGATGAGATCCACCCTGAGTGCCTCTGGATGTTGTGGGGCAGTCATGAATGACAGGCCTATTCAACATTGCGTGGCAGTTAGGGACAGGGCTTCTGGACAGGCAGACCGGTGTTGGGACCCCAGCCATGCGTTACAACATTAAAGGCTAGTAAGAACTTTTCTGGAATTTTCAAAATAAACCACAGTAACCTACTCCTAACTCAGCCCAGGAACAGAAGGAGAGCGGACTTCCCGTAACGTCACTGTTTGAATAAAAACTCTGCGTTCCAACAAACAGGTGTCTTTCCATGCGGATCCCCACGAGAACCCGACAGGAGAGGCACAGCGCGCTAATGTCTCTTTGCTGGCGAGCAGACATAACTCTTCAAACTGGATCCAAGAGTGTCATACGATCACGTGATCATATGCACATAGTTAAGTAGGAATGATTTGCTGTTTGTGTATCCAGTATTCATTCATGAACGGGGGTAATTAAGGTACAAGTGTGGCTTGACGTTTCTTTCTGAGACCTACAGATGCAAACTGTGTTCCAGAGAGTTCCCAGCAGAGACCCTGTCTCTACAACGCCGAGTGGAGCGGTTTTCCCAGTCTGAAGGAAGAACAAAAGTACCACAACACAGCACGCCACTCTGCGTGCAGTTCGGCTCGGCCGGCTAAGAGCCGCCCTTCACCACAGCTACAAAGGTTAGCTGCAAGCTAACCCTTTATTTACCCACACGTGGATGTTTTTCTCAACCTGTCCTCAGCATGGTTAACGTAAGAGGTAGTGTTTGGGCAGAGAAGTTAAGTTTAGAGTTAAATAATCTAAATAATGTTCACTTAATGATGTTTATTTTTGTTTGTGTTGAAAAACGCAGCTATAGGAAGTGCTAGCAGACTAGCACTCAGCTAAGGATGTGTTCTGTGTTGTGTTTTTAAAGTTAAGACAAACTTTATTTAAAGGGTGGTTTTTAAACACAGAACCATAACGCGCCATCCGCGCTTATGCATTTCAACCCTTTTATTAGTGGTATTTTAAAAGGTATGTGTTTGATTCTGATGATAAACTATAAGCTTCTTTTGTTAGCTCCAACCGCTAACGGCTAAGAACACAGGCTTGCCCACTTAATGAGTCAGATGAAGATCATTTACCCAGAAAGGTTGTTAGTTTCCAATCTAGGAAATAATATTTCCTTAAATATTACTTCACTAAATAAAGGCAGCTAATTAAACACGGTTGACAATTAGTCATCCAGAAGGTTGATTTTATTCAGCAAATCATTCTTTAAAATGTTATTTTATTAAAATAAATGTTTTCTCTGATCTTGCATTGTGAATGGTTGTTTGAAGGTATACCAATTATTGTCTAAGTTAGTTCCAAGACTAACATAACTGCATTTCCAGATTCTTCAAGATAATCCTTGGTTCTCAAACATAAATATTGCAGGATAATATTGCATCACTCCTTCGGTCATGATTTTCAACCATCTTTGATCAACTTGTTTATATTGTACATAGCCCATTAGTCTTCCTTATTCTTTCATTCTGCTTGGTAGTTTAGTTGGATTGTTTTAGCATAGTAAAGAGTTTGTTGATTGAAATATGTTTGACTTTGAGTTTACTTATTTTTGTTAAAAAAATCTTGTAGCTGGGGTGAGGATCAGTACCTCCAAGTCCGAGGCCATGGTTCTCGACCCGGAAAGGGTGGCTTGCCCTCTGCAGGTTGGAGGGGAGCTCCTGCCTCAAGTGGAGGAGTTCAAGTATCTTGGGGTCTTGTTCACGAGTGAAAGGAGATGGAGTAGGAGATCGACAGACGGATCTGTGTGGCCAGCGCAGTAATGAGGACGCTGTGGTGGTCCGGTATGTTGAAAAGAGAGCTAAGCCAAAAAGCGGAGCTCTCGATTTACTGGTCATTCTACGTTCCTACCCTAACTTATGGGCATGAACTTTAGTTCATGACCGAGATCCCATATACAAGCGACTGAAATGAGCTTCCTCTGTAGGGTGGCCGAGCACTCGCTTAGAGATAGGGTGAGGAGCTTGGCCATCCGGGGCAAGCTCGGAGTAGAGTCGCTGCTCCTCCACATCGAGAGGAGCCAGTTGAGGTGGCTCTGGTATCTATATCGGATGCCTCCTGGACGCCCCACATCCCACCGGGTGAAGGCCCAGGACACGCTGGAGGGACTGTCTCTCGGCTGGCCTGGGAACACCTTCGGCTCTCCGTTGGGAGCTGGAGGAGGTGTCTGGGGAGAGGGAAGTCTGGGCGTCTCTTCTAAGTCTACTGCCCCTGCAATCCGGTTCTAGATAAAGTGGGAGACGACGAGTACGAGGATTTTCATTTGTCAGTTACTTAAAAGCTGTCACACATACTCCTTTAGAATCAAGAAATAAAAAGGCCTATACTGTCTTTTTTGCTAATTGCCATTGGGTATTAGATGTACATGGTCCAGATCTGCTTAAATCCGGACTTTAAAAGTGGGCCGGCTGCCTGAAAGACTGTTGCTGGCTTAGTTATGTCTCCTTAAATAGCATTTACAGCTACAAATGCTTGGCAAATTGTAAACAGACCATTAAGGTGACAAACCACTGTGTTAATCTAAACATTACATTTATACATTTTTCTTTATCTTGCACAGTTGCTCCAACACTTTGTTGCCAGAGTCTGCATAGGACCATGAGGCATACCAAATGTTTCAGATCATCAAACTAATTTCAGTATCAGATAAAGATAGTCTCCGTAAATAAAAAATGCAGATTTCAAATTATGATTTCCTTTATGAAGGGGGAAAAAATACCCAAAGCCACATCTAAGGCTTTGAGACTCTAGTGAACCACAGGGAGAGTTTAACAACAAATTGAGAAAACATGGAACAGTGGTGAACCAACCAAAATTACTCCAAGAAGTGCCAAAAAATCCAACCCATCACAGCATCTAAAGCATTGCAGGCCTTACTTGCCTCAGCTAAGTTCAGAGGTCATGATTGAACAATAAGAAAGAGACTGGGCAAAATGGCCTCCATGGAAGAGGACAAGAACCAAGGCCAAAACCAAACAAAACACAAAGGCCTTTTTTCACATTTGCAAAATACCATCTTGATGATTCCTGAGACTTTTGGAAAATATTCTCTGGACTGATGAATAAATATGGAAATTACATTACATCCAATCTAAAACTAATGCAGTTTTTAAATAAAAAGAAGATAATACTAGCAGTCAAACATGGTGGATCTTAAGCTCAAGTGCATTCAGGGTCACAGTAAAATTCCTCCACAACGATGTAAAAGCTTCATTACTAGTTAGCAAAGTTGATGCTGCTTAGGGAGGCACGAGCAGTTATACAGTTTAGGGTGCAATTACTTTTCACATAGGCTCATGTTGGTTTCCTGCTTACCTTTGTGAGAAATTCAAATTATTTTGATGATCTGAAACATTTAAATGTGACAAAAATGGAATAAATCTGTTTTACATTTTCACAGCACTGCATATTTGTAATTTTAGTCAGATATTTATGGCTCTATTTCACATCAGTCTTCAAACTCAGCGTTTGTTCCTCCCAGCTACATTCTTTTTTTGTATCCAAGTCTTTTCCCAGAGACAAAATGTGATTTCCAGACACCTACCAAGCATTCAAAGCCACTTTTTGCCACAATGATCAACACAAACATCTAATGCCACACTGGCTGCAATGTCCCCAACAACAAAGACAATGTACCTTTAATTCTTCCGTCAAAGAGAGGGTTGGTGGCCACCTTGAGGCCGGGGTGAGGCATCAGGAAGCTGGAGATGTTGGTGAAGCAGGAGTGGATGTGCTTCCGCACGTTCTGAAGCTCTTCATGCTGGTTCTCTGAGATCTACAGCAGGAGCACATGGTTCTGGTTCTATGCCTGATTCAGTTAGCCAAAACTGAGTGACAAGCTCATCTCAATAAATAAGAATATCAAAAAGATAATTTATGTCCAGAATTTATTTCACTCATGTCATCTCGTTAAATAGAATCATTCCACACAGGGAGATATATTTCTATTATTTTGAAAATTATAGCTAATAGCTAGTGAAAACTTCAGTTTGTATATAGTGTTTAGAGGCTTAATTCACTTAAGTTTAATGGCCAAACAATCACAGTGATACCATGCTCATTAAAAAAGGTATCGGTACCTTTGGCAGTGTGGGCAGGTGCCAAGCCCTGCTGGAAAATGAAATCAGCATGTCCATAAAGCTTGTCAGCAGAAGGAAACATAAAGTTTCCATGAAATTTCCTGGTAAATCTCTGCACTGACTTCAAAAAACACAGTGGACCAACACCAGCAGATGACAAGGCACCCCAAATCATCACTGAATGTGAAAATCACCCACTGGACCTCAAGCAATATGGATTCTGTGCCTCTTCATTCTTCCTCCAGTCTCTGGGACCTTTGGACCACTGAGCAACAGTCCAGCTCTTTTTCTCTTTTAGCGACACTTTAGAGACACTTTTGATGTTGTCTCTGGTTCAGAAATGCCCTAACACAAGGAATTAACAGCTGTAGCGTCTACACTAGCTGACTATCTCCCATACTTTTGAATGGGCTTTGCTTCAAAATTCTTATGCCTGCTGCTTATGCAATTTTTTGTACTATACTTTTTCCTTCCACTTAACTTTCCATGAATATGCTCGGATACAGGACTCTGAAGAAACTGGTTCTTTAACACTTATCTTTTTGTGGCTTACTCTACTTGTGAAGGGTATCAGTGACTGCCTGTTGAGCAACAGTCAAGTCAGCAGTCTTCAACATGACTAAGTAGACACCAACATAGCCGGAACATAAAATTTCTGCCTTAAAAAACGGATTAGTTTTTTTAATACAAAAATTTTTGATAAACTGAATTTTATTTAATTTTTTGTTAGCTGTATGCCATAATTAACATAATTAATAGAGAAAAAAATTATCTGTTGAATCAAATTAATGAAATAATTGCAACAAAAGGAGGAAAGTGGTCCAGCTACGTGAATTGCTTCAGTAAAATCAGTGGTGACTGACCTTCAGTCTCTTCTCAAGAAACTTCATGCCTCCCTCCTGTCCATAAGGAAACTCGTACGGAAAACTCCAGTCTCGAACCAGGAAAATCAGGGACTAGGAAAAAAAGTGCCCCATCATGTAGCACTGCACATTAGGTCACATTTCAAATGATTCAAATGGCTAGTTTCAAATTCGTCTTAACAGGTAGTACCTAAATTATTGTTTAAAACAAAAAAGCCTTCAATATTTAAAGCTGTTAAATTTCTTAAAAATGTATTTTCAAGCAGTATTTAGTTGGAAACAAGTGACATAGAAACACCTCCAGTACCTGGAAAGGTTTCAGGAAAGTCTCCTCCATCGCTAGTCTTCCATACTCAGTGAAAAGCTGAAAGACATCAGTTATAACCTGGAATACTTTGTTTCAGCATCACACCTTGGGTTACCAATAAAGTTTGAGTTTTCATGATGATAAATTCTGCTTATATTCAATTTTAGAAATGCTCGTTTTAGAATCATATGTCATCAATATTTGTATTTGTTTTATTTTTTTTTACCTGCAAGTGCTGAAGATCATCCTCTTGTACATTCTGTGATATATTGTAAACCTAGAAGAGACAGTTTACTTACAGTATTGATATGCTGAGAACATTTAATGATGCTGGTGTGTCAGAACAATGGGTTTAACTGCTTCCTCTGGACCAAACCTCCAACCCAGAGTGCTCAGGAGTGCTCACGTGTCATACCTGCATGGAGCTGATCATGGTGCTCAGGGCGAACACAGTGGCTGAATCCCTTAGTGTGGATTGGCTGTCGAATGTGCCCTGCGTGTCCATCAG
This sequence comes from Crenichthys baileyi, assembly GCA_036173005.1. Lineage (NCBI taxonomy): Eukaryota > Metazoa > Chordata > Actinopteri > Cyprinodontiformes > Goodeidae > Crenichthys > Crenichthys baileyi. The sequence continues at coordinate 934,390 of JAHHUM010000594.1, forward strand.
CAACACAGCGACCTACATCATTGGACACAAGAAGAAACTCTTTGTGTGTCTGTATATGTTCTACGGTTACCTTAGTCATTGGTAAAGATGCGAAAAAAAGGCTTTAAAAAAAAATCATAATTTGTTGTAGTTGTAAAATCTCCTAATAGAAATTTTAGAAAAACCAACATTTGAGTACATTTGTTTAGTGGAGATAACCTACCCCATGTTAAGAATTACTGGTGTCACAATTATTGGTTTTTCTGAATTGTGAGGTCTGACACTGATGTTGGACGATGAGCCTGGTTCGCAGTCTCCTCTCCAACACATCCCCAAGGTGTTCTATCTAATCCTGAGGTCAGGACTATGTGCGGCACTATATCCGCTGCAATCTCACTCATCCATGTCTTTAAGGACCTTGCTTTGTGCACTGGTAAGGTGACGTGTTGGAACTGAATGGCACACCCCCAAACTGTTCCCACAGTGTGAGAAACATAAAGTTCTCAAAAATATCTTTGTGTGCTGCAGCATTTAGAGAATCAATGGACCAGGCCCAACTTCCGATAGAACCCAAATACCATAAACCTCCCTTTAGCCACTTTACACTTGACACAATATAATTTAAATACTGTTTCATGGCAAATACTAAGCCCAGACTCATCTACTGGAATGCCTGACAGGAAGCATGGCAAATCACTGCCTCGTGGCATGCCACCACTGAATCAGACACGTTGTATTGCACTAGATGTTTTGCCATGGAAACCCATTCCACTGTTCTTAAACTAATCTGAAACCCACATTATGGTTGGAGGTCTGTAGTTATTGATCTGCACATAGTTGGTGACTTCTGCACACTGTTCACCTTTAGCATTCACTGTCCCACACTTTGCCCATAGCTCAGTTCCTGCTGCTCCAGAGAGCAACCTATTCTTTTACAAATGTTTGTAGAAGCAGTCTGAATGCCTAGGTGCTGGATTGTATACACCTGTGGATGCTGAAGTGGTTAGAACACATGAATTCTGTAATTTGGAGGGGTGTCCTAATACTTTTGGCAATACAGTACATTTTCCATCGACCTTAATTTTTTGGATCATTATTGAGCATAAGCATACAGACCCAATGATGCCCTGTTTTCATTTTTACTGGTAGAGTCTTTTAATATCACACTTCCCATTAAAGTCCCAGCAGAGTTTAGTAAACTCCACTTATGATGGTAGGACAGAAATGCATCACTCTCAAACAAACGTCGGGATGTATGATGGTGTCTTGTTATGGAGACATGGTGACCTCAAGACGCCACTCTCTGCTTTAACTGATTTTTCTTTACCTTTCTTTTCATCCTGCTGAATGGCAAGATAAATATGGGTCCATGCCCAGCCTCCAGTTAAAAGAAACGTCATTTCACCTCATATTTATACCCAAGGGAAACAGAAAGTCATGATTTACTAATTAGTAAGTCTGGCCTAATATTTTTTTTCAGTGTGCCATTATGCTACTGCAATAAAAAACATTATTTTAAAGGTTTTGCACAGATAAGATTGTGACTATCACTGTTTGTCCCTTGTTGCTCTGTCATCCCTTTATCCAACTGCACAGTGTTCTCATTCTGACCTTTCTTCCATCTGGTTTGTCCACCAGAAAGACCTCGCTCCAGATTTGGATCCCAGTGGTTTCCCTCTCTGAGCCCCCCCTCCAGGAGAAGCCGGTCAAAGCCTCATTTGCATCTCCGAGCCAATTTTCAGACGCCTGAGCAACAGAACGACACAATTTGTTGTTAAATACCGCTTGATAAATAATAAATGACATGCTGTTTTATTTATGAAAAATTGCAACAAAACAAACTTCACATGCAGCTAAAAACATAACCTAGACTAGGTCAACGTGGATTGTTCCCAAACACCTGATGAAGCTACAAATATGGAATATCCTCTTAAGAGGCACAATATCCAGACAACAAATAGCACATTTTAAAGTGTGGGGAAAAAAGTATTAATACACTTGTATTCTTTTACATTTTGTCACATTACACCATAGACTTTAGTGTATTTTAGAGATTTTAATGTGATAAACTAACGCAACGTGGTTGAAAATTATGACGGAAAATTAAACACGGCTTACAGGTTTCTCTTTATACATTAACATTGAAATGTGTTTCTCTCTGACAGCCTTTCTTCCAGGATTACACTTCATTCCTACCCATAGATCTTCCCATCAATTCTGACCAGCTTCTCTCCCTCTGTTGAAAAAACAGCATCCTCACAGCGTGATGCTTTTAACACCATGTTTTTCATTTTTTATTTTAAGTTTTTATGTGGCGCTAGTGGCTTTTATTCATCAGTAGCCGGCCAGGAAGGAGGACAGAGAAGAGGAAGATTTGCCGCAAATGACCCAGGGCCGGGAATCAAACCGGGGACAACTGTGTCCAGGACTGTAGGCTCTGCATATGGTGCGCCCGCTCTACCACTGAGCCACGGGGCGCAACATCCTTTAATGTGGTGGTTAGAGGTGAATACAAATTCAGGCAACACTTTTCAGGTTATTATTTATTTTAAAAATAACTAAAACCAGGCATTTGTTCTCCCTTTCACAATTATACACTGCTTTTTGTTGGTCTATCATATACAACCCAAACAAAATACATTGAAGTTTGTGGTCGTACCCTGTGAAAATGTGGGAAGCTTTATAGGGTGTGAATACTTTTAGCAGAGCATTCTGTGTGGCTGACAGACCTCACACACTTGCAGGCACTTACATGGTTGTACATGTAACGCAGCATGAAGTCCATGAGGAAGGACTTGCCCTTGCGGAAAGCCCCCGCCACGGAGATGGCCACCACTTCGCGGTCCCTGACCTCCTCAGACAGGAGGATCCGGCTCAGCGCCGCCTCGTCCAGCTCAAAGGTGTGGTCGTCTTTGACCAGCAGCACCTGGATCGGCCGGGCTCGTCCATCTGGCTCCTCTTCCTCTGAGCTCCACTCATAAACATTTTTGTCACTCAGAGACCCTGAGGGACAAATCAGAGGCAGGGAATTTTCTTTGGAGGACAGTACAGGGTGACCTCAAAGAATCTAAGTGACAAGGCAACTAAAAAATGTTCCTGTGAAGCCAACAGAAGAGCCAGAAGGTCTTCACAGTGATGACAGGCAAACTTATTAAATGAGAAGGCCGGAAAGATAAACCTCTTTCTGTAAGCATTGATATTCATTATACTGAATCAGTCCACTGTGTCCGTTCAATCTATAGGTGCTCAGTGAGATCACACGGGCTAAAAGGTTTCCGAGCAGCAGCTCTGAGGGTTTCCAATCAGTGGTGTTTCATGCAAAATGGAAGCTACAAACAGCGCCTTGCAAAACTATCCATACCTCTGGAACCTCTCCATATTTTGTCCCTAACCCTTCAAGGTATTTCATGGGACACAAAGTAGTTTATAATTGTGAAATGATACATGGTTGTCAGTTTTTTTTTGACAAATACAAATCTGAAAAGAATGTGAATTTTATTCCGCCCCTCTGAGTCAAAACTTAATAAAATAATCATTTGTTGCAACTATAGCAGCAATTCTTTTAGGGTCTGTTTCTACCAGCTTTGCAGAACTAAGACTGAAATGGTTTGCCAGTTCTTCTTTGCGAAACAGCTCAAGCTCAATTCAGTGGAAAGTGCCTGTAAAATACACATTTTCAAAACTTGCCAGAGATTATTAATAGCATTAATATTTGCATTTTGACTAGGCCATTCTAAACCGATGAAAAGACTTTGAGCTAAAGTGTTTTATTGTAGCTTCAGATATTGTTTTATATCCCAACCCTGCTTTAAACGTCTCCACAACTTTCTTCCTGACCTGGTGTTCCTTTGTCTTCATGATGCTGTTTGTTCCCTAATGTTCTCTAACAAACCTCTAAGGCCTTCATGGAACAGCTGGATTTATATTGGGATTAAATTGCACACAGATGGACTTCACAAATTAGTTGGTTTCTAAAAGCAACTGGTTAAACCGGATTCTATTTATGTGTATCAGAGTAAAGGCAGCTCAATGCAAATGCATACCACATTTTTTCAGAATTGTTCAGTTTAAAAAAAACATGTATAATTTTCCTTTCACTTTTTGTGGGTCTATCATGAAAAATTACACTAAAGAACATTGAATTATGTGGTTGCAACAGGATTGAATGTGAAAAAGTTTAATGGGAATGAATATTATTGCAAGGCACTGTAGCTCTCTCCCACACTCATCCGGTCTGCACCCAAGGAAGACGTGACTTTGCCTTCCAGGAAATGACTTGAAATAAAAGCCAGGCTTTAACTCTCATAGAGCACAAGTAACGGGTTAAGAAGTAACAGGCCATGTGTTGGGTTCAGAACATGAATGCACAGTGAATAATTTAACAATGAGTCAATGCTTCTTCTCAGGCCAGGAACAGACCATCAGTTTGGTTTCCTACTGCAGGCGCCTCCTACAAGGCCTGGCGGACAACCTGATCATGCCGCTTCTGCCACTGCCCCTAAAACAGCTAAAGACGTCAGAAAGCTATTTAAGTGGGTCAGACCAGATCAACTCTCTGCTAGCAAGCAGCAGCAGCAGCTTTCCCCCTCATTTCCTACACAGGCCTCTCCCACTAGCCCCACACAGGTTGGTTTGACTACAGAGTGATGTCAGAGACGGATGCTGGTAACCAGTTAATGGTAATGATGGGAATAAAGATTTGGAGTTTGGGATTTCTGATGCAGAATTACATACATTTAACGCAAAGGCATCACAGAGCCTAAAAATTAAACAGTAACTGTAAACACTGTGAATCCAATTGTGATTTAGGGCCTTTAGAGGCCTAAACTGACCCAACAAGGCCTTTCCTATAAACCAATCACAGCATTCACCCAATAGTAAGATATATTTAAATGAATGTGTTTCATTATGCCTGCAGAGGCCAACTGCAAAACGGCGTTTTCCTCTATAGCAGTGGCGTCAGCTGCATAGACATTAAATGCATAGATAGACTGATCAGCATTTGTCTCAATATTCCGAAAGGAAAGAAAACCGAGCACAGAACAACCAGAGCGCTGCATCGTTTCCACCCTCTGTGTGAAATATGAAATGTTTTGTACGTACACTCACCCCAGCTGTCTCTCTCTGGACGGTGTTTCACCATAATGTAGTCCTTTTATCCCCCGGCTTGAAGCGTATATGAGCAACCCTAGTCGGTAGGCATGAGAGTAGGGAGCTGGGAGGATGCCCTTATCTCCAACACAACGCCGTTCCTGTTGCAGGAGGATGATGGTGCTTTTATCCACGGCGCGATACACGGATCCTGTCGCCAGGGGCGCTGGTGTCTGTTGTCCCAGGCCTGTGTGTTGAACGGAGCCAAATTAATAATGCATAAAACTGCATACGATGTGTACATTATGTCAAAAATGAAAACGCAATGAAAAGAAAACTGTAGAATATATGCTTTACAGCGGTAACCAATCATATCACGAACTTGCCCTGTATTTTATGTTTTGGTCGGTAGGTGGCGACGTAGCACAAAGGTTGAAACCCATGCTGCTTTCAAAGACATTAGGGACATTTTTATGTAATAGGGAGGGGAAAGGTAGGCCTACTTATGATTCGCCATTTCATCCTTTGTGTCCTCTTCGCTCCTGGCACATGCCCCTTCGTACCGACCATGCGTCATGTCGTACCCTCCTTGAGGACATATCTGACCCGCTTTGACAAACAACCATTTAAAGTAGAATAAAATAGTGTTTCTTCGAGCAAAAGGTGGTTCTCTGTTATTTTTGGTTTGATCAAGATAATTAACCTGTCTCCTGGCCCAAATATGAATTGGATGTAATACAAAGTCTTCAACAAAATATCTCAATAAATATAAATTATATGTAAACTTTGAGAATTGTTATGACAAAACCTTCGCAATTAATATTTTACTCATAACACTTTTGTGCTTCCATAACATAAACTGGTGTGTAATGGTTTGAGTACATGGTCACAAAAATGCATTTTTTTGTGAAGTGGGGGGTGGGAGGTCAAAATGAAAGTGAGAATGAACGAAATGGCGAAGTGTGGGTGCGAAATGCATGAATGAATTGGGAAAGGGACGAATTTACACAGAGCCAGTACACGTGATCAGGTTAGTAAACATACAGCCTTTGGAGACACTACACAAAAATTTCAGAAATTAATTGACTGTAACTAATAACATTACATAAGTACTTTGTAAATTAAACAAACAAAAGCAGCATTATTTAGGGAAAGGTTCTAGGAAATCATACTTATTTCAAGAGGGGAAATTTCCTTGTGTGTTTCCCAGGAAAGCATGTTTAAAATAACTGTAAACTAAAGTAAAATATTACGTAGGCTATAAGTCAAAGACATAACTAAGACATTTCAATTAAATTAAAGTTGAAGTCCATACTATGCTGGCGATGACATTTTATTTGAATTACATAATAATAAGCAGTTTGTTTGCATGTGTAATCAGCATTGTAACATCTCAGATGACCAACTAATAGCGAAAATTACAGGTTTTATGTCTGGATAGAGGGTGTAGCGTAAATAAAAAAATCATCAGTCTAATTTTTGCTCGTGGTGCTTGAACGCATCATGAGTCCAGCAACTCGACTGCGCGCATTAGCAGCACACTGTTGCTTTTTTTGTGTCGTGTTTTCTCTGAATATATTTTAATAAACGTCTATTATTAGCGCGGAGTGACAGTGGAATTTGATACATAATGACGAAGCTTCTTTAAAGCTGCCAAAGGAGAGAAATGACATGTCAGCGGGGGAACTTACGGCTGAGATTTCTGAGGGGATTGAAGTATACCGTAACGTCCGCGCTGCTCTAAAAGAAACGGGGTGAGCTGGTGGAGCCAACTGAAGTTTACTGCTGTTTCTTCGATAACAAAGGGACGTCAGTTTTTCTTTTTGAAGCCTTTATTCGACGCCACACCACAGTTAAAGACTCGGAGGGGATTTATAATGCAAGACGAGCGCACTTTGTGTTTTAGCATCGTAAAAGGTGAGCCCAGTTTTAAGTTAACGGCAGTCTGGGGGCTAAGTTAATGTTTGCGTGTTAGCTAGCATTAGCTGAGTTGCCCTGTCGCTAAGCCCCTGGCTATTTGCTGGAATGACCACGGATTTCCTGTTAAAAGTAGCGCAATGTGATGCTAGTTGAGTGTCGTTGTTACAAAATAAACGCCTTCGTGGGAGAACTTATTATTCTACTGGTTTTGTGCACTAAAACTGTTGCGTTGCTAACAAAGAGAAATGTCACTTTAAGAATGTAACACAAGACCTGTTTTATAACCCTTGTTCCCCCCATTTAAACTAGAACGCGTACAGGGATTAAACCTTTAATTTAGCCCTTTAACACTTTCATTAACTTTGTCTCTGCGTCAGGATATGGAGCTCAGAGAGGCGCCGTCTGAATAGCATTGGTCGAGACTGTCTTCTGTCAACCACCCACGCCACGTCTAATCAAGCCAACTAAATGTAAAGGGTCTCTCGGTTTCAAGCTATCATGGATATCTTTCCCCGACCGAGCTGCGAAATTCAGAGGAGGAACCCCCAGCATGACTTTGAGCTCATTCAGAGGGTGGGAAGTGGAACATATGGAGAAGTGTACAAGGTAGGCTGAATTGACTGGTTCCCACAGTCTGTCATAGGAGCTCGAGATACTGTGATTTACTTATCTCATGACTATTCAACCCATAAGCTGTGTGCTGTTTGTTTTGTAAGTCATAATAGCATGTGGCAGCCATATGACAATAACTTTTTCCTAAAAGCCGAATTTGACTGTCTTGTAAGGGAGGGAAAAGTGCAGTGGCTTTCTTTCTGCCAGCTGACTAACAATCCTCAGAAACAGGTAGGGGAGGGGAACAACTGCGTTACTGTGTGCTTTAAACGTTCGGTGGAAATTCTAGACACTCCACACTTTGTGGGATCTCATTAAAGGACTTCAAAAATGTTGGAACCATAACTTTTTGAAATTATTGTATATCTTTGTGCTTGTAACTGGCCTGGGCCTATTGTTATTATTACGTTCCAAAGGTTTGTCTTTTTTAGTCTGTCTCTTTATTTTTAAAATCCCCGCACAGTTTCTATGGTAGTCAGTCAATGCTGACAGCTAGTGTTCTGTTCTCTAGGAACACATGGTGAACATAACTTCTGAAGATTATGCTACGTATAGGTAAAGTGCTGTCAAGATGATTCATTCACAAAGATTACAAAGCTTGAAAAACCACAAATACTTTAACAATTTAGACTTTTGCCTTTTACATGGCGTGACAAATTTAGAGGACAAACGATGGCATTAAACCAAAAGGACTCCACCGCTTATGTTTTTGTTTATATTTTTAAAACTATGACAGCTGCACTGCGGACCTATCCTTGCAAAGCCATCAGCGCAATGTTAAGTCTGGTCGAGCTTACACTGACATCCATGGTTCTTCTCACACATTTATTGGTTACCTATAAGATGTGTATTGTGCTCATAGATTGTCTAAAAGGCTTTTCACACATAGGTTGTCATAACACTCAGCAATCACACGTTATAAAATCACCTGAGTGAGAAAAGTGTTAAAAACTATGCAAAAAGATATGTTTTTACCTTCTTGACTTACATCACCCACAATGTTTTAATGGATCAGCAATTAAATCATAGTCTACCGATTAAAGTAATACTAGGAAATAACAGCTGAAGTGTCCATTACTGCGTTTAACAAAGCAGCCAAAATTAAAATATCCACTTTACCTTTTAAAAAGTTGTGCTTGTTTTGTATGTACAATCAAAATTTTCACATTTTATTGCTCTATTTAACTCTCTGAAGGCATCAGATTTTCCCACAGTTATTTCTTTATTGAGTCCTATGTTACTGAGGTACCTTTTGCCAATTAATCTGCCACAAACCAACCAACCAACTACCCATCTGAACCAGAGGTGAAAGTACAGCCTGTCTGTCATGGCCTCTCTCCATACAAAGCGTCTCCGGCCAGCCCCCACCCCCAGACAGGCCACTGGTGGAATGTAGCGCCTGGTGTTCTCTCCGAGCTCACAGGCGGATGGCTGCAGCGGGCTGAAATTTGATCCAGCCCCTGTCTAAACACGCGTTTCACTAAAGGGTGCGTTCAGAGCTGAAATGACAGCGGAAACACCATAAATAAAGAAAATGTCCCTGTTTGGGCTGCCTTACACAGACCTGTTTAAAAAAAACACAGCTTTTCTAAACTTTGGATGTTTACTACAGACTTTAAACATGGTTAGGATGCTCAAAAGCAACAAGAAACCAATAAAACATTGATTTTGAACCGCTTCTAATGCTGTCAGCACTTCTTAAATGTTGGAACAGGGTCATGTTTATATTTGTTGCATTACCTCTTTCTTTTTTAAACATATAATTTATTTTATATAAATTAAGAATAATACCAGTTTAATGCTTTTTAATAAGAAAGTTTTTTTCCATATAGTATAAATGAAAACTTGCGGTAGTATATTCTATTATACTACTGTTGAAAACAAAATTTCTGAAGGAACAGGGTTGTAAATCAGCACATACAGCTGCAAGTCACATCATTTCAGTACTTTCATTTTTCACCAGCCCTATGGATTGTGCGGGTCAGTAGATACATGTTCTGGCAGTAAAGGTGGGCCCAAATAGGCTGTCCCCAAAGTTTCTTTACTTTGTAATTTTTTCCCAATAAAGCTGTAGTGAAAACAGGTGGAGAATCTCCAAGTAGTTGTTTTTTTTTCCGTAGATGTGCTAAACTGCCTGGCTGGAAAAGCACTGGTGGTTGGAAAACAATTTGGAACATTAGTGTCATCAAGGGATGAAGCTTTCAAGTATTTCAATAACAATTCATCTGTCAAAGAAAAAACCTCCAAACGACGTCTTCTAAGGCTTTCCAGGACATTTTCTTTCCATTAAAAACAAACAAACTGTCACCTTGGTCTAACATAGTACATCCAGACATGAGATGTCAGGATGTCTGCAGCTTTGATTTAAAGGCTTTTAAATAGGACTCTCCGGCAGGCATGTAGAGGCAGAATGATCTAATCTGAAATAAAATAATCTAAATCCTGCTCTAATTTTATTTTATTTTATTTTGCCCGACTGCAATAGGATTGATAATGCGAAACGTTTTTTATCCATCTTTAAAAAAAAAAAAATTTTATAAAATATTTATTTGACATTGAATCAATTGGCTGGAGAGCTCACCATAGATAACCCGAAGTGAAAATATAAAAGCTCACCAACTCGTGACTCAATTTCTTCTCGATTTGTTGAAATTCTGTGCATAAAAGAAGCTTAGAGCCACTAGTCTATTTCATCTGAGCTGCACACTATTACAGCTTTTTGCATTTTTCTAACTTGGCTCTACTATAAGTTGTTCATGATGATCTGGGTTCCTACATATAGCTGTTCATCCAGTATTAATGATTGGTTATGTCCACTATTGTTACTGCATATTGACAACGCACCATTGTGCTAAGCTAAGTTTGATTTGCTGACTAAGATTTATTTAGTTTGATATGGTTCTAGGCTTATGGCATTTTGAATGTTTTTGTATGATTTTTTTCCTCCCATTTTCCCTAATCTTTCTCCATCACAGTGTAAATGGAGCATATTGTGCTACTGCAATAACGTTTTTCAGCCCTACTTCCACCTTGTGGTAGGGTTAGTTACACCTTAAAACAAAGGGATCTTTGGGAAAGACATTACTTTCACAATATTTAACTTCATATACTAAAAGAATATTTTCAGTTCATCGTCCATCTCTAGTTAACAGTTTAGGTCTCTCTTGGTCATTATTTTTTCTGTTCATGATTAGCTAAGCGTTTTAACAGTGGTTAATAGACATATTTATATTTAGTGAGAGACATGCTGCAAGCCATGCAGAACAAGTTTAGTCAAGTAGAGTTGGTAGTTGCAACTTTTGAATTACCTTGGTTTTGGTTTTTTGATGTAGACACATCAGCATTATAGGTAAAAATAAATGAAGTGTCATAAAAACATTTTTGGCCAGCGTTTTCCGTGTCACTTTCCTATTGAAAATAACGGAAGCTAATGGTGTCTGAAGAAAATCATAGTTGTAAATGCATTAATGTTAATTCATTTTTTTTACCGTGTCCTGTCTGGCAGAGTCAAGAATTGTTGTCTGAGTGCCAAGAAAAAGCCCAACAGATTTACTTTAACCAGTGAAGCATTACAGCTAACGCTGTAAAGCTCTGCTTGATATTTATGAAATAAACTTTATTAGAAACTGCTTTGGGTTTATTTCATTTGTTACAGACATAGAGACAGAAATGAAAAGGAAAAAAAAGAAGCAAGAAAGGGGGGGCAAAGAGGAAAAGGGGAGAGAAGGAGAATAGAATGGAGGAGAGAAAGAAAGATGAAGAGAATACAAGATGTACACCTCCAGAAACATTCATATTACCAGCTTTTTTACCAAAAAGTGCACGGTACTTATCATTGCAAGATGTATTTAGTGGTAAATTCGGCTCATTATAGAACATTTGTGTATCTGGTACCACCTAAATCTAAATACCTGTGAGTTTGAGTGTGAGCGTGCTTGTGTATACAAGGTTTCTCCACAAAAATATGCAATAGTGAGTGTGAGGAGCCACAGACCTTCCCCCCCTGGACCCGGGACAGATACGGAGGAGATCCGAGCCACAGACATCCAAAGGCCCCCTAGAGCATAGGAACCCCAGGAGAACCACTGGCGGGACTACCGCAACCCCCCCAGAGAAGAACAGGGGAGGGTCCCAGGGGAACCACCCAGCAGCCACAGTGCAGAGGCCCCAGGGAGCTGCAGCGACGAGCCCACAGGCCCCGCCGGCAGCCGTCTACGCCTGAGCAGATCCAGCCATGGTCCCAGAGACCCAAGACTCCGGGACATATCACTCGCCAAGCAGAGGCCCGACAGAGCCCAAGGGTCCAGGCCCCGGCAAGCAGCCACCGGGAGTGACCCAGCACACACAAAAGCACCCAGCCCTGGATACTGAGAACCACAAGTACACCAGCGGGCAGAGACACCCACCATCGATCCCGATAGGGCTGAAAAGCCAGCCCTAGCATCAGCATCAGACAACCCCCAAGACCAACCCAGATTCTGACCAGAAGGCCCGCTCCCTCTCCCAGCCACCGACCCCAGACAACAAACAGCAAACAGGGGTGTGAAAAGACCCCAAGCCTACCTCCGCTCGCTCAAATGTGGTTTTGATGCGTGATTAATGTTAATTCTTCATGTGTCAAAAGTTGGATGTCAAATAAGAAACCAGTGAGTTTTAAGTGACTTTAATTCAGTTATGTTTAGAGCTAGAAAGTTACATTTAACTGGAAATGCTTTAGTAAAGTCATAGGAAGTTGTATGAAATAAAGTATTTGTCTAACAATGAGTCACAGTGACTCATTTCTTGTAGTCTATGGTGAAATCAGAAAAACTATTCTTTTCTTCGGGGTTAGCTTTGTGTTGAATTTTGTCTTATCGCATATCTGTCACATGTCCTACTTCTCATACCATCAGTCAGAAGACATTACAGGTTCTTGACTGTACCGCCAGCTGCATCTCTTACATGAACAATAATTTCAAAACTTCTCCTTTCCTGCTTCAGTTTTTTTTTCTAGTTGGTTACTTCAGGAAGTGTAAAGTGATACATTAGCTTCCGTGATACAGGTTTCAAACAAGTGTGAAGTGAACACACTTTAAAGCAGAACTATCGAAAGGTTCCAGTGTAGAAAAAAATGTCACAGATGTGCAGATTTGCCACAGAGTAATGCAGAAGCATAAAAATGCCTCGTTTGTCTATTTCTTCATTTTTTTGTTTGTGTGTCTGGTAGTGCTTGCAAAGGGTAGTGTCATTTGTGTAGCTTAGTATTTCAGACCTTAGCCACACTGGGTTTGAGGTTTACGGCTGACTTATCTGCTCGTCCATCACTTCTCCTCACGGATTAAGGAGCCTCCTGTCTTGACCTGGATTTGGCAGGCAGCACATCCTGCTTTGACACAGAAATTTCACAAGCGATGAGTTGTTGGGATGAGTGGTGGACTACCATTCCTCCCACCATAAATTCAAGCGTAGAAAAATCACACTTTGAAAATTGTAACTTGAACATATAGAGAGAGAACTGAATAAGAGGTTCATCTAAATGTGCAGCCACAAAATTGAGCTCATTTATTCAAGAAATATGAAGGTTTAATCTTGATCCTGCTCTTCAACAGCACCGCTCTTTGCTTACTGGTGATGCTTTTTCCTTTTGAAGGTGGTAGGATTTTAGAAAGGCTACAATAAAAATTCAAATAAACAGTGGAGGTAAGCAGCTGTTGAGGCATGGCTTAAGGAATGTAGTGTTGTCAAATTTTGTGACGGTAAAGCTGAGGATGTTTTCCTTACACTGTTCACATATGCAAATATGACAGATTCATGTGATATTGTCTATCTTGGTTGTATGTTTTGTACCGGTCATATTGGTTATGTTTTATTTATTCCGTTACTTATTTAAAGAAACAACAAATTAAAACCTGTCCAATTCCTTTTTTTTTTTACATTTCACCTCCCCCCCAATATCATATTTGGGGCTTAAGCGGTGATTTTTTTTTTTCTGAATTGATTAATCTGCTGCTCAAAGCAAACATTTGGTCTATAATCCTTCTTTCATCTGATCCTGTTAGAGGTCACCACAATGTATCATCTGGTAGCATTTCCTCTATAATGTCTGGTAATAGTGAGCACCATATACAACATGTGGCATTAGAAAACCCTTTAAAAAACTGTAATCAGTCGGTATCAAGGATTTAATCTGAACACCACACGACTAAAGCAGCAATATCAACAGAAGTTTTATGGTTGTTTTTCCTTTGTTGATTTGCTCCTAACTTTGGTTGTTTGTCTTTCAGGCTCGAAATATTCAAACAGGAGAGCTTGCTGCTGTCAAGATCATAAAGTTGGAACCAGGTGAGAGTGATCACTGTAATCTATTTATGTCGGTTTGTTTTCTCACGCTGAACATTTAAATTATTGGTTGTGGTCATTCTGAAAGTCTGAAAGTGTTTTGTTTTTCAATAATTTGAAATAAATCCTGAGAATGTCCATAAATAGCTTTTAGGGTGTTGCATATAGTGTTGTAAATTAGTTGTCTTGAATTTTTGAGCCTGTATCTTGTGCTCTCGAGAAAAAGTTTGACCTGTAATCACCAATTATGTATTATTTTGTTGTTTTTTTTGTGTCTGATGGGGTACAGGAAGACATTCATGACTTTGCCCTGCTCAGGGCCTGTGCTAGTAGTGACCTAGTGACTGGGTTAGTGTGATCCAGATTAGAGGGATTACCAAAAGGGCTTTGTACCATAGATGTGCAGACAAAACTGTATGCCACTGTATACCTGCCAGGAAAGGAACATATTCACTTCTCTGTTTTTGGTTTAATTCATCTTGGCACAGTCAGTGCTGGTGATAATATGCTTTGTTTAAATTTCACACTTGTTTTTTTTTTCTCTAAAGCCCTGTGATTAGGTTGTAAATATGATATGAAGTTAAAGTTTGTCTCTTTCTTAATACATCTGAAATAAATAATAAAAACAAATCTTTCTTCAGGAATATTGAAAGAGAAGGATTCAGGTGTTAGAGGATTGCGGGATTAGCTGCAGGTTTAAGGAAAGACGCATGAAAAGGTTGACCCCCTTTAACTATAATTTAGGGCATTTTCTGGCTCTCTAAAAGATGTTAAGCGTTATTTTGCAAGACAGTGGTTATTTTTACTCTTAAATCGGCTACCAGTATATTAGCCTCATCAAGTCTGAGTGAGGGACTCAGCAGGCTTATCCCAAACTTCTGTGAACCACAGAATCTCCATGATATGCAGTCGTCCCTTTTTTCCTTATTATTCTCTGCCATCGAGTTTCTATTTATCACCGAGGTTGACTTGCCTCTTCTTGAACTCGGCAGTGTTCTTCTCTTCAGCGAGCTGCAAACCTTCCAAATGAGATCCTACTCCAAGATGTGCATAGTGCACACCGGAAGGAAACGGACATTATATTTCATCTCTTTTTAAATGTTTCTGCACATTATCCAGTCAGTGTTGCTTTTATTTATTCTTGTGAGTCATTTTCGGTCTTTTGTGATTTGTTTAGTTTAGTGCTGTGCTTCAGTCTTTGACATCAGTTCCACAACATACTCTTGTTTGGACTGATTTAGATACATCAATTTTTCTGCCACTTTTAAGTCTTCATTTGACTGAAACTTAACCCTCTATGACCTACCGTAGAACAAGTTCAGCCAGAGCATATTTTTACATTTGTACATGCTGTAGAGCCATTTTTTGGAGCATTTCAATTTGCTATACATCAATACAACCCTTACATCCTAAATTTTAATATTTTTTATATAATAACTCCATAGTAAGTAAGTGAATTGCAAGAAAGTGCAATTAACCACCAGAAAAATTTAAATCTTTTTTTTTTTTGCACATATTTTCCTAAATACAGAAATATCATAGCTGTATCCCTCAAAAATTGCAATATAAAAAAATTGCACAAAACCCTTTCAAACCACAGGAAATTTATTTGGAGTGTGTCTATAACTTCATTTTTGAAATACACTCATTTTTATGAGCAGAGACAAAAACGAACATAAAATGTACATTGTGAACAGTTTGAGAAAAGATACGTACATCAAAATAACTATTTACAGAAGTGTAATTAAATCTCTAAGTGTGCCAGATACCTATGAGCCACAAATATGTTCATAAGACCATCTTCAAACAATAAAAAGTGCAAAAAACAACGAAAGTGAAAGTGCGAGCGAAGTTTACCGCGAAAAAACTACAACTACTGGGAAAAAAATGACCACTCCCGGGAAAAATCACCCGGGAAATGACATCACTTCCGGTTGTTGCGGGCATTGGTGTGAAAGAAAACCATGTGATAGTTCATCCACCAATGTCATCACGCATGTTCCGATGTAGGAAGTAGACTTTGGTCTGGATTTTAATGTTTGTTTTTTTGCGATTTTTGTTTATTTTTGTTTTTTACTGGATTTCTGCAACAATTTCTGGAAAATAAAAACTGTGCTCTGGGACACGTGGTGAGTAGAATATTTAAGTTGAACTCTTAGGTTTCATTTGCAAAAAAAAAGTATTGTTCTAGCTTATTTGGTCGCAATTCTACATGCGTTTAAAAACAGATATGCAAATGGGGCGCCGGCGCTCCCGCCGGTCATAAGGGGTTAAACAGGTTCATGCAGACCTTGGCAGTGAGTTGTGGTGACGATCCTGGCTGGCTGATTGTGTACATCTTTGATTGACCATGACTGAGGCCGCTCTACTAAACACAAGGTGTCGCTGTAGAGAGAAATGTTCTGTGACCCAGCAGGAATGGCAGCAGAAGAAACGTTTTTTGGACTAAACATTTTACTCATGGGAAAAAAAAAGTAACACATTGAAACTTATTTTTGCCCGACTAGAATCAGAGACTATTAACGACTGTTATCGAAGCAATGCCGTTCTTACTGTTGGAGACCCTGTTATACCTTATGACTGGATTATCTTCCAACCCTAACTCAAGAAGCATAATTTCTTTGTCCTCATTCTTGCATAAAAATGGAAACATTTGCTGTTGAGTGCGCGGTGCAACACTGTTAACTATCATTTTTGTAAAATAATTTCTTAATTTTAGGTCAAAGTTATGTCAGTTAAATCCCAATGGATTTATTATACAGCTTTGTTTTTCAAAAATGGATTTTTGCCATACCGTTCATGCTTGTGTCGTTCATATTTGTTGTGTCTTTTTTGATTTATAGAATTTAGACTTCCATTGTCGTGTCTTTGCACAGCTTTTTGCACGAGTCACTTCTATCTATGCCAGAGGTAAACTGCTTTGGGTGGACCATGCAGTCAGACAGGTTAGACCAGGAGAAGGGATGCTGACATAAATTACACAGCAGAAAGTACAAAGTTAGGAGTGTTGAGGCATCCAGGGTTCATCTACCTCATCTGACAAAGCGACAACCAAAGTGTCAAATGTTAGATTTTTGTTTTTGCTAACATGAGACACTTAGTTTTGCATAGAGTTCTTTTATCAAACAATGGGAGTAGTTAAGCTTCAGTTAGCTGGTTTTAAACAAGCAGTAACTTATTTTTCCATTTTCTACCAAACATTTATCTCAGTCAGACCTCTAATTCTTCTAGTAAGCATACTCTATGGTTTTCAGAATGTAACAAACTTAGCACTTAGAAACACAGTGAATTGAAATTTGACACGAAGAACATTCAGAGCTGAGGGAAGGACTCGGACCGAGAGGAAGTGGCTACATTCTCAGGCCTAGACTCACTAAGAAGAGAAGACTGTGGGGTGATTAGTTACTTTTTTTTCTTAGTCATGTCATTGCAATTACTCTAGCTTAAACATCTGTGGATCCTTGCTCTCTATCATTAGATTTATCTGAAAACATCTGTCATCAACAGTGGTTCTTCCTTCTTCTGTGTGCACATACACATGCATTTGTTCTGTGGTCTTCTTTCAGAACTTCAGTTTTAGCAATCGTGTGAGGGAGGCTAAAGTCCAGCAGACAATTTGGAAACACAACTACGCTGTTTAGTGAAAAACATTTAGAACCCTTTAACTTTTTCACATGAAACCCATTAAAAATGCAAACTCCAATGTGTTTTCTTGGGATTATTGTGATAAACTAACAAACAGTTCACATTTGTAAACTGGAAAGAGAAAGTATACACTGTTGACACATGTTTTTACAATAAAATATATGGAAAATGTTGTGGGTATTTATATTTACCCCCTGTACTCTGGTAAACCTAAATAAAGTCCAGTGCAACCAGTTGCATTCAGAAATCACCCACTTAGTAATTACAGCTTTTCACTGAAGGCCTCAAAGATTTGTTAGAGAACATTTATGGACAGATAGCATCATAGGACCAAAGAACACCGTAGAAGGCTTAAGGATGAAGCTGTGAAGCAGCTTAAAGCATGGTTAGGTTTTAAAACAATATCTCCAGCTGCAAACGTCTCACAAAGCTCTGTTTAATCCATTGTCCAAAGGTGACAAGACCATGGCACAACTGCAAAACTACCAAGACCAGGTCGTTCACCTAAAATGGCATGCTAAGAGGAGCCTAATCAGAGAGAAGCAGCCTGGAGGGTCGCTGAAACTCAGAAAACGGATATCCACAGCTCGAGTAGAAGGATTCTTTGACAGGAAAACTGTTCGCCTTGCCCTCTAAAAGTCTGGACGAGTAGCAAGAACGAAGCTATTGTTGAAAGAGCCATAAGATATTCGTTGCATTTTGCAACAAGCCATGAAGGGGACAGATGAGGCGAAAATTAAACTTTATTACCTAGATTCAAGGCAATCTCTGTGGTAAAATTAACTCTATGCATTATACTGAACATACCTCCACATGTTGAAGGACGGTGGTGGCTGTATCATGCTTTGGGGAAGCTGGTCAGAGTTGAGGGGGAGGCAGATTGACCTAAATACAGGGCAATCCATTTAGAGGCTGCAAAACACTTGAGACTTGGGCAAAGTTCACTCTCCAGCAGGACATCAACCTTAAACATACAATCACAGCTCCAATGGAATGGTTTAGATCAAAGCCTAATAGTGTGTTAGAATGGCCCGGCAAAATCCCAGACCTAAAACCAAATTATTAATCTGTGGCAGAACTTGAAAATAACTCTTCACACAACGCTCTCCATCCAATCTGACTGAGCTTGAGCTGTTTTTTTTAAAGAATGTGCAAATATGTGAGATGTGCAAGGTTAGTAGAGACATTTCCCAAAAGATTTCAGCTGGAATTGCAGCAAAAGGCTGTTGTATAAAGTATTCCATAAGGGGGGATAAATATAAATTCTAAAACATTTTTTCTGTCAAGTTATTTGTAAAATAAAACAGTTATGATACCTGGGCTGGACCCTGAGCTGCAGTGTTCATACTGTAGACCTCTGTACAGTAGTACTTAACAGGACTTGGTTGCTCAAAATAGGCTCCACATTTAGACTGAGTGGTCAGATGATTTGTAGGCATGGATATAAATGAGGAAAACTCTTAACAAACCATCTTAAATTCTGTTTTTAAGATTGTATGTAAATAGTTTTCCATACTTGAGTGTATAGAAATTCTGTCAATATAATCTTTTTGTGCTATGGTCGATTGCCTGGTGCCTCTTAACCTCCTGTTGATACATTCCAGGGTTGTTTCTGCACAGCTGGGAACAACTTGGCCTAAATGCTTTTTCTTCTATTAGTCGTGTGTTACAGTACATTGCTCTGGTGGAAAACTGCCCTGGAAAATGGCCTTTAACACAAGCTTTATGTGATGGATCCCCTGTTGTTATAGTCTGTTCTGTCTTTAATGTTTCTCAGTGATGAAGAGCTGTTTTGTTTTGGCTTTTAAATCTTTCTAAAATATGACGTTTGAGACATGTTTTTTGTATGCTAACTGTATTGACGTGTGTTTTAACAACTCAGTGGCTAATAAAGTCTTTGTTTTAGGACTCGTGAGTGAACCACAAACCATAATCAGTTGATTGTCATCCACTCCAATTATTCCTCAGTTTTAAGTAAATCTTTTTTAAAGAGTTTTTGTCTCTTTGTTTTCAGGAGATGATTTTTCCATCATTCAGCAGGAAATTTTCATGGTGAAGGAATGCAAGCACCACAACATTGTGGCCTACTTTGGAAGCTACCTCTGGTAAGAACCAGCTGAAAAATAACTCTGCTTTTTGTTTTCTTTTAAATTCAGACCTTTCCGCTCTATCCCAGTCTGCCTACTGGAAACCAATTAAAATTTTCCAGCTGCCACATGAGCATCACATTGTGTTTTTAATTACTTTGTCACACTAAACCGTGAAACTATGACTCAAAGGTTTCAGCCCAACTCACTCCTTCAGTGCCTGGGTGCTGCTTTTATGTTTTACAGGGGTCTGTTTTTTGAGGCTTTAATCTTTGAGGAAGTAGATTCGGTCCGCCCAAAACTGCCTTGGAGTTCCAGCAGGTTTAACTGGAATTTAAGGCTCTGAACTGTTTTATATGGCTGTTAGCACAGAGACATGCAGGTTGTAGCACAGCAGGTATGTCTTGTGTAGTCTTGCCACCAGCCCACCATGCATTGAATATTATATAACCTATTGCAGTACAGGCACAACAATTAGTTCAGTGACATTTGAGGTTATGATTAATGCAATTCAGCTCGTTTGCACAACAAGAAAAAAGGTGTGAAAAGTAGCGCTGTAAGTGGACATCTGGTACTAGCTAGAATTGTCTTCTGTTTCACATCTGTGATCATGCTGTTTTTATCTATCACTTTCATGCTATAATTAGATTCTGGTTCAAGGGTGGATAAAACATTATCTGGTACATCTTTCAGGCTAGACATCCTATTTACCTGGCAATGACGGCAAGCTTCAAAAGACACTTAAATTGGAATTGGTTGGAAAAGTTTAGGAAGAAACTTGCTGTTACTGTTGTTTCTTTCTTTTTACAGCTCAGTGACAGTGGTTGAAAACCAACACTGACAGTGTGATCAGAATTTATTGGCGGGTTGGGACTGTTTTGTCCTGGGATGGCTCTGGTTGGCAAGCTTGTTTGGACCAGTTGGACCTCTTTTGTTTGTAGCCCCCTCTCTGGATGGGGACAGGGTTCGGGGTCTGGGCCCGGATCGTTTGGGTTCAGGCGATGCCGGCACTAGTCTGAACTGGTGCTTGGGCAGTCTTCCTGTCTCCACCCCAGAATGAAGGGGACCACCTCCTGGGTACGAGGCTGGTTGCCTCTCTGGGGTCGCGGTACCTAAACCTGGGAGTATAGAGCATGTATGGGGAGTGTTCGTGAGTGCACGATGTCCATTGTCGTGTGTCTTTAAGTTGGGTCTGTGGGTGTGAGTTTTTAGGCAGCCATGAGGGTGGGAACGTGTAATTGCAGGGTTTCCGTTACACGTAATTGATCGTAGCGCACCGCCACAGCAAAATAAAAGCCGCCACACCTTGAGAATAAAGCTTTTTTTAATCCATATATGAATGGGTCTATCTGTCTGTCTGTCTGTTGTTTTGTTCATTTTTATTAACGCACTTATACTAACCATAATCAGTTTGAAATTTAAATATCACGAAACATTAAAATTTACTTTATTTTGAAAAACCAACACCGCCGGGTTTGAGGGAGGCGAAACAATTCCACATCTTCCGTTCCTGTTCTGCTCTGTTCCGTTCCGACCAACGGAGCAACTCCGTTCTTACGTTAATTAATGGTTCCACATTCTCCATGACTACTCCGAACGTCGATGGACCCGCTCTCTGTCGTTCTCCGTCAAATTACGGAACAACTCCAATTTTCTTTTCCATTCCGGTCCGTCTTGCTCTGGCCGGGTCAACCAATGTACCCATATGTTGCATTTAAATAACATTAATGTAGTTAATATAACTTTTACCTTAGTGTGTGATGTTTCAGATACGTTTTGAACGTTCAGCTCTGTGGCTCCTCACGCTCTCTAATGTATATTTTAATGGAGAAACTTTATATATACAAGTGCGCTCACACTTACATTCACAGGTGTTTGGATTCAGGTGTTAACAGATACACAGATGTTCTATATTGAGGCACAGTTACCACTAAATACATCTTGCATTCATTGGTGCCGTGTACGTTTTGGTAACATTGCTGTTGTTATACAAGTTTCTGCAGGTGTAGAATCAGTCTTCTAGGGTGTTATCTTGTATTCTCTTCACCCTTCTTTCTCTCCTCTATTCTTTTTTCCTTATCTCCGTTTTTCCTTTTTGCCCCACCTCTCTCTCTCTCTCTTGCTTCTTTTTTTTTCCTTTTCGTTTCCGTCTCGGTGTCCATTCCATAGATTTTTGCTAATTTTCCATGTTGAAAGCAACAATATGAATACATTTGCAAGGCACCCTACTCCAGAGCTTTGTGTCAAATCTAACTGGCCTGCAAAACCTTTCCAAAGGTAGATGTTTGGTCTCATTGTTCATCTGTTTTCCTTTTCTCCTCAAGTCGAGAAAAACTTTGGATATGTATGGAATACTGTGGTGGAGGATCTCTGCAGGATATTTACCATGGTGAGCTGATTTCTTGTCCATTTATTAAGTCATTTTTGAGCTCTACTTTCTGAACTCTACATAAAGTAAATGACTGCATGTTGTTACAGTAACAGGACCTCTGTCAGAACTTCAGATTGCATACGTTTGCAGAGAGACCTTACAGGTAAATGATCAAAATGCATTTCATAAATATTGCATTGTATTGTATTGTCTAAGCAACTTTTACCTGAATGTTGTAATTCCTTCACAGGGTTTGGGATATCTGCACATCAAGGGCAAGATGCATCGTGATATCAAGGTATTATTACTTCCATCTTTTATCCTTCACTAATGGAGTCTGTCATGTCTGCTACTCACAGAATAGAATTACAGTATTAAATCAACATTAGTACAAGTGGTTAGGATTTATAGGAGCAGCAGTATAATTATTACTTCTCAAAAACTGTAAATATTCGCCAAATGCATTTGTTGTTTCTGAACCAGTCCAGCTACCTGATTCTTTTTGCACCCTAACCTAGGGGTGCTAAATTAAAAGGAAGTGGCCAGTACAGCTGCATGCTGCAGTTTTAATTAAACTTCATGAGTGCTCAAACCGCTGGAGCCTCACTCAGATGTGTTATCATAAAGGTCAGGGCTGGGCCTATTATCTTTTCTCAGCTCTATGCAGCAAGCTCTTCCTGTTTCCTCTACTCTCACCACAGGATGCTACCACAGAGACTGTCAGTCACAGCCAACATAAGCAATGCCAAAAGCTGTGACGCTGGTGTAATTTTACTACAAGCTAGACCAGATTTAAACAGCTCTCTGTTGCTTCTATCAGAACAGCCAATAATGGCTGAGGTTTGTCACTTTCTTATGAACAGTTTTTTTAAGCCTTAAAAACTTGTGTTTGGGATTCGTCCACAGGGTGCGAACATACTCCTAACAGACAATGGAGATGTGAAGTTGGGTAAGATGCTCGTTGACACATTTGTGTTGCTTAGAGTTTAAAATCCACAGTAGCATTTTTTGTTTTATGTGCAACACATGATCTGAAAAGCTCTCCCAACCTTTGTTGCAGCTGACTTTGGAGTTGCTGCCAAAATAACAGCTACCATTGCAAAAAGAAAGTCCTTCATTGGAACACCTTATTGGTAAGTGTGTAACGGGGCCCAGTCTGGTGACATCGGTGGTGAGGGAGATGCTTCATCTGAAAGGCACAGGATCAGTTCCCCATTCCAGTGTCCTAGAGACGTGGAACTCTTAGCCTGTCTCCTGAATGACCTCTAACAGTTTCACAATATGGGATTTTATGCTGTTATGTGTACTTCATGCAATCTTAGAATTTTGTTCCTAGCTTTAAATCTTTTCTAATCTACAGTCTTGTTCTTGTTTAGGATGGCTCCGGAGGTAGCAGCAGTAGAGAAGAACGGAGGCTACAACCAGCTGTGCGACATCTGGGCTGTTGGCATCACATCCATTGAGCTGGCTGAGCTGCAGCCTCCAATGTTTGACCTGCATCCGATGAGGTACGTTTTACTCGTACCAAGAACGATCAGTCAAACCTTCCTCACGGCCTTCTTGGCCCTCTTCCTGCTTTTGTGCTTGCCCGAGTGTTTAATCAGGTCTTGGTGACTTGTACGGCTATCCTGTTGTAACAAAGTATTTGGTTATGAACAGAACATACTATGGGGTCTTTTCATGAATTTTTGAACACCTGCCTTCTGACTCATTTCTTTGTTCTATGTAGGGCCTTGTTTTTGATGTCCAAGAGTAGTTTCCAGCCTCCTAAGCTAAAAGACAAAAACAAATGGTGAGTTCATTCATTTTCATAGGCTATTGCTCAGATAAACATTTTTCATTCAAGCAAGGACCTTTTCCTTATAGGTCTGCTGCTTTCCATAACTTCGTTAAAGTGTCTCTCACAAAGAACCCAAAGAAGCGGCCCACTGCAGAGAAACTCCTACTGGTAAGAAGTGCTACTTGCTCTCTTCATATCTGGTTGACAAACTTAAAATCTTTATAGTGCAGAAATGTATGCTCTGAGGGACCTGAACCTTTTCAGAACAGTAGAAGAGAACCGGAAAAGGAGCTTCTGTTTGGTTTTGCGTATCTTTTTAATTTTGAACTTGTTTTTAGGCACTTTAAGTTAACTACATAGTAACTATCTCATCTTTTTATTTAGTTGTTTTTTTTGTTTATATTATAAATTCAGTATTGGTGTTTCCTGGAAGACACTACAGTAATGGCCTCTAGAAGTACCTGTTCCTGCTCTGTAGTCTTGGAAACACATCATTTTTGCAGATATTTTCTATTTGCTATTATAAAATCAGTGAGTAGTCTCTTTGAGATGTGGTAATAGTCCTGCGTAGTGGTCATAGTAATGCTAAAAAAACAAGCATTCTCAAGTTCTAATTTGAATAACTATGTCTTTATTCCTGCTTATTTTGCCAGCATGTATTTGTGGCTCAGACTGGGTTAACAAGGAGGCTTGCAGTTGATCTCCTTGATAAGATGAACAACCCGGACAACCACCAAAATTACGGTGAAGTGGACGATGATGACCTTGAGGTAATGTGGATTCTGTCTCATACACACCTCAGTTTAGGAAAAATGTGGGTTGGTATTAGAAAATTGAGAAAAGAAGATTAAAGTGTGACTTTGATCACACCATCACCACAGTGAAACATGGTGTTGGCAGCATCATGCTGTGGGATGCTTTTTATAAGCAGGGAGAGATAATTATTTAAAACAAAACCCATTGATGTGTGAGAATGGAACAGTCAAAGGCCACCACCTACATCCATATGAGAATCCATGGCAAGACTTGAACATTAATGTTCACAGACAGTCTCTGTCCGAGTTTGAGCTGTAAATCAAAAGTTTTCAAACATCTTAGCGTGATGATGTGCAAACCTGGAAGAGACGGACCCCAAACGATGTGCAGCTGGAACTGCAGCAACATGTGGTCATTTGTGGCTGTAACCTGGCACAATGTGAACAGGTTAAAGGAGTATTGATGCTTTTACAAGGCATGTTAGATGACAAAATGTGATTGTTTTTTAAGTTGTAATAAATGTTTGCATATACAGTATCTCACAAAAGTGAGTACACCCTTCATATTTTTGTAAATATTTTTTTAGATCTGATTTGACAACAGTGAAGATATGAAACTTGTAACACTAACGAGTCACATGACACCAGGGAGGGAAAATGGCTAATTGGGCACAGTTTGAACATTTTCACTTAGGGCTGTACTCACTTTTGTTGCCAAAAGACATTAATGGTTGTGTGTTGAGTTATTTTGAGGGGACAGCACATTTCCACTGTTATACAAGCTGCACACTGACTACTTTACATTGTATCAAAGTG
Source organism: Crenichthys baileyi (assembly GCA_036173005.1). Taxonomy (NCBI): domain Eukaryota; kingdom Metazoa; phylum Chordata; class Actinopteri; order Cyprinodontiformes; family Goodeidae; genus Crenichthys; species Crenichthys baileyi. The sequence goes on from JAHHUM010000594.1 coordinate 959,764, forward strand.
TCATATCTTCAGATATGATAAAATATGTGCAAAAACGTGAGGGGTGTACTCTCTTTTGTGGGATACAGTTAATCATAGTTTTAAGTGGTGTGTATTCTGGGCTCTCTTGTTTATATTCCTAAAAAACAAAACACCCCTGTCAAACTCACACGAAAACAGACCTGCAACAGGCTCTGAGTGGTAAATGTAAATATATTAAGAGGGATTTTATTTTGTCAAGTATCTTCGCAATAAAAGATGATTCCTAAAATTCTCTCTGCGTTTTTTCATGCACTCCTAAAACTTCCCAGCCCCCCATCTTATTGAATCACTCCACTGACATTATTATTATTCCAACTGGAGTCTACATCGCAGCTTTGTGGCAGCCAAAGAGGTGGTACCAGCACCATTTAAGAGACCATTGTGCTTTTCTCACCCTGACAGCAACGGTACTGTCTTAGCCACGGCAAGTGAAAAAACTACCAAAGGCTATTGACTGCAAGCAGTGGAGCTTGTAACAAACAAACAGCCTCTGGGATGCATATTAATGTGATGATGCACAAGGAAAGCATCTCTCAGCAGTGCATGACGTGCAAAATTTCCAAATTTGTTCTTGAGATCATTTCAGAAGATAATATCCCAAGTGATTAAAAATAGTTCTGTTGCAGTATTGCACCCTTCAGCAGTGATGGTTTTTAAGATGCTTGTTTCTTTAATATCTCTCTTGTAATGTTTTCTAGCCTCTCTCTGTAGTCCGACACACCATCCGTTCCATCAACAAACACCCCAAGGTTGAGAGGACTCGCTCAGAGATCGACTGTAAGTTCCCACAAAGCCAAATGCCCACCCTGTGTCGTGTGTCTGTGACATCACCAGTTATTGTGGTAGTCAGCACGCTAATCTCCTGGCATGTTTCCAGACCACTGTTTCTGCTAGTGTTTGTATAATAATAGTCTGGCAGAGAAGAGAAGCTAGATGTAGTAGAGTACATCATGCATTATTGTAGCTTGTGTTGTTTTAAAGTAATAATTAGCAGTCACTCATCCTTTACTAAAAGGATGTGGTAGAGCTTGTCTGAAGGGTCACAAAGGTTTCCAGGGAAATTCAGTTTCAGATATCTAAAATGAAGGCAGGTGATCCAGTTTAATAGTGGCATTTTAATGTTTTCACACCCTTCAGGGAAGCTGGATTGTTGTGCTGTGGTAGATAAGGCAGAACACTGTGTTGTGTCAGCAGGTTGCATCCATTAATCATGTCATGGTGGTGATGGAGAGATATGTTTGTCATATTTATTTGTCAGCATTCATACTTCTCCACCTCTTGTTACTTGTTTGTGCCGTGATCATTTGTACAAGATCTACATCCTGCTTGGGTTTTTTTTTTTTATCTCAATGTCTCACTATTATCTGACCTTCCCTCCTACATGAAGCAAACAATGGAACAGGCCTCAAACGTCCAATCTCAAGTCCTAGTGACTCTGAGGGACACAGGGGGGATGCAGGTTAGTGGCAGTGTAGTATAACCGTGTGTTTTACTTCCCCAGCTCATTTCCAAGACATCCTGAGATATTTTCGCAACAAAATGACATACCAGAGCTTTACGGTAGAGATTCAGGTGACACTGAGATGAGGTCGCTGCATGGAGTATTTCCTTGTTGTGGCTTTAGCTTGATGAAGGATAGATAATGCAGCTCTGTGACATCTTCATTCCTGTCAGACTGACTGAACTACCAAATATTTAGAGATGACGAGTAAGGCACTTACAAATAACTTTTAGTTTTACTCACACGTCAAAACCTGATCCCTGTACTTAAACTTTTCAGCTGTATCTTGGTTGGGTATCTCCTCACTTTCGTGTTTTTAAAAAAGCCTGCAGCACTTCCACCTGATTAGCATACTTTAAAGTGGAAAAAAATAGGAAAATCTGTGGCCTGGAAGGTTTAATACAAAGTTTCTTTATTAACGAGAAGCTGATTATGTTGGCGCACGTATTGGCAGCTATTGCAGGCTTTTTTTGTTCTCCACCCAAGATTACGTTGCATTTATCCTAGACGCTAAACCAGCATCTCCTACTGGATTAGATGGTGAATGCAATGTGACCCAGAACCCAAACTAAGAGGATTTGTTTCAACATTTATTTGTTTTTTTTTTTGTTTGAAAATTTCCAATATGAATAGATTCTCTTTGAGTCGGGTGTAAACCTTTAATGACCTTTTTTTTTTTTTAGACCCCAGAGTAAACCTTAGCTTCACACAGCTGCACCATGAATCACAAGAAGCAGTAGTAATGTGTGTTGATTTATGATTTGTTTTGCTAAGAGTATGCTCTGTAGTGTCTCATCACCTGGTAATAATGCACCGGAGAGTTATTGGGAGAATTAAAGTGTTGAGTGCTGATGCCCTCTAGTGTTTAAAGGTGTGTGCAAGAAAAGATAACTGAAGATGGTGTGTTTCATTCACAGTTGACAAGGTCCAGTTTCAGGCGCCTCTTCTCCCAAAAGAAACTGAAGCCCATTCTGAAATGGTAATAATTATGGTTTTTTAGTTAAAGCCACTATTTTTTTGTGGTTGATTTTTTTTTTTGTTGTTGTTGTTGTTATATGTAGTAGTGTGGACTGTATGCATACATAAAATTAAGCTTAAAGTTATTCGTACCCCTGACAGATCCACTTTGTTCTCATTCAGTCAAGAGGATTTGACCTTTCTCCTAAAAAATTATATAATGTTTAACAGGGAACATTTTTGGGAAAAATGTTTTTTTTTATTATATATAGATCATGTCAGCAATTATTTATACTGATGTCTTTGTTGGCAACACAGCTGTCAAACTCCTATTATCCCAGAACAGCTTTTTACATGTTTCCACTGTTATTTGAAAGATCTTTGGGGTGAGCTCAAAGTCTTCAAGGCTGGAAAGCCTTTTTGCCATCACTCTGATCTTTAGCTCATTCCACATTTTCTCTATTAGATTAATATCAGGACTCTGGTTGGACTTCTCCAAAATGTTAATGTTACTTCTGGTCAGAAGAAACACGTTGGTAAAATTGTAAGATTTTTTTATATCTAGATCTGCCATTGGTGTGAATAGTTTTGGCATTAACTGTATGTATTAATAATGCAAAGCATTGAAGTTCTGTTATAATGCATGCCTGCCTCTCCACAGGATGTGAATAAAGATAATGACTTCCCTTCCCAATGGAGCCCTTTTGCAGATGGAGGAATAAAAACCAGGTACGCCTTGGAAACTGTTGTCATGGGTACCGCTCCTATTTACCTTGTGTGTCACTCACTACCTGGATCTTATTTTATGAAGCATCTATTGAGACTAGTTCACATATATAGATCAAACGCATGATTGATTTCTTGCTGTATTTGTTCGCTACTAATATACTGAGATGTTCTGAGGTCTTTAGTCCTAATAATAGTCTCCCTCTCACACTAACCTGCTTAGTCACACGGCCTAACCTTTGGTAGAAAAAGAGCTCACTCTCCCTGGCTGGGGTTCAATAAGCTGTGTTTTAAGCTCCTTCTCTCACTTGTCCACCTAGTTTGACTTTTGTTTTTCCCTTCACTTTTCTCCGCTCTGTTTTGGCTGTCTGCCTCACCTTTGTTGTTCTTCGAAGGAGCCTTCTCAAAAGCGTTGAGGATGAATTGTTCCAACGGTAACACTAACACCATGTGCGCTGTAGAACCTCACACCAGCCACTTCATGCTTTTCTCTGTCTTTTTCCCCTTTGCATTGACCTTAAACAATCAACTGCCATGACTTTCATCCTTTTAGCATGTGTGGTGTGATAATAGATAGTGTGATGCAGTGTTCTGTGTTTACTTAGAAGTTTCAGAAAACACTATCATCCAGGGTTACAGTGTCTAATGCACGCTTGTCCTCATGCCCTTAAAGTTTATTTACGTCACACTCACAAACCTAAATGTATATTTTTGGGGGTTTTATGTCAAAAGAGTAACACAAAGTGCTAGATTCATTAGGAAGTCACAGGAAACTTTGACTTTTTTCTCTTTTTTTACGAATACAAATCTGAAAAGTGTTTTATGCATTTGTATTCAGTCCCCGAGTCAACATTTAGAGGTCATTTGGGGTATATCTTTATCAGCTTTGCACATCTGCACACTGACATTTTTACCCATTCTTATCAAAACACCTCATGCTCAGTTTATTGGTTTTAAAGAATAGAGTTTAAAGATTTGTTGAATTTATATTTAATGAGAGCCTAAAGAGTTACCTTTTCACACTGATTATTGCATTTATCATCCACAGTGGACACATCGCCCATCTAGAAGATGCCTTTGAAGATGTCGAGCTGTAAGTTATGTACATAGATTCAAATGCATGTATACATACCTGGAAAAAGATTCATTTCTGCAGTGAGCATCTTTTTTCTACTTCAGGTCAACACTTAAACCAGGTGCACGCCCCCCTCTGCCCCCAAAGGTAAGGCTCGCTGTTTGACAGTATTGTTTCTGTTTCATTCTCCAGTTTGTATTGTTAAAATTACTCTAATGTTTAAATGGTATTTTTCCCCCTAAGCCACAAGTTAACAGCCCATCAGAGGAGCTTGCACTGAACGATGAGAAGTCGCTGACAGTTCGTAGGTTCCCAAACTCAGAAAATGGACCAAGCCAGGCCGTCCGCAGACAGAGCACACCTGAACAGGGCAACAAGGTGGAGCATTCATCATCTGACTTCCTGTCAGCTAGTGTCAGCAGCCCTGGCTTCTTATCTCATGCCTCTGATCCTGGTGAGCGAGGATATGAATTTTGTTTTGTTTTGTGTTCGTTATTTTTATGTCACTGGTTTTCTTGAATTAGTTTGTTCTCTAATTTCTTTACAAGCTCCAATTAAATGTGAGCTTAAAGGTAAGGGAGACTGGTATAAATTGTTTAGATTGTAGGAATTATACTGTATTCTGGTTTGACATTTTGATCATAATTGACAACCTCATCCTTAAATCTAATTTAACTTCTCTCTTTATATGACAGATTACGATTCAGATGGAAGTGTGAATGAAGGCAGTCTGACAGCAACACCACAGCACCGGAAGGAGAAAAAGGACTTCCCTGTGAGTTGAAAGATTTAGCTAAATAGTTCGTCGCAGCATCTGTAGTTTAATATGCCTAAAGGCTAACATGTGAAGGTTCATGTTAGTGGCCATTTATGCAGTTTATTGTGCATTAGATCATGAAAAATGTCAATATTTTTTTCACACTCATTTTGGAAAGTGAAACTTGTTTATTATATAAATCCATTACACTGAGTGAAATATTTCAAGCCTGTATTTCTTGTAATTTTGATGATTATGGCTTATAGCTGACATTTTAAGAGGGGTGTGTAAACTTTTAAGAGACACCACTTTTCCATATATTCATTGTGAACATTGGTATTTTTTATTTTAAAATGGGCATAAAGGATTTGGAACCCTTGAAATGTGAGACTGGAAAAGTATGGACATGAAAACTGTTTAGGAACCTTGTTGCTAGCTGGCTGACCTTGCACTGAAACTTGCTCCTTTGTTATTTTTTTTTGGTTTGTTTGTCTTACCAGATCCGATTCATCACACTTAAAGATTTGGCATTCAGTCCTGCTGATCGTGCTTCAAAACTGTTCATGTGGCTCTTTTTAATACCCTATTAGTTGAGGCCAGAGCTAAATTACAGTTGTTATGACTTTCAGCAGTTCTGGAATCTTATTGTTGTTTTTTTCCCTGCTCCTACTTAGAAACCTGCAATAAACGGCCTGCCACCCACTCCTAAAGTACTGGTGAGTCAATCATCTTCATTGTCCCTCACAGCCTCTGCTCATCCATGGTGGCCTGGTTTCATGGACACTGTTATTAAACTCTCATTTGAGTTGCTGCTGTACATTCTGTAGATATTTGGGGTCCACATAGCTTTCTACTTTGTGGTTCAGCTCCAGTCTGGCTCATTAATTCCTCGCTGACATTCTGGCGCTTCACTGAACCAGATGCTGCCGGTTTTGATCTGGATGGCTTTCTGTTGCAGATGGGAGCCTGTTTCTCTAAAGTGTTTGATGGCTGTCCGTTGAAAATCAACTGTGCCACATCGTGGATTCATCCAGACACCAAAGGTAAATACTAGGCAGTAAGCACGTTCTGCTGATTGTAGGAGGGCTACGGTTAAATTCTTTTGTTGAACTAAAGTTCATTGTTCTTGTTTTAGATCAGTACCTAATCTTTGGAACAGAGGATGGCATCTATACACTAAATCTTAATGAGCTGCATGAGGCAACAATGGAGCAGGTAACTTGAGCTAAAATCCAGCTCCGCCTAATTAGTTCGGCATTACTGTTTGACACTGTAGTGATAATTTATATTTTACCTAAACTAATTTCTATTAAGTTGCTGTTTTTTTTTAGCTTTTTTGCATTATTAGATGGCTCTGTTCAACAGCAGTGCTAATGGGATTTCCATGAGTTGGAAAATAGCACAGTGTATGATTAGGTCCTAAATGTTTCCAGATGACTCGGTTCAAAACAAGTATCTGGAAGAAGTAGCTGGAAACATGTACAAATAAATATTTTCCAAATCTGGTGACGATCCAGTACGACGAGGTATTTCTGTGTCCCTGTTCAGGGCTTTAACTTGACCATGTTATCACATGGAACTTCACATTTATCTTTCTGTTTCCTGAAAAACATATTAATGTTGACAAGTTCAAATATTTTGCAATAAAGAAATAACTATATTTGGCAAAATTATGTACTTGAGATGCTGGAGGGGAAAAAACTAAACGTTTTAAAATCCTGGAAACTTCATCTTAGATTAGTCAAAATTATTTTGCAGGCCTACTGTAAGGCCTTGTAAAAGTATTCACACCCCATTTTGTCACAGCCTCAAGTTTCAGTGTTTTCAATTTGATTTTATGTGATAGATGAAGTAGTGCCTAATTGTGAATTGGAAGGAAATAACAACTGAAAAGTGTATGGGCTTTGACTGGGCCATTCTAGCACATGAATATGCTTTGACCTAAACCCTTCCTAACTACAAATAATGCTTTTGATGGCTTTCTTTCAACCGTGGCTTTCTTCTTGCCACTGTTGCATAAAGGTCAGATTTGTGGACTGCACGTCTAGTAATTATCCAACCGAAAGATTCCTCCACCCATTCTGTGGATCTCTACAGCTCCTCCATAGTTACCATGTGCTTCTTTGGCTGCTTCTCTGACTAAAGCTTTCTTTGCCCCGCCTGTCAGTTTGGGTGGGTGGGCATGTCTTGGTTGGTTTGGAGTTGTGCTATAGTCTTGTTGTTTTTAGATGATTAATTGAATACTGCGCTGTGAGATGTTCAAAGCTTAGGATTCTGCTTTATAACCTAACCCACACTTTTTATGTGTTAAACATTTTGTAAACAACTTATCCCAGTATGACAATAAATGCATTGAAGTGTATGTCAAATGTGAGAAAATGTGACATTTGTTTTTCAAAATTCACTAAGCTGTAATTTGTCTGTTCTGGTAAAGATGTACTCCTTCTCCCATCCTTTAAAGCCAGCAGAAAGCTCTGTACTTTGTTCATTGATGGTATGTTTTTGATTTCTTTTTGTTAGCTTTTCCCAAGGAAGTGTACGTGGCTGTATGTTATCAACAACAACCTGATGTCTTTGTCTGGTAAGCAAAGAACCCGTCATCCTTACTTCACTGCCCTCTATTATAACCGGCCACGTCTTTGTCCTGTGTTATCTGGCTGCACCTGAAGGCATCACAGTCACTCTACATCTGCAGCCCTAAAATAACTGTTTCTGCTGTTTGCTGTAAGGGTCACTATAAGAGCTGTTATCGTAGTACAGTAACACACAAGTGACACACATCCTTCCAGCTTGTTGTTTTTGGGAAGAACAAATGTTTTTTTTTGTTTACAATGTTACACTATCAGTGAAAGCAAGTCTAGCTTGTTTCTAAGATAGGTATGCTATGTTTGATGAGAAACCTTAAATCAGCTTTCATTTGAAACCAAACTGTCTGCACATGGCTTCCCTAAGAGCCTATCCTTTGCTCGGTTTAACAGCCGAGGATGGGATTACATAGTGTTTGCTCTACTTGCGGTTTTACCTTTAGCAGTTTGCCCCTGGGTATACTTAACCTCTGTTGTCTTCTCCTCTTCCCTTGGACTCTGTCCATCCTCCTATCGCCTGGCTTGATTTGATATTCTACTAACTGGCTTCATCAGAAGGTAATCATGCTTCACATCATCATCATCAACACTTCTGTTTTTTACCCCCTGTTCACTTCTAACCTTCCTGTATGTACGGACAGCTTGGTAGGATGGCAAATATTTCCAAATGATAAAGATTTACTTACTTCTTGACATGTTTGGAATATGGTCCTATAAAACTTAAAAAATGCTACTCAGCTATTTCCATGAAGATAATGGAAGGATTTACTGTGTTGTAGGAAGATCTTTCCAGCTCTACTCCCACAATCTGATTGGGCTGTTTGAGCAGCTGAAGAAGCCTGGCCTTGCAGCCCAGTTTCAGACGCACCGCTTCCCAGATAAAATTTTGCCGAGGTGAGATATCCAGCCCTGTGCTTGGTTCTGAAATTTCTCTTTTGTACGTTGTCTGATTAGTCATCAAAGTTTTACTTTTACTAGGTTTACTTATGGAATAAATTCACATCCTAAGATTTTAATGCTTGTTTGTCTCTATCTACAGATGTATTTCGATAAATTAGAATATCATTGAAATGTATTCAGTAACTTTTTCAGTAGATTATTTAGATCCCTGACATACAGTCAGTTAAGTGATACTTTCTGTTAATTTTGGTGATCATGGCTTGCAGCTAATAAAAACTCGAAATTCAGTTTCTCAGAAAATTTGAAAGCATTAGACCGATAAAGAATCATTTTTAATGTAGGAACTACTGACAGACATGTCCATGTACTGTAGAGTGTATGCATCCATGACTTGGTTGTAGCAATTACTGCATCAATGCAGCGTGGCATGGAGGTGATTCGCCTGTGGATCTCATCTTGCTCTTAACGATACTCTATAGCTTCTTTGTGGGGTTTGGGTCTGCTGTCGAGTCAGGCACAGTGATACTATGGACATTAAAGAAGGTATTTGGACTTTTGGCAGTGTTGGTAGGTGCAAAGTCCTGCTAGAAAATGGAATCAGCATCTCTATACAGCTTGTCAGCATGATGTGCTCTGACATTTTTGGTAGATGGTTGTGCTGACTTTGGACGTGATTTAGAAAACAACAAAAACTGGACTAACACCAAGAGATGACATGGCTCCCCAAGACCTCACACTGGACCTCAAAGAACTTTGATTCTGTCCCTCTTTACTCTTCCTACAAACTCTGGGACGTTGATTTCCAAATGAAATGCAAACAATATTTTCGTCTGGAAAAGGAGCCACTGAGCAACAGGGCCCTTGCTTTTCTTTTTATCCCAGGTAAGACGCTTGTGATGTTGACCCTGAGTCAGTATGACTTAACAAAAGGAATGTGACGGTTGTAGCCCAGGCCCTGGATATGTCTGTGTGTGGTGACACTTAAACACCAACACCAGCTGCTGTCTACGCCTCGTGAGTCTTCCCCCCCAAACTCTTCAAAGGGCTTGGCTTCAAAATCCTCTCAATGGTGCAGTTATCCCTGTTGCTTGTGCACGGTTTTTTGCCACACTTTTTCCTTCTGCTGAACTTTTCTTTAATATGCTTGGATGCAGCGCTCTGAACTAGCAGGTTCTTTAGCTGTGACCTGTTGTGTTTTGTCTTTCTTGTGGGGGTGTCAACAGCTGCATTTCCATTGACCATCAAATTGCACAAATTGTAATTATGAAAATAAATTTGACTTCGAAATTTCGATTAAAAAAAAAGTCCTGTTTTTTTGCACTAGGATGAGGTGGTTTTTTTGGCTGTACTGAAATTGGTGTATTTCGCAAAACTGCAATGGGCATCTCACGAGTCACGTGAGCAACACCTGGATATCACCACAGGCAAAAAGGCGAAGAAGACGACAGGAAGTAGAAGGAGGATCATGTTATTGCATGAACAAACTTCATGTATGATTTTATTAGCATGTCTCATTTAACCCTTGTATGGTATTCACTTTTGGGACCCTCTGGTATCCCGAGGGTCAATTTGACATGGGACATATTTGGGGCTTTAAAAACAATTCTAATATAAAATTTTACTTGATAAACCATTAACATATATTGTCTTTATCTCAATTTCAAACAGTTGAGACAACATATAAGTTTAATGATTGCAATTAGTCTCTGCTAGAACACAATTAACAATGGAAGTGTGACTACTCTTTTTGTCATAATGTTATAGTTGATGTTAAAAATCCACTATAATCAAGACTTGGGTGTAATAAATCATGCTTATCTTGGAAAAAAAAGGTGAGACAATTTTTTCATTAACATTTATTTTGAATGCAAACTATCAATACATCAACTGGAACTTCAACAATCAATCACTTTTATCTTATGAAATGCAAATGAACTGAGGCACAGTTCTTGCAACAGAGAGTGGTGCTTGGAAAAAAAAGACAGACATGCCTGTTTACAAAACACATGCATCACAAAATTTGGCAGTATGTGTACCACAAAGGTACTTTTTGGCCTGTGGTTTGTGTCTTTGTGTCCTTTGATGGTCCACACATCTCACAGCACTTCCTTTTGCCACTGGCTGCAACCTAGAATACCATGAAGACTATTAGTTCAGGATTAATTTGATCTATTTCTGAAATCACACACACCACAGGCCCACCACACTTCAACAGGAGACCGACTTCAGAAACATGACGTTTTGGTTGTGTGAGACGTGCAGGTGGGACAGCTGGATCATCTGCCATTCTCCTCATTGTGTCTAGAGAAGCCGGGGTCCTGGCCACCTGTCTCCTTTGGATGTACGGTGTCCCCAGTAACTTGCCTAGCTCCTCAAAGAAAAATCGCCTTTTTTGGAGCTTCCCCTGGTTCCAGTCTGGGTTGATTGCCATCCTGATTGTAAACACATTATAGACTGAGACATCCAGCATGTTGTAAAAGATCATGAGTGGCCACCGTAGTGTTCTTCTTTGACAGCTGTAGCAGGCCAGCAGCTTGTCTACCCCTCCTTTGGTGGCATTTTAGTCAAGTATGACCTCTGGCTTACAGTCCTGGTCCTCCCTGGTACTTATTGCTCCATCCCCGTGAGGAGTGTGCATGAGCACCACATTTTTTTCCTATTTTTGGTATGTAAGATCCTGGGGCAGTGTTGGCCATGAACATAAAGTTGGAGGAATGCATTTGCCTTTTCTTCACAGTTAGAACCTCAGGTGAAAGCTCCGTTCAATTTTTTCGAATTGTTCCAACCATTGTCAGCTTTCTTTTGAGAAGCTCCTATCCCAGGTTGTACGAGGTGAAGAAATTGTCACAGTTAATGTTTTGGTCACTGAGGCCTTGTGACATATCTAGCACCACTCGTGCCCCTTGGTTTTTTTTCAGCAGGTCCTCCTTCTGGCTTTCTTGTATTAATGTGCACATTCCATGCATAATATGAAACAGCATCACAGGCAGCCCAGATTTTGAGGCCATACCTTGCTGGTTTTGAGGGCATATACTGCCTGAAACGGTCTAACAGGTATTGATTCCCGGTTGCCAAATCTGATGATCCTGGAGAATATGTGGATTCAATTCAATTCAGTTCAGTTTATTTATATAGCGCCAATTCACAACACATGTCGTCTCAAGGCACTTCACAAAAGTCAGGTACATACATTCCAATTAATCTTAATCATTGAACAGTGCAGCTGGAAGCTCTTCAGAGACACTGTGGCTCTACAAATTGCATATCCAGAATAATTTTCTGGATATTTCTAGAATTTTTGAGAGCAAACAGCTTGTCTGTGCTTTGATGACAATATGTAACATTGTGTGTGTGTGTGTGTGTGTGTGTGTCTGTTTGGCATGTTTCTGTGTGTCTCTGTATGCGGAGACACACTGATGACACACAATGACCCGAAGACCATATGAACGATGTAAATGTGTGGGGTATAGTAGTATATGTTTAAATATATATTTTTTGTTTCCATACGTTTATTAATGAAAATAAACCAAGGCCATTGAGTTTCAGGTAGAAAAAATATATACATGTACCATTTTTCTTGTAAAAAATTTGAAATGGGTCAATTTGACCCAAATACCATCAATTGTGAAATTGTGTTTTTTCGACGAAGTTTTGCGCACATTTATAATGAAACGCAGCTAATGACTGTTAGTTGGACCTCTGTCAGGTCAGCAGTTTTCACCTGATAGTTGACATGACCTCAAAATAACATTTACATAATAAAAATCAGTTTTTTTATTGGTTTTATATTAAAATTTTTAGCGTAATTGAATTTTGGTTTTCATTAGCTGTAAGCCATAATCATAAAAAAAATAAACGTTTGCAAAATATCACTCTAGTATGGCTTGGCCTTTTGAATTGAAGTATTGAAACAAATTAACATTTCGATGGTATTGTAATTCATTGAGGTGTATTTGTTTCACTTTTACACTTTTATTGTGATTGTTTAGAGCAGGAAATATAGAACTTGCCTACTGTTCTTTCCCCTGACCTAATGAGACTTTACTCACCCCCGTATTTAACTGGTTTTCTTTTCAGGCGCTTTGCGCTGACAACCAAGATCCCTGACACAAAAGGTTGTCACAAATGCTGCATTGGTGAGTGACCTTTTCTGTCAAACCCATTTATTTTAAGTTTCCATACATCTCACTATCTTCCTCGTTTTACTGAAGCATTTTGCTCCATAAACCTTTATGGTTTTCTTAAATATATAAACACAATATTTTATTTTATTTTTGCAAGCTCCTATGAAAGTACATATCGTCTGACAGAACATGTTAACACCGTGTTCCCTTCAATATTACAGTGAGAAACCCATATACAGGCCACAAGTACTTGTGTGGGGCTCTTCAGTCTGGTATTGTCCTTTTGCAGTGGTATGAACCCATGCAAAGGTTTATGCTCATCAAGGTCAGTTGCTTATCTTCCTCTCCCTTCTTCTCTTTCACTCATGTTTCCAAACAAGACTGCTATGTTTTTTCAATCCTTTGTACTATTTTAATCCAGTAGCATGTCAGTAGTTGAATATATTTATGATAGAACTTTGTGCTGAAGCTTAACCCTACCACATTGATACAGGTCCACCTGTTGAGTGTCATCACTCTAAGAACCGGTAAACATCAAACTCATCCCGAGTCCAACCCTCTTCTCGTTCTCTTCTCCAATGCAGCACTTTGACTTCCCTCTTCCCAGCCCGCTCAAGGTGTTCGAAATGCTGGTGGTCCCAGAACAAGAGTATCCTCTGGTGTGTGTCGCCATCAGCGAGGGCACAGAGCATGGCCAAGTGGTCCGCTTTGAGACGATCAACCTCAACTCTTGTTCCTCTTGGTTCACAGAGATGGGAACAAGTAAGTTAAGATGTTACCCTTTGGTTTAGCTGCATTTGTTATCTATATTTTAAGTGGGAAAGCTACAAAGTTAAAGAACAGACTACATAATCTTGTCCACATCACGGTGTTTAGAAAATCACAGTCAGCTGGTAATATGTAGTCCTAACAAGCATCATTTCTGTCATACAATCATGGTCTGAATTTTATTGTTTGCTGTTGGGGCGCTGGGGTAGGATTTAGTAACTTTATACTTCTTGTTACTCCATTTCATAAATAAAATTTGTATTAGTACACTTTAAATAGTGTGCAATCTCAGTTTATTCATTTTATTATTTTCTACTCCATATTTTTTTCTTTTACCTTTTTATTTTCAAACCAAGTTTGAAATGAACTAATAAACTAAACTAAAATGGGAGTGTTGTATCCCACCCTGGTTTCAGATAATCAGCAAGTGGATGCAATCCATGTCACGCAGCTGGAAAGAGACACGGTGTTGGTGTGTTTAGACCGTGAGTAGTCTTGTAGTCTCTCTGGACTTGCTGTAGTTGCCTTTTTTCCAGAAATTTGATTTATACGTTTAATTTTAACAGCAGGTTTTTCAAGTCTTTTTATTTTTTAGAAAACGTAAAGATCGTTAATCTTCAGGGCAGACTGAAGTCCAACAAGAAGCTGGCGTCCGAGCTCAGCTTTGACTTCTGCATCGGTGCTGTCGGTAAGATTTCAGACATGTCTGAAACAACATACTGTATATCCAGCTGTTGTGGTATTTAAAAAAATCTATAGCCACTAAGGATAAGCAATATTATTCGTTTTGTTGTATATTTGGAGAAAAACATTATCAAGATAAGAGTCGTCTTGCAATAAAAATGATAAACTCTATTAGTTTGAGGGGATCTACAAATGGTGCGTTTTTGTTTGAAATTGTGATTAAACAATTTTAGCAAACTACCTATGATTGTGTTTCAAGGAACAGATTCAGTCTTAAAGACAGTTGATTTTTGTACTTATTTTATTTTGGCTTATTTTTGTTTGCATCGCGATAAATTCTTCTAGAAAACTTGATCAGTTGTAAGTCTTTATTGCCATCCCATTAGACACATCCAAAAGTAAACCTCCATAATTTTTCAGTTTTCTTCCTTCTGCAAAAAAACATTTTAGTTGAGTTCTAAGCTCCTAAGAAAAACTCCAGAGAGACTTTTTTTAAACATACTCTTTGGTTTTTCTGGGTTTTAAAACTATGTTTTTCTTGGCCTCCTTGAGTGATGTCTCTTTGTGAAGTAACTCTTGTTTATTATAGTGTGCCTTCAGGACAGTGTCCTGGCCTTCTGGAAGCATGGCATGCAGGGAAAAAGCTTCAAGTCCAATGAGGTAAAATACAATAAAACCACTAGAGCAAGATGGAATCATTAAATAACCCATACAGATGGTAAAAAGTATGGGACAGGTTTATTTGTTTATTTTAGTCTTCACTAGTTTGTCCTCAGTCTGTTTTCAATGATTTAGTTTACTTCCACAAGCCTACCTGATGATTATATTTGAATCATAAAACCAGGTCAAAATTTCAGTTTTTGTCACCCTACTGAATTCTGGCTTCTTTACTGAAATAATGAACAAACATCCATTTGTCCCGACCGTAGAGCCCTCAGATCCGGTCCATTTTTGTGCACAAACGTGTGGTCACTGATCCCTAGATGTTTGCTCTCAGGTGGAGCCGAACAAAGTTTCTTTGTGTCAGGCCAAAGTAATGAATTTGTTCTCCTTTTCACAGAGGGATTCACTGTTAACCTGATCATGAGTCAAGCAAAGAGGCACAATAAAAGTTCAAAAGATCACAGGGAGGTGAAGCGTTGTTTTTATGAAAGGGGATATGGCAGGAGAGGCCACCCATGTGAACACTGCCTGTGTCAGACCTAGTCCTGGAGCAGTCAGCTGAAACAGAAAGGTCTTTTCTAAGTGTATGCCTGGCCCAAGTCTACAGTCCTCCCATAGCAAGGATTTAGAAAATGTCAGCAGCCATGTAAAATTTATGTTCTGTCATAAACACAACCTGTCACACAACAGGGAATAGCACTAAATAATTCAGCCTTCGTCTCGTTATGATTCTTCTCATAAGACATTAAAGGGTGGGTCATGCCTGGCGGTCCATGCTAGTCTTGGGTGGATGCTCCTCTGAACACCCAAGACCTTGTAGCTGTTTGAGACTTAAACAGATCAGGTCTCTCCCAGGGCTAAGGGTTTACACCTCGCAGGTGTCGCCCATCGACTATCGGGCATCTGTCAGCAAGTATTCATGACATGTCAGCTAGTGAGACTTTTGAAAGGCCGCTTGTTTTTTACTCGACATTGTGCCAGGCTGCACCTTGAAGTCGCAACAGGTTTGTCTAGGAATGAGGAGTGACTCCACCCATTCTTGGTACACAGATTGTTAAAAACACAAACTCTCCTTAAACATACGCTCTGTGATCCACTTGTTGGCTAAACGCCCAGCAACATAAAATAAGAGAGAAACTCGCTGACTCAGAAATGAGCAGAGTGGCCTGATATCACTCAAACTCCCACATGAAATCAGCTAAATATATTTCAGAAATGTTTCTGTTGCCATTAAAACTTAATTTCCCTCAAGATGTTAATCGTTTTAAAATTCTACGCAATGCTTGCAATGTTGAGGTTATTCATTTATATGCAGTGTGGGCCACATGTCTTTGTACCCCTGGTAAATATGTGTTAAAAGCCTTAAAATAAATAAATCCTTTATTGCTGTAGCATACTCTTGCTCATAAACATTTAGAAAAATCCAACCTTTAATTTTAGTATATTTATTCTCTGGGTAAAAGATGTTAAAGTTTTGTTTTAACAAAACAGGCAGTGAGAGAATATTTGATTACTTTTATTTTAATGTTTCCTTTGAAAAATATTGAATTGAATCCTTTTTTTATTTATACTTTGTACATTGGTCAGAGTTTGTTGGAGCTTTTACTGTCAGATTGTGAATTAAAGCTTCTTTCTTGCTCATTTCTAGGTGACTCAGGAGATTTCTGATCCAAGCAGAGTCTTCCGCCTCCTGGGATCTGACAGGTTAGCACATTTATAAATGTAGTTTACAATTCAAGTTGGAACAAAGCTACCTGACTGAGTCAAGATAGGTTATCAGCAGTTTTTCAAATAGTCCCCATTTTTTAAATCCTCTTTACCGTTTGACATGTTTATTTGTTTCATTAATATCTTTGATTCAGTCTCTCCAGATACTAACTTTGCTTGCATCTCTGTGGTTTGATTTATGATTTAGCCTTTTTTCATTCTGCTGGTCTTTCTCTACATAGATTTGAGATTTTACTCCCATTTCCTGATGTTTTCTTGAGTTCTTACTGTGAGATGATATAGAACAGCTTCTGTCTCAGTATTTAAATGCAGTCAAGGTTGGAGGATCTGTTGACCTTTAGCCAGGTATCAAAATGTGTCTTTACCTGCTGGAGCCAAAGCCCCAGGAACAGTGACCCTAATCCTCAGATGTTATCAGACAATATCTGTTCTCAGTTTAATAAATAAACGAGTTGAATAATCAGCTGCTCGCCCATTCAGTCTGCAAATCACTGTTTAATATTCTACAGGTCTCTCGTAGGAAAAATAAAACATTTTCCGCATTAATGTGCAATGTGTTATGAACTTTAGAAGTTGAGTAAGGGGAAGATTTAGCTTTCACCCCAGCGCAGTGGGTGAAGGTGGGTCTCTGAGGAGTGCCATAGGGTTGGCGCTGGTGCCTGATGAAGCCTTTGGCACCAGAGTAAGTCTTCTGTCCGCTGCCCAGCCCCCCCATGTTTTATTCACCAAAGCATGGGCACTGCCAGCCTGGTTTAGGTGTCTCCACGGCTCTGTAATTTCATCTAATGGAACGGACAGTATAGACTGCGGCTAAGCTGCTCTCCTGTCACCACGAGACAGACTGTATCTGAAGATGCAGTGACCCCCATCCTGATCTGACATCATACTGATGCTTAACATGCATGACTGTTGTCTGTACACTGACAGAGTGATACACTCAGCATGTCCTACATGTCTAGTGTTTAGTTGGCAGGGCAGTTCACTTGTCAAAACACAGCTGATGATGGATTTTTTTTACGTGTTTCTAGATTAGTTTGTAAAGTTAAAAGACAACTGATTATATTTAGTGATCTGGTGTTTTGCACAGGTTAGTTTCTTTGTAGTCCTGCACAAGCAGGTTGTCTGCCTTTGTTTACGCTCAGTTAACCTCATCATCTGCTGCTTGGGCGACAGTGGCAGGGGTTCGTCCTGTTACCGATGGGTTGCCAGTTCAAGCCCCCACTCTGTCTGTCTCCATCGCTGTGTCCTTGGCCGAGACACGTCTCCCTCCTTGCCTGCTGATGGTGGTCAAAGGGCCCGGTGGTGCCGATTGTATGGCAGCCTCACTTCTGTCAGTCTGCCCCAGGGCATCTGTGGCTACATTGTAGTCTGCCACTGCCATTGTATGAATGGGTAGATGACTAATTGTAGCGTAATCGCTTTGGGGTCTCTGGGGACTTGATAAAGTGCTATACAAGTGCAGGCCATTTACTATTTTTACCATTTGTCTTTAGATGGTTGAACACAAATGTAATTCCTGCTGCAGAGTGGAAGCTAAAAGGAACATTCAAGGGAATGAGTAAACAAGATAAAATGGAGACTGCCATGTTTGGTTATTATTTACTTATATTAGGAGCAGAGGTGACGTGCATTCAATGTAAAACGTGGTTTTGTTGTAATTTAAAAATCCAAGGAAGAAATTATTATACAGTTAAAGTTTTAGACTGTCTTCCCCATCTTATATCAGTGTTTAGTGCCTTCTGTTACTAAAAGAGCAGTCTCTGCATGTTTTCTTTGGAAAACACAGCCCTTCACCTTAACTGCCAACATTTCCAAAATCTTAGTGAAGACTCAAATCTCCAAAACTGTTGTGTTGCATGACAGAGGTTGAGGGTTAGAAGATAAAACAGCAACTTTGCTGTGTTTTTGTTCAGCGTTCATGTTAGTTACAGGAATGGTGCTATATCACAGCCTGAGCAAACCGCAGGCATGTTTTCAAATGTAGTAGAAGATAGTTTCCTTTTAAATCGCTTCTTATCTGCTTCCTCTGACTTCATTTTAAACACCTTACTGAAACTGAACATAGCTAACTTGAAGTCTTCTCTACTGAGTAACAGCATCCCCACTGAAGAGTGTTGTTGGAACCTGCACACCTTCCATCAACTACTGATTGAGAGATATTTAAAAATGCCTGCCAGAAAACTTAATGGAAACACAACTAATAAACTTCTACAGTCACCACCTCTGTTTAATGTCCTCTCTGCTGTCCTTGTGTCTCTTACAGGGTAGTGGTTTTGGAGAGCCGACCAACCGACAACCCCACGGCTTTGAGCAACCTTTACATTTTAGCCGGCCATGAGAACAGTTACTAATCCTCAACGGGACAATGGGTTATTCTTAGAAAAATGAACAATATTCCACAGTTTTGGGAGATTTGGACCTATGTCTGACCTTTTTGTAAGGGGAAGTGATTGCTGGGAGTTTTTATTGGTGACAAACTGATCCGCCGGTCAGTAAAAAAGGAGCGTCTTCAGCGTGGATTCATGAGTAGCCTTACACCAGCAGGATGTTCGCTGTAGCACATCTCAACACAAGTAACGGGGAAACTGGTTCGAGCTGGAAGTGGAGAAACAAATGAAGCTCATATGAACTTTTTTACAGTACCTAACAGTTTTCTCACTTTTCTGTACTGTGAACTAAACTATCTAGAGGTATTATTGACAAAAGTGCCATTAAAATTCACACACATGGTGATTGTATTAGAAACAGTGGGAGATCAAAGCGTTTTTGTCATTAACACGTCACACATAATCATTGCTAGTGACCGATACCAGAAGGCCCGGAGGAGATTTTTACAAACTTTGTAGTCAAAGCTAATAGATCAGTTTAAGAAGAAACCCTTGAGCCTTGTGGGTTATTTAAGCAATATTTATTTACCTCGTCTTCATTCATTGGGAATGTTGGGTTTCCAGACTGTTAAGAGTTTTACGCAGCATCAGGATTAACTACCTAGTGAACAGTTCCTGATGAGCTGTGGGTTCATTTTGCTAATGTGTAATATAGTTACATCTCCTGCTCTGCTGCATTTTTAGAACTTGGAGAAAATGTACATGTTTTTTTTCTTCACTCTTTTCTTTTATAGACATTTTACTTCTCTTGCACCATTTAAGCACTTTTGTAAATTTTTTTATTTAAAATAAAACGACAAACTGAGGGACAGTGCTAGGTTTTATTAACATCTCTGCATTGTCTACGCAAAATGTTTAGTATGTACTTTTTTGTAATAAAAAAAGCTTTTAACATGATAAGACAGGCTGTGGTTTATTATTGTGCCCGGATCACAAGATCCTTGTGGGAAAAGAGAAAACAAGTGAGGATTTGTTTACATTATTTCCCGTTTTAGCCTCTTCTCTGGCTTAACTAATTGGTCCCAGTGTGATGGAGCTGCATTTACCTGTTGGCAGCCTGGTGTCACTAGTTAGATGATGTTAAATATCAGCTTAGAAGTAAATATGAAAGTCACTGTCGGAGTGAATAAATGTAGTTGGGAGATTTTATTTCCAGATTGAAATATCCTGTATTTCACATGAATATCAGGATCTCAGGTGTGGAAAATCTACACAAGGTCTGTTTTCCCCCTGTCTACGTGGGTGGAGTCAACTGTTCCCATAGAAACTAAGCTTGAAGAGCCATAAATGTGTAAAGTTACTCAGTGATTTAAAAAAGGGTCTGAACTAGAAATCAGGTAATGGTTCCTTCAAAATAAAACCCAAGCAGCAAGTTTTGCTCAAGTTAGTCATCAGCCGGTTAACTGGGAAAGGCGTCAGTTAGACCTTTTCTCGCTCTGATGTCTTATTCACTATTTAGTATATGCTTTTTTTGTTGTAAAAACTGCCATTCACATCAGGACAAAGTTGAGAAGCTGTGGCTCTGTAGGTTAAGTGAAATGCAAACAAAAACTATATAGAGGCAACATTTATTATGGTTAAAAGATTAATTTTTTGTATTTTGATTTTAATACAGATTAGATTAAATTTAAAATACACTTCTACTAAATTTGATAGCAGCCTAAAATATTTATTGCACGCATTGTTATCCCTTTCAGCAGTTCGGCTCTTCACAGGTAGTAAGACGCTGATATTAGGTGGCCAATTAGGCTTTCTGCGCGAGTAAAGCCTGGAATTTGTAGTTTCAAGAATGATGGGTAGTTTTCCTTTAGCTTTCCAACCATGACTGTTTTCCACGACATGCTCTTTCAAGAACTTGGAACATGCTAATATTAAATAAGGGGGTAGTGTTCAGGAGAAACGCTCAGGGAATTGTTTTATTTTGGAAAGCCAGACTGGAAGAGTAGTTAATTATTTCTGGCTTGATGCCTTAAATACATCCCCTGTGACAACTGCGGGATAGTTGATCTGTGGTTGTCCTTCCTACAAGTTGGTTGTGGGGAAGAAAAGCATCTGATAAACATCTGCAAACAAGTAGGTGTCAGAGTTATTTTAATTTGAAAAATGTAAGAGTGTAACAAATGAATGCATATATTTTTTATTTATTTGTTGGATGTTTATAGTTCTCCATCATATGTAAAATCACAATGTTTTTTTTTCTAAATATGCAACAAACAAAAAAATAAGTGCCTTAATATAAAATGTCCTTCTTGCTGAGTTTAAGTGCAGTTTTGATTGCCTTTCTCTGGTTGTTTATGTTCTCTCTGCACCCAGAGGGAAATTACCTCACATACTTTGCATTGCAAATGTTTCCTTATGCAATCTAACGGTTAGGAGACGGGTATAAGGTTCTCCGGACCTCTATCTTTTACAGGTAGTTTAGGAGGTTATCTTAAACATTTAGATCTCTACAGAGAACCCTTGACACACACACTTGGTTTACAGGCAGCCATGCTTACGCTTAAAGATGGAAATGAACTGTTTTGTCCAATCAGTTCTGTATTGCATGTTAACCTGTATGTGTGTGATGAGGTGGTAAAGTATTTGCCATAAAAGTAAACTTCATTCAGGTTTGTAATTATGCTTTAATGCTACAAAAGCAGCCAGTGGTCAGATGACTCTCACTCTCGTTCTCTGTTTTCCCACTGAGTGCCAAACCTCTTCTTCTGTTTTCCAGCTGCAGAGACGCTCCTGCCTCTCTGCACGCAGGGGGTTGTTTGTTGTCCCTCACTGCCCGACTTTGGAGGAGCATGGAGAAGTATGAGAAGATAGGGAAGATCGGCGAGGGCTCGTATGGCGTCGTCTTCAAGTGCAGAAACAAGGACACTGGACAGATCGTTGCTATCAAGAAGTTTATGGAGTCTGAGGATGATCCCATCATCAAAAAGATCGCACTGAGGGAGATCAGGATGCTCAAGGTAAAAACGGTCTGCATCAAGCCATCACAAGTGATCAGAGAGAGTAAACATTACGTGTCATGTTTAGTGTTAATACAGATTACAGCGAAGAAATAGATTTAAATACCTAACAAATATTATTGTTAAGCAATCAAATATCATCCAAGACCCTTGCTTTCAAAACTACATTTCAGACATATAGCATCTCTGAACATTATGGTCAAAAAGTCGTTTATGTTGTCTTATATTCTATCAAAAGATACACTTGTGCATTCGTTTTAATTAGTCATGCAGAGGGTGGGAGTGTTGGTAGTCCGCAGGACACCAGGAGCTCATAAATAGGACAAGTTGTCAGGGGCAACAGCATGTTTATGAGCTCCCATTTACTGTAGGATGAGACCACACCACAGAAAAAAAACCCTGTAAACTGGGTTATTAGTTTTAACCTGTCTCAAATGTTTTTGTTCTGTGCTTTGTGCTTGTGCAGCAACTGAAGCACACCAACCTGGTGAATCTGATCGAAGTGTTCAGACGAAAACGGAAGCTTCACCTGGTGTTTGAATACTGTGATCACACGGTCCTCAATGAGCTGGACCGCCATCCAGCAGGGTGGGTGGGTCTCCTCATTACAGTTTGTCTGTCTGTAAACAAAGATCTGAGTTCACTTTGATTCGTTCATTTGATTGATTATGCAGTGTTCAGCCCCTTCAACTCGTTCACATCTTATCTCCTTCCAACCTCAAACCTCTATGGATTTTATGTGCTAGATCAATACAGAGTGTTACCTAAATGTGAATAGATGTAAAAGCATACATGGTGTTCAATATTTTGAACAATAAAAATGGATGCATAAGTATTCAGAACCGCAATTTCCAAGTCTATAGATTCTCAGTTGGATTTCTGTCTATAACGCATGAATACGCTTAGATCCTATTTTACTGTGGCTTGAAGCTGTGCTAGAAGGTGAGCCAGTCTGGCAACCTGAAATGGGGTTTCTTTCATGACTGTGCTTTCAGCTTAATCCATCTTCCTTTCCATTCTGACCAGCTGTCCTAGATTCATGCTGCTTGTGTTTAAACTGAGTTATAGTGTCACTTTTCTTGCCACACATAGGGTTTTATATGTAGACTTTGTTCTTATCTGATGAGAGCATCTTTGTCACACATTTTCTGTTTCTCCAATATGGCTTTAAACAAACTCAGTTTATAATTGTATAGTGTGTACTTTATTTTTCTATTAAAGGACTTTATTTTGAAATGAATACTTAGAGACAAACTTTATTCTGCTGTGCAATAGAGCATGTGATCACAGCATAGAAAGGGCACCCTCAGTTCAGTCCAGTTCAAAGTGAAAGTTTGCTCTTTCTAAACTTCTATCGGTGTTGCCATCTACAGTCTTGCCTTTGAACCTAGGATTTTCTTTTTTGTCTTTGAATTTCGACATGGAAATAATGTACTGAGCTGCAACCTATTTTTTCAAATTTACTTGAGCGGGAACAAGACGTAAAACAATGTTACATTTAAAAGAAATTGTTGACTGTTGGGCCTCTAGCCGAAGACTAATTCGCAGGCTCAGTCCCTGGTTAGGCTTTTAAAAGTTAACTTTTAAGACTAATTATATAAAGAAACCTATTTAAAACGAAGACTTTGATACAATCAAGAAGTTAACCTGTAAAACTACTATTACAAAGAAACGTATCAATGAAGAAAGAAGCACGAATCAAAAGTGTTTGCAAACTTTGTGTTTTCTATTACAAATATTTGTCAGCATTACTACGCTCTGTCCTGTTTTGATGTGCAGAGCTCTCGTCTCCAAGGAGGCTGTCCAGTTCTCTTTGGTATGTCTACAGTGATGCTCCTAAAGAGTTTTTTATTGGCAGCAAGCCTCAATTCATAGCAGGGAGGGTTGAGGCTGTCTCGTTTCTCCCTCCTGCTGCCGGCCTATAGCCTGCAACTGCGATCCATTCAGATGGCACAAAAGAGGAGAAAAGCAAAATGGAGAGCGAGGGTGGAGATTATAATTGATTGGCAGACGCGAATTAGCCATTTCCATAGCAACAGTGATCTATGACAGCTCCTGAGCCAACATAGCCTTGGTGGAAACAGCAAATCTGTTGTTTACTGTCATCTTCTGAACATCTGGACACTCAAAGAGGGAAAGTACAGGGTGGTTTTTGTCATCTTAATTCGTTTGTTCATGGATGTCAGAATGAAACACATTTTCAGAGCTTTGGAAATGTATTCATAACTTTTTCACATTGAGTCATGGTAAGCCAAAAACCTTCCATGTATATATTTGGGTTTTTATTACGGAAAACATCCCCCAGAACCACTGAATTTATTGATTGTTATGTGACAAACTGAGAAAAAGTTCACGCAGGCACTGTATGACATGTCCTCTCGTGCTGTTTGGTTTGATTGTAATCATGTTTTTTAGCAGCTGCACAAATCAGATCATTGAGTATTCACATTTGCTGGACAATTTCAAGATCTCCTTGAGGACTGAACTGATGCTTCAGTGTTGATTTCCACAGCATCCCGGAGCACCTCGTCAAAAGTATAACCTGGCAGACCTTTCAAGCCGTCAATTTCTGTCACAAACAAAAAGTGAGTGAGTGCACTGTTTTCTTCTCCTCTTATTCCTTGTGCAGTCCATCCTCCAGTTGTCAAAGCCTTTCCCTCAGCTTGTTTTTCAAATTCCTCTGTGCTCTCCTCCCTTCTCCAACTCCCACAGACCCCTCTGCTTTATGGCTCTTTTTTAAAGCAAGGATTCTTTCCCCTTGGCCGACCAGCAGTTAATGTATCACCTAGACACAACAAATGCTACAAGGGCCCCTGTATAACAGAGTGCCATAAAGTCCAGAAAGCACCTTTGGCCTCAATGTTTTCTCACACGCTGCAACTTTACTCTCCATAACTTTGAGTTGTAGAAATCTTTTAAAGATCATCTGGTGATGGGAAGCTGCTCTCTGTGTCTTTGCAGTGTATTCACAGAGACGTCAAGCCAGAAAACATCCTCATTACCAAACACCAAGTCATCAAACTCTGTGACTTCGGCTTTGCCAGGATTCTCAGTAAGTTTCCCGACTTCTCAACAATCGGTAAAATGTTGCTACTGCCACTTAGTGGTGGTTAGAGATCATTTTCCGTGAGGTCAGGGTGAACATTGAAAACAAACCTTTGAGTCGTTCTGCAACTATTGCAAGATAGTCAACTTGACAAGGTGTTTCTTAACTAAGTGAAGTGATCATGCATTCCACATTTTTATGGTCATTTCTGGACTTAGTTCACAGTTCTCACATTCGTTGAAAAAAAGGTATTAACATGAAGTGGTTTAAAGCTCAAGTTACCCTCAAGCTGTTATATCCAGTTGTGTAATACTTGGGATTATTCATTCAAATAAGGTAAATATTAAATAAGATAGCACAAAACATTTTTGCTGATTGCAGTCAGTCTTATCCGTGACGCTAGAGGGTTAATGTTGCACAGATTTAGGCACATTTTTCAGTCCTATTAACACAAAAAATTACTTTTTGTGTTTTCAGCGGGCCCGTGTGACTACTACACAGACTACGTGGCGACTCGCTGGTATCGGGCCCCGGAGCTGCTGGTGGGGGACACTCAGTATGGTCCCCCGGTGGATGTGTGGGCGATCGGGTGTGTGTTTGCAGAGCTGCTCTCGGGGATTCCTCTGTGGCCCGGGAAGTCCGACATGGACCAGCTTTACCTGATCAGGAAGACTCTTGGTGAGACCCGTCTGCTGCTGGCCTGGACCTGTGGGAGGCTTAGATGTAGTAACACAGAAATGTTGTCTTTAAATAAAAGACACACTTTTATGACCCCCTTTAGGTTTAGGACGTTTTAATTTTACTGCAAAATCATATGATTTGATTTGAAAAGACAAATAAGCAGCAGTTGCCACGATTTGCTTCTTTATTATTAGAACTCATCAGTGACGACTCAGACAGCTGAATTTTCTCACTGACGAGCGCTTAATAAAACTCCAAATTTGGATTGGCTGTAATTGGCTTGCATGTGTGGAACATCTCCTGCAGCGAGATTCCATCCAACAGGCTGAATCTGTTATAGGAATGCAAAGCTTGAATTCACGACGGCCAACAAATACTGTTTTCCAAACTCTTTTGCAACCATAAAAACAGGCACAACCATATAGTGATGAATATCTTTTGTCCTAATTCAACCACACATAACAGGGAGACTCGTCTGAGCTGATCATGGGAAACAGACAATAAGACGTGATAATATAACAGATTTTAACAACAGTGCTCATTCAAGTCTCATTTTCTTAATAGTTAAAGTAAATTTTTGACTCTTTGTAAATAATTCATTGGCTAAGAATACCAGGCTATTCATACACTGAGTGGTTGGTAAGTCTATGGATAGTTTAATTTTCAGATCATTCTTCCTGAATATGTTTGAATAGAATAAAATAAGATTTTAAAAAGCAAACAGTTTCCCACTATTTGTATCTGCAAAAATGTTTGGGATGTTGCCTGCACACTTTTTTGCATGAATAGGAAAAACAACATATGTTGTTTTTGCCCAACAGATGTGACTGAACTTGACAACTTCGGTTTCTTTCTCTTCCTGCAGGAGATCTGATCCCTCGACATCAGCAGGTTTTCAGCAACAACCAGTTCTTCTGTGGAGTTTCCATCCCTGAGCCTCCAGAGATGGTGAGGGTCCCACCTGGCTGCATCAGATTACATTTATTTAACTTTCAGTTTTTAGAACCTTTAGCCAGAAAGTATCAAATCTAAAGTTCACTGATTTGCTTCATTATGTTGGGTTTTTGTAGGAACCTTTGGAACTAAAATATCCAAATCTCTCACATCAAACCCTGAGCCTCATGAAGGTAAAAAGGCTGTTTTAAGCCTCATATCCCAATATGGAAACAATGCCTTCATGTGTAATTTTTTTTCACTTAATTATGTAGTGCTGTCTGAGAATGGACCCGTCTGAGCGGCTGACCTGTGAGCAGCTCCTGCGGCACCCTTACTTCCACAGTATGAGAGAAAAAAGCGAGAGCACATCTCGTGAGCAGGATCGGCCCAACTACAAGAGGACACGGTTACCTCGGAGACACCTTCCCCCTGGGGTGAGCAATGAGAATAAGATTCCCACCAGTTATTGTGAGAAGTGGAAAAAAAAAACATCATGCTGTCTTTTAATCTTCCTGGAAATGTAATAAATTTTATCGCAGACTCTTTACTTTTTTATATACACGGTGTGCAGTGCTAAAGAAATTACAACTCATTACTTAATTTACAGATAAGTTAGTCAAATTATTGGTTAAAAAAATGAAATATAGATATACGTAATCTATCCAGCACCTTGCAAAGGTATTCATAATCACTAAACTTGATGTTTTTGAGTTAAAAATCACAAGCTGGAATGTAGTATACTGGGATTTGATAGATGCACAGAACTTTAAAGTGGAATGAAAATGATCCATGATTTTCAGCTTAATTCACCAACAAACATCTGAAAAGTGCAGCATGCATAATGTATTCAACCCCATATACTCTGATACAACTAAATAAAACCCGAGAGGTTCGTAAGAGAACATTAGAGAACAAACAGGATCATGACCATGCAAGGAATTCATTATTGGTGAAAGCAGCAAATGGTAACTCTGAAGGAGCTGCAGAGATCGACAGCTCAGGTGGGAGAATCTGTTGACAGGACAACAGTTAATCTTTTACTCCATATAACTGGCCTATATAAAAGTCTTTATTAAAGGAAAGCCATAACAATGTTTGCGGTTAGCTGTGTCTTCTAAATGGCTTATGGCAAACATGTAGAAGAGGATGCTCCGGTCAGATGAGACCACGGTTAAACATTTTGGCCTCTAGCTTTCTGGAGACCTAACATTGCACATCATTCTGAACATGCCATCCTCATGTTGAAACATGGACGTGGCTGCATCATGCTGTGTTTCTTCAGCAGGGACCAGAAAGCTGGTCAGACTTGCGGAACTTAAATACAGGACAATTCTGAAAGGAAACCTGTAGAAGGCTGCAAAAGTGGAGACTGTAGCAGAGGTTCATCTTCCAGCAGGAAGATGACCCTAAACACGCAGCCTGAGCTCTAAGACTTGAATCGGTTGCTGTTTACAAATGCTCTAAAAAAATGTGACTGAGCTCAACCTATTGCAAAAAAAATGGTCAAAAGGTTTGGTCTCCAGATGCCAAAAACTGTTTTAGATATTTCAAGACTTCAAATGCTATACCACAGTTGTAAAAAGGTTAGAAAACCACATCTCATTTTCCTTTCAGATCTCAATCTTACATTACTTTGTTAGATCATTTAAAATTCTGAAACAAAATTGTAATTTCTGCCTGTAACATCACAAAAGACGGAAAGGTTTGAATATTTTATATTTTAAATTATTTATATTTAGAAAATTATTGATTAGTAAATTGTATCTAAAATTATATTTTATTACTCTCCAGTATTTGCCACAGTTGACCAGCAGCAGCATCTTTCCAGCTCTGGACAACAAGAAGTACTACAACAACCTGCGCAAGTTCAACTACCACCTCCCAAACATCTAAAGGATCCTGATCAGAAGTGAAGATGGACGCCTGCATTTTCTGAACCACTCAGGACATAAAGCAAGAGTCTTATAGACTGTAGTTTCCTAGCATAAAAAACCAGATCCACAACTTTTTACCACGTTTTGTTCCTCATGATGCATACTGGGTGTCTCTTATTCTATGCACTAAACCCAGCGTGTACCGTTGGATGTGTCGGTTTATGTATGTTTTGCCAGCTTTTTAAGCTGATATTTTAAGACAAAGAAGAGCGTCATGCTGTTTTGCTTGTTGTTAGAGTTGACTGAGGGTAAAACTATAATGGACTGCCTTGCCCCGTTTGCCAAATGTTTTTTTTTTAATAATACGATGGACTTTCTTAAAAAGTGGCTTTTTTTTGGTAGCAACTTTAATCTCTTAGTAAGTTATATTGTAGGATAAAAACTTTAATCAGTTCTAAAAAATATTTATTGACGTCAGTGAATACAGCTGCAAGCGTTCCTGCTACTAGCGTTCGTTAGTTTTCGTACTCATCTTCTGTATCCCTGGAACTTTCGTGCTATGGAGGATTTCAGCAAAATGCCAAAGTATTCTAAATAAGAAATTAAAAATGACAAAAAATTGCAGGAAAACCTTAAATAAACTTGGAAATGTCAGTGAAAACTGTCTAAACTGCTGTTTTTTGAGTGGTTGGTTTAAAGCTCAAGAACACTACACAAAGCCAGACATCCATGTGAACAACAAACAGCACAAATAATTAAAACTGTTCTCTAATTGGTGTCTTTTACTCTGACAATCATTTCTTTTCTTTCGGAACAACCAAATACATTCATGTTTTAGAACCAGAACTGCTCTTGAATCAGTCCAGATCCAGTGCTATGTCCAGACGTGGGAGTGCCCTCTGCAGCCTGTCAACTGTGGTTTGCTTGTCTTTGATACCAGGGAGATCACTCAGAAACAGATACTCCAAGTGCCTGAAGGGAAGTAATGCTTTATTAATGCCTTCTCTATAATACTGATTTTATTTACCAATTTAATAAATAAACACTGATCTTTGCAAGTGGTTTTAGCATTTACACTTTACCTAGCCACTAACCTGAGTGTGTGGAGTGCAAGAACACCCTTGTCAGTCACATTTCCACATGACACCACCTCCATCATGTAGAGACTGGCCTGCAGGTTCTCTATTGAACTCAACCTTTCCAGGCAGACGTCCTCGATGTAGATACACTTGTTGAATTTAATTTCCTCCACATATTTCAAGCCATCTAAGACAAGAAAAGACAAATGAACAATTATTAAATTTCCTAAAAGAAAATGCAGCGTTGCCTTTCTGTTGTGTAAAAGGCTTGCAGAGTAACTTGGAGATAACTTTTGAAGGAAATTAAAACGAGCAATGGATGATTGTGAAAGAAGAGAGTAGAACATTCTCTGCACCGACCCAGGTGGTCGAACCCTTTGTACATGATGCAGGATTCGGTAGCATCGATTGCCTGGATCTTGTATCTGCCAAGAGGCCCCGTTGGCAGTCCGTTGTAGTCATGATGCCAGCGGTCAAAACCTTCAAACCTCACTTTGGCACCACATCTCAGCAGCCACTCTGCGGCAGCTCTGTCTGGACCAACCGCCTTGATCCTCTCATAGTCCACCCTGAATAAGAACAAACAAATGGTCAATGTAAAGTACATACTGACGGCATGAAATCAGACATGTTTGGTCTAACGAGAATAGGTCCTTTAAAAGGAAATAAAACGGAGCTACTTTGATTTATGGAGATTGAAGATGAATCAAACTGCAGCCAATGTCCAAAGAAAACCTGACACACCATAAGCTCTGGAGAACACCAGACCACTTTAAATAGCAAATCAAATGTACTCGTTCTCGTCGTCTTCCGCTTATCCAGGACCGAGTCGCAGGGGCAGCAGAGACACCCAGACGTCCCTCTCCCCAGACACCTCCTCCAGCTCCTCCGGGGGGAGCCCAAGGCCAGCCGAGATATAGTCATAGTCCCTCCAGCGTGTCCTGGGCCGTCCCCCTAGGCCTCCTCCCGGTGGGACGTGCCTGGAACACTTCCCGAGGAAGGCGTCCAGGAGGCATCCGGTATAAATGCCCGAGCCACCTCAACTGGCTCCTCTCGAAGTGGAGGAGCAGTGGCTCTACTCAGAGCCCCTCCCGGATGGCCGAGCTCCTCACCCTCTCTCTAAGGGAGCGCCCGGCCACCCTACGGAGGAAGCTCATTTCAGCCGCTTGTATCCGGGATCTCGTTCTTTCGGTCATGACCCAAAGTTCATGGCCATAGGTGAGGGTAAGAACGTAGACCGACCGGTAAATCGAGAGCTTCGCTTTTCGGCTCAGCTCTCTCTTCACCACAACGGACCCGCAGAGTGCCCCCATCACTGCGGCAGCCGCACCGATCCATTCTTCCCTCACTCGTGCACAAGACCCCGAGATACTTGAACTCCTCCATTTGAGGCAGGAACTCCCCTCCAACCTGAAGAGGACAAGCCACCCTTTCCGGTCGAGTACCATGGCCTCGGACTTGGAGGAGCTGATCTTCATCCCAGCCGCTTCACACTCGGTTGCGAACCGCCCCAGTGCATGCTGTAGGTCTTGGCTAGAGGGGGCCAGCAGGACCACGTCATCTGCAAAAAGAAGAGACGAAATCCACTGGTCCCCAAACCAGACTCCCTCCGGCCCTTGGCTGCGTCTAGAAATCCTGTACATAAAAGTTATGAACAGGACCGGTGACAAAGGGCAGCCCTGCTGGAGTCCAACATGCACCGGGAACAGGTCCGACTTAGTGCCGGCAATGTGGACCACACTCCTGCTCCGCTTGCACAGGGACCGGATGGCCCCTAATAAAGGGCACCCGATTCCATACTCCTGGAACACCCCCCACAGGGCACCACGAGGGACACAGTCGTATGCTTCCTCCAGGTCCACAAAACACATGTGGACCGGTTGGGCAAACTCCCATGAACCCTCAAGTACCCTGTAGAGGGTATAGAGCTGGTCCAGTGTTCCACGGCCGGGACGAAAACCACACTGCTCCTCCTGAAGCCGAGGTTCGACTATCGGCCGGACTCTCCTCTCCAATACCCTGGCGTAGGCCTTACCAGGGAGGCTGAGGAGTGTGATCCCCCTGTAGTTGGAACACACCCTCCGGTCACCTTTCTTATGAAGAGGGACCACCAGCCCAGTCTGCCAGTCCAGCGGCACTGTCCCCGACCGCCACGCAATGTTGAAGAGGTGTGTCAACCATGACAGCCCCACAACATCCAGAGATTTGAGGTACTCAGGGCGGATCTCATCCACACCCGAAGCCCTGCCACCGCGGAGCTTTTTAACCACCTCGGTGACTTCAGCCTGGGTGATGAAAGAGTCCAACCCCGAGTCCCCAGCCTCTGTTTCCACCAGGGAATTCTTGATGGCAGGATTGAGGAGATCTTTGAAGTACTCCTTCCATCCCCTGATAATGTCCCCAGTCGAGGTCAGCAGCCTCCCACCCCCAATGTAAACAGTGTTGGCGAAGCCCTGCTTCCTCCTCCTGAGGCACCGGACGGTTTGCCAGAATCGCTTCGTGGCCAACCGGTAGTCCTTCTCCACGGCCTCACCGAACTCCTCCCAGGCCCGAGTTTTTGCCTCTGCCAAAGCCCGGGCCGTGGCACGCTTGGCCTCACAATACCCGTCAGCTGCCTCAGGAGTCCCACAAGCCAACCACAGCCGGTAGGACTCCTTCTTCAGCTTGACAGCGTCCCTTACTCCACCACTGGATTCTGGGATTTCCGTCGCGACAGGTACCGCAGACCTTACGGCCGCAGCTACGTGGAGCAGCATCGACAATAGATGCGGAGAACATGGTCCACTCAGACTCTGTCTCCAACATCCCCCGGAATCTGGTCAAAGTTCTCCCGGAGGTGGGAGTTCAATACATTCCTGGCCGAGGGCTCCGCCAGACTTTCCCAGCAGACCCTCATTATGCACTTTGGCCTGCCAAGTCTGTCCGGCTTTCTCCTCCTCCAGCGGATCCAACTCACCACCAGGTGGTGATCAGTGGACAGCTCAGCCCCTCTCTTCACCCGAGTGTCCAAAACATGCGGCCAAAGGTCTAATGATACGACAACAAAGTCGATCATTGACCTCCTGCCTAGGGTGTCCTGGTGCAAAGTGTACTGATGGACACCCTTATGTTTGAACATGGTGTTCATTATGGACAACCCATGACTAGCACAGAAGTCCAATAACAAAGCACCACTTGGATTCAGATCGGGAAGGCCATTCCTCCCGATCACGCCTCTTCAGGTGTCACTGTCGTTTCCCACGTAGGCGTTGAAGTCCCCCAGCAGAATAATGGGGGGCCCGGGAGGGGCACTATCCAGCACCCCCGACAGGGACGCCAAGAAGGCCGGGTACTCTGCACTACCGCTCGGCCCGTAGGCCGAAACGACAGTCAGAGACCTGTACCCAACCCGAAGGTGCAGGGATGCGACCCTCTCGTCGACTATTAGAGATATCGACTATTTCTAGTTGATATCTCTCGACCCCCCCCCCAGCAAGGTGACATTCCACGTCCCTAGAGCCAGCCTAAGCATCCGGGGATCGGGGTGCTGAGGTCTCCACCTTCGTCCGCCGCCCAATCCTCTTTGGACCGGTCCCTCACGGTTCCTCCTGCAGGTTGTGGGCTCACTGGGGGATAGCCTCGCGTCTCCCGTTCGGAGCAACCCGGCCACCAGGGGCTCTCCGGCGAGTCCCGACCCCAGGCCTGGTTCCAGGGTGGGCCGGGCGAAGTCACGTGCCTCGATGTACTAGTCCTCATGAAGGATTCTTGAACCACTCTTTGTCTGACCCGTCACCTAGAGCCTGTTTGCCATGGGAGACCCTACCAGGGGCATTTAAGCCCCAGACTAGAGGCTGACATTTTTTCGGGAATCCCATGGGTCACGGGATTCCCATGGGAATCCCGTGGGACGGGAGACAGCATTAGTAAAGATCACGTGATTGGGACGCTACAGGATAAAAAATGAACGGGAGCAGACGGGAGCGGGAGCTGACCAATAGGAGGGAAAATAAACTAGGATCAATTGTCTTTGGAAATGTAAAACTGAGACTTTGTTATAAACTTTAAGAAAAAAAAACTTGGCTCGACACCGCCATTGTGTAGTTTTTTTCCAAGAAGCATATACTATAATGCGAGTCAAACGAACTACACGACCCACAAGCCAACAGTGCTTCTGATCGACGTTTTCCACCTGCGTTCAGAATGGAGGGAGCAAACGCAGGTGGAGAACTGGATGTGGTAAAATTGGATTTGCAACATAAAGCAGACACATCTAAAACTTGCAGGGAAGGGGTCCCTGAGGACCGGGGCTGTGAACCATTCAGGTACAGTTTCTAAATTGTGAAGGTAATGCCTTTTGCCCTTTTGTTCACCAAGTACAGTTCTCTTGCTAGGTGCATTTTTCTTTCGTTTCAGCAATTTGAAACATAAAAGTAATGTCATTGTTCAAAGGAAGAATCACTTAATAAATGAGTAAAATACAACTATGTACATTTTGTTTATTCAGCTAAGATAGTTATGGTCTGTTTCCTTGTTTAATATTTTATTATTTCTTCATTATTATTCTTTATACTTTAACTGGACTTTACTACAGCTAAAAACAGGGACCTAACTGGTCCTTCAAACAAAGAAATTGCCAAAAGACTAACTGAAGAAAACAAAAATGGGAGTGGCACGGGAGTGGGAGTCGTTCTAAATGGGAGCGGGATGGGAGTGGGAGTCAATTTACCAGGAGTGGGATGGGACAGGATTTTTTTTTTTATGCTGGCCCGGGATTGGGATGGGACAAGACATTTTTCTGTGGGAGCGGGATGGGACAGGAGAGAAAATCTACTCCCGTTTCACCCTCTACCCCAGACAACATAGCCTCCAGGATCATTCGAGCACTCAAAACCCTCCACCATGATAAGGTGGCAGTTCAAGGAGGGGCAAATCAAATGTCTGGCTCTTAATTCACATTTTAACTGAATAGGTCAGTCCATAATATTACATCTAAAACCCCTTAACACAATATATAATATGCAAACGTTAAGATGTCTAAAAATCCTTAAACTTAATTTCTCTTCCTTTCAGTACCATAATCTGATGCTGAAAGGTTTGAAAAATCCAACCTTTAATTGGAGTACATCTATTACTGAGTAAATGAAAATTATTTTTTTAATAATTTAAAAAAGTTATTTTAGCAAATCTCTAGCAGCATGATTACGTACCCCTAACTATATCTTTAAAATAAATGTATTTGAAGCATTTTAAATTCCAATTTTGTATAATTATGTAATTAGTCATTTGTTTCTCTAGGGTGTACATATGATGTGACACACATGTCCAATTTCTCTTAGCCAGTGGCCACTATGCTTTCATTGCCACCACATGCAGTGAGCAGGAAAATCACCAAAGCTCACTATCACAATTTGAAAAGTAATGCAAAGAGTGACATCTTGAGGTCACCGGGTCTCCATGACAACCATTAAACGCTATACTACAACTATACTACAACCGGATTGGTGCCAGGAAAAAGGGCTTTCCTGTCCTACCATCACAAATCTAAAACATGTCGTTTGCTAAACTCTAATTAGACTTTAACTGGAACCATTTGCTTCGGTCAGACACTAAGAGATGTTTTCCACCAGCAAACATCCCAGGTGTTGGTCGTTTTGGGTCTTTTCGCGTGATTATATTTCAGAACATAAGGCTAAATTAAGAGAGAAATGTTTTAACAGACACAAAAACAACCTTCTCCCATGGTCATATCGCTCTCCAAACCTACGACCTAAAGGGATGCCAATAATTTTGCCACCATTATTACTTAACATGGAATCATAAACCCACTGTGATTACATGCTCCACAATTAACTTTTAGTTTTTTAAGGAAAACTAAAAGTTACCTGTGGAAGTGTTGCATTGCATCAGGCCCATAGCATACTTGGCTGTTGCCTTTCGTTATAACTCTGAGGTTTTCGAGTAATCTCACTTGTTAAAAACAGCATTAAGCCAACCCCAGAAGTGTCTGCGGCTCCCCTCCCTCTGCCTCGCCACAGACTGCACTGTCCGCCACAACAGCCCCATAACCGTGAGCTGCAAAATAAACACAGAGTTGAACAATTATTAGCTCTACGGCTGAGTAAGAATAGAAGCGGAACGAGATGTTTATCAAAAAAGAAAAAAAACAACTGTCTCACCTGTCCTCTAAAAGCACAGGTTACTGTTTACATTTCAAACGCCTCCATTTCTGTTGCATTTGACCTCAATATGTACCAAAAACGTGCACTCCTATAGGCTAAACCTATCTGCGTCAGTACGGATCAAACCCGCCAGAGGCGTGGCCACGTCATGACGTTCACTCACGGGACAGAGGCAGCGACGTAAATGGCTAGCTGCGAAAACAAAAGAACCAAACGGAGAACTAAAGCCCAGAAAGTCAGTCTGGCTGCTGCACCATGAAGGAAAAACTGTGAGCTGCTTTTCAAAGTAGTAACAATGATGGGAATACGGAGAGGGGCGTTGTTAAAGGCAGTGAATGCAGCGCAGCCGAAGCTGCTAAAGGACACCGCAAGCAGACAGCTCCACAGGTAAAGCTGACAGAGAGCGGACTTGTTTAGAGGAGAAGACTCGTTTTTCATGCTTCGACTTTGAGAATGTTAGATTTAAGCAAATAATCCAGTCAGGCTGAACGCGGAGCATTTCATTCACAGTAGCCTACTTACAGAGAACCAGACTTCTGAGAAGTTTCTGTTTTCTCTGTAAAGTTTGGTGCACACTTGTTCAAACTTTCAAGACGTTATTGTGCATTAGTGAGCATGTCTGATCTGTCTATTATAATCTCTTTTAACTTTTATTTGTTTGCATATATTCTTAATGTTAACTATATTTGTCTTTCCACGCTGCTTCAAGTAAAACATAATAATATTGAATAAGAAATCATGAACGTACTTCCTGAAGTGATACCACCTGGAGGTCATGACCCTGAGCCCTGTTGCAGATTAGTTCACAGATAACATTCAACTACAGCCAGTCAGGCTTGGAAGAGCTCAGACTGTTTCTGTGGTTTCACAAAAGGATTTTGGACCCAAAAATCTTTCAGCAAAATCTCCTTGAAATATTGTCATTTTAGCTTGTTGTTTAAAGGGTTAATAAATGATCACGCTTTTATGAGTCCAGACAGAAGCATTGAT
Source organism: Crenichthys baileyi (assembly GCA_036173005.1). Lineage (NCBI taxonomy): Eukaryota > Metazoa > Chordata > Actinopteri > Cyprinodontiformes > Goodeidae > Crenichthys > Crenichthys baileyi. The sequence goes on from JAHHUM010000594.1 coordinate 996,361, forward strand.
CTCCATTTTCTCTGTGTGTGTTTAGTGTTTATGCTTGTTAATTTCCATGTTGGCACATGATGTACAGCGCATGCAAAAGTGTTTACATCCCCTTGATACATTAAAATATATTGAGAACTACAATTCTCAATGTATTTTAATGAGATTTTATGTGATAGACCAACACAAAGTTGTGCATAATTGTAAAAATTATACATGGTTTTTAAAATCTTTTTTAAAATAAGCATCTGGAAAGATGCCCAAAAAGTATGTCAGTTTTCTGTAGAGCTACCCGTAGCTGTAGTTACAGCTACAGGTCATCTGGGGAGTATATGTTTGCCAGCTTTGCACATCTAGACACCGAAATTCTTTCCCAAAATAGCTAAACTCTGTCCGATTGGATGCAGAGCGTCATTATACGTAAATCTTTATATCCTTCCACAGATTATTTGACCTTTACAGGGCCATTCTACTAAATTAATATGCATTGAGCTAAACCATTGCATTTCAGCTCTGGCTGTTTGTTTAGGGTCGTTTTCCTGCTGTAAGGTGAACCCTGGGGCCGACTCGGATCTTTTGCAAGCCTGTAACAAATTTTCTTCCTCTTTTGCCCTGTATTCAGCTCCATTATCTTATCAGCTCTGACAATTTTCCATGTTTTTGCTGAAAAAAGCATCACCATAGCATGATACTGCCACCCCCATGTTTTACAGTAGGGATTATGTATTTACGATGATGTGCAGTGTTGGTTTTTCATCACATACAGCGTTTTGCATGTTGGACAAAAAGATCCATTTTGCGTTCATCTGACCAGAGGACCTTCTTCAGCATGTTTGTTGCATCCTTTGCATGGCTTATGGCAAACTGCAGATCAAGAAGAGTCAGGGAATTTACTCGTCCGATAATAGTTTTTTGCATAGCTGATATTCTGTGTAGCTCCACACTGACTGTTGACTCCAGCATCTGTGGTCAGGATTTCCCATGCAGTTAAGTTTCAAAGGTCTCTTGGTCGTAAAGCCATGCCCAGTTACACATTGAAGCACTGAGTCAAATATTAGGCTCCACTTTCTTCCTTGCCCCGTTGAGTTGCAGTGGGAATTTGAACTGTGGCCTATGTGTTTCAGCACATATGATGTGGCCATTGTCGGTGGTGGCATTGTGGGCCTGGCCTCAGCCAGAGAGCTAAATCTAAGACATCCGTCGCTCACCTTCGTCCTGCTAGAGAAAGAGAAAGAACTTGGTAGGTTGGGTTTTTAGTGTTTTTATTAAAAAAATGAAACTGTGCAATGATTTTGAATTTATAAGACTTGACCCACTTGGGTTATTCTTTAAAGGCATGATACATTCTGCAAAGCAGAGCCAAGGAAGTATAGAAAATGTATGAAAACAGATCTGCATGAATATTTCTGAAGTTATGAATAATGACTTTAGGCAAAGCCTCACATTCTTATTTCTACTTTTCTATCAATCTCTGTGTTCTACCAGCCGTACACCAGAGTGGGCACAACAGTGGAGTCATCCACAGTGGGATCTACTACACCCCGGGCTCGCTGAAGGCTCGACTGTGTGTCCGAGGAGCAACTTTAGCATACGAGTACTGCGAGAAGAAAGGGATTCCTTATAAGAGATGTGGAAAAGTGGGTTTTAATTCGATATGGTTTGTTGTAAAGGCTTTTTATTTCAGATGATGCACTCAAGGGCGTCAGCTGACACACATCTGTGCCCCCCCACACACCCACCACCACCATCTCGATACAAGAACTCTTCAAGTGCACCATTAAAGTCCAAAAACCGATGACATTTGTGCTCATGATTAGTGGATATAAACCTCTGATCAGCACTGTACATCTTATTGAAATGTTTCATTGTAAAGGTTTTAACTTGGATGCTGACAGTTAGCTTTTCCTAACAGCTAATCGTTGCTGTGGAGCAGGAAGAGATTCCCAGACTAAAATCTCTGTACGAACGTGGGTTGAAGAACAACGTGCGGGACCTCAGCATTGTTGACGCCAAGGGGATTCGAGAGCGAGAGCCCTACTGCAGGGTGAAAGATTATTTTTCTTTTTCTTTTTTAAATTGAGGGAAAAACATGAGAGGAGAGGTTAACGTAATGTCGTGTCTTCAGGGGATAATGGCCTTGGATTCACCCTACACTGGGATTGTGGACTGGCGGATGGTGGCTCTCAGGTATGGCAAAGACTTTGAGGAGGCAGGCGGCACAGTGGTTACTGAGTTTGAGGTCAGTGATATTGCCATGGTCAAAGAGAGCCCAGCTGGGAACCCTGAAGGTCAGGAACATATTAAAAATCACTGTTGTGAGTTTATAAAATATGTGGTTATTGTTGTTTCTCCAGTGTTCCCATTTGCATCTTTTTCTCTTTTCATTTTCAGGAATGAAATATCCCATTGCAATAAGAGATAATAAGGTAAATGTGGTCAAATTACAGAAAAGTTTCACAACATTTGTGCCTTCTGATGTTTCTTAGTTTTGCACTTGACCATTTTTACAGGGTAATGAAGTGCAGTGTCGTTATGTCCTGACCTGTGGGGGCCTGTACTCAGATCGACTGTCGCAGATATCTGGATGCAGTCCGGAACCGAGGATCGTCCCCTTCAGAGGAGATTATTTGGTCTTGAAACCAGATAAACACTACCTGGTCAAAGGAAACATCTACCCTGTAAGTCTGGACACAGTAGGTGTGTTTTGACTGCAGGAACCTTTTCCAGGAACCCCGGTAATGTTCTATGGCACGTGTTGTTGCCACTGCAGGAACCAGGGCCAGTTCAGATTGCTAGGCTAAAAATGTGCCATAATAAACTGCCCTGGTAGGGAGGTGGTCTGTTTGCTATCTACCCTGATCTTCAGGTGGGGTTTTGTGTTGGGAGGGTGCCAAACATTTCTTACTGAATCAAAATTCTCAGCTTTTAGTTTTTTTATATCCAAATTTAAAATACTCTATATTCACAAGTTATATTTTCCATTAAAATAAAACAATATAACAGGAGTGAATGTTATTAGTTTGCAAAAAGAAGAAAAAACATTTAAACCTCATTACTTACCTTATATATAAACAGGTGTTTTACAGTGGTTAAATTCAAAAACAAAAAAATCACCTAACCTGAGTGTGAATTTTAAAATAAATGAATTAAAAAGGTGCAGACTTTTGCTTTTAATATCGGTGGAGGTAGAGAGAGTAACATTTTCATGAAAGCAATGTTTAGGGATTTTAAACTGGTCATGTTAGAATGTTTTACAGCTTTTATTTTCTGACATACAAAGAAAAACCACCTTCGCCCCTCCCTCCCATTAGAAGGACACTTTTATCGATTTTGGGTTTGAAACCAGAAACCAGGCATGCTTGTGTTGCTGCATTGGCTCTTTTTGAAAACCTCGTGCAGGACTTAATTATTAAAAATCTGTAAACGTGACAAACACCCTTTGACCTTGAAGTGATTTTAGTTCTGTTTCAAAGTATAACCTCTAGGAAATTATCACAAGCTTTGGTTGTGGAACCCTGAGTTGGAATCTCTTTAGTGTGAATGAACACAAAAATCTGCATCAGCAAAATCTTTTTAAGTTTATTTCAGATGCACCTTTTCAACAACGATTGTAGTGACTTCACATCATTTTTTCATAGAGATTACACTTTATAAACTATCTTTTGGTGTTGTATTGTTGAAAATAACCTCTGGAACAAGATTTTGGTCTGTTTTTTTATGTATTCAGAGCAGCACCCCTTGAGCATGAGGAGTGACCCTCTCAGCATCAGTAAATTTAATTTACATAAACAGCCTTGTTCTGTATCCCATTGCAGAAATACACACAAGAAACTGCTAGATAACATTAGAAAGTTCTAAAATAATTTTCCAGGTGGAAAAGTCAAAACATGAAAAATATTGTTCTTAAAAAACATTGAGAGCGGTGTACATTTGTACAGTACTAGTATAGAGTTCAGTTTTTTCAAAAACTGTTTGGTTTCCACTTTTTAAGATAATCTAAAGCAGGTAAAATCTTTGTGGGAAATACAATGACAGGTTGAAAACATTGCAGTAATCCTTGTTGTACAAGACTATAGCTAATTTAAAAGGCATTTTTGGAATTATATCTTATTTATAACAAACTTTAGATTGAAAAAAAACGTGAGAATGGGCAAAATCCTTAAATTTAGAAATTACAGTAACTCAGCTTCCCAGTTCCCAAAAACTCACAAAGGGTTTTAAAAGGAAATAAATGTATGCTGCGGCCAATATGGCCCTAATACAAGCAATTTAAGGCTGATTAGGCCAACAAATCTTACCAGGTCATATGTTAAAAAAAAGCAGCAGTGTTAGCTTTGTTTTACTTTTAAAATCCAGTTTTTCAGTCTGTTAGTGAGATTTCAGCTGTACCTAATTAGCATCTCATTTAGGTTCCTGACCCTCGTTTTCCATTCCTTGGTGTTCACTTCACCCCGAGGATGGATGGAAGTGTTTGGCTAGGCCCCAATGCAGTCCTTGCATTTAAAAGGGAGGGGTACCACCTATATGACTTCAACGCTCAAGACTTTGCAGATGCACTTTCCTTTAGGTATGTTGTTGAAAATCTCTTGGAAGATTGCAGCTTCAAACTAAATGCATGTGGTATTTAAAGCTGAATATTTTTCTTTTTTTTTCTTTCTTTTTATTGACAGAGGCCTTCAGAAGCTTATATTTAGGAATGTAACTTATGGGATCGGGGAAATGTACAGAGGAGTTTTCCTTGGTGCGCAGATTAAAATTCTGCAGAAGTATATTCCTGAACTCTCTCTAAGCGATGTGCTCAGGTAGTAAAAAAATTACTTTATACGTTTGCTCTGTTTTGGCAATTTTTGCTAACCCATGTCTCTTCCTGGCCAGAGGTCCAACGGGGGTCCGAGCTCAGGCCCTCGACCGTGACGGGAACCTTGTGGATGACTTTGTCTTCGACGGCGGTGTCGGAGATTTGGGCAGTCGGGTGCTCCATGTGCGCAACGCTCCCTCCCCGGCTGCTACCTCCTCCCTCTCCATTGCTGAAATGATTGCAGATGAGGTGGAGAGTCGCTTCACGCTGTAGGTGATCAGTGTGAGGAAACTGGAAAAGCTGCAGAAATCCAGGCTGAAGTCACCAATTCAAACTTTATGCATCACAGAGCCTATTGATTTAATGTCAGGTCTTAATTTTGACTTCTTTTTTGAGGCTTTTCTCACTGAAGTACTAAAACAAGCTACAAACATGTTTACTCTTTCACATCACTGTAAAAACCCATTTTATCCTCCACACAACCTTCTGGAGACAAGATGCATCATGGGTTAAAAGTAGCAACCATGTTGAACATGAAACAAGAAATTATTTTCTAACTTTGTTTAGAGCATTAACATCCAGATTTTACAGAGAATGTGGACATGCCTTTTTAAATCAGGTGTTTCTTCTAGTTAACCTGTGGTGCTGATATACTTTTTTTTAGCTAATTGTTGACTTGAGTATGTTTAAGTAATAAAGCATCTCAGGCAGCACATTTGTTTGCACAAAAATGCACAATTTATAGGGAAAGGATGTTTTTTTTTCTTTGTTTTCAGTGGTTTTGACTTTCTACATGATACCAAACCTATATTTTGCTTTTTAACCTTTAGATTTTTTTTTTGTCGGTTGAAACTGTGATCTTCTTTGAATTTGCCTTATTTTAAGTTGCCTCGGAGAATTCACTCACTGCTGTAACTATTCAAAAAATCTCAGTGTTATTTTATTTACTTACTGACAAATGAATACTTAAGTATTTTTAAAGAAGATATATTTTTTAACTGAACGTGCATGAATTTTGAGCCATTGTCATCTTTGTAAAGTACTGCATCCTTGACATGCTAATAATGCGGTACTAATAAAGGCATTGGGGAATATATACAAAATGCAAAGAGATTAAAAGAAGTATTTTCAAAAGATCAACTTTAACTTAATGCAAAAAATTTGGATAGGGGCACTGAAGAAAAATGCTTAATTCTCTTTTGCGTGTTTTTGGGTTGATGACATCACAAGGGACACAAGAATTGAGGTGATCAGCTAGCATTGGTTAGCATTACGGCAGAGGAGTTAGGTTTGACAGAGTTTAGCGTGAAGCATTCAGGTTCCATTTGAGCTGCAATGGGCTGAACCTGATATGTTTGAGCCAGAGTTTGACTCCGATCAACCCTCAGCTGTGATGCTGGCATGGATGGTGAAACAGAAGCAAACCATGATGAGAACCGTGACTGTCTTCATAACTGTAACTGGTACAAATGTTTATTTTCCTGGTTGATATTTTCTGTCTGATTTGTTGACATACAAATTCTCATTGTGAAATTAGTAAATACAGTATTCTTCTTGTATCACATTAAAAGGTCATGTTTTTTGTCAGTACAGTGGCAGTACCTAGAGTCTGAACTCACTATGTTAGCATACTCAAACAACTCAGTTTCTGTCTAGTGGGTGATGGGATTTTTTCTTCTTCCCTTCTTCTTGTTGACTGGAATGATGAGGATGATGGTATAGCCTGTACTGCAGGTGAATTCATGGTAGGGCTAACTTTTTGCAGTCATTAAAGGTCAGAGCAAGCCTCAACAGTTTGAAACAATGTTGGAACTTGTAAATCATCCTAATTGAATCCTTCAACCATACTTTTTGGTTTTTATTGCAACGTGGCTTGCAATGATCACTAAAGATCTTGGATTTAAACCTGGCTATTCCAGTCTGCCCTGGTTGTATTTACAACCCTCTTCCATCAGTTTAATTTTCCTAAAATCCATGCTGTGTTCTCACTTCGGGCTCAACAGAGGGTGTTGCTTCAGCCATGCAGGACACAAGTTTCTGGAAGGGGAGATTTTATCTTGATTAAATACTTAGGATAAAATTGCAAATCAAATGGTATGCTGTTCTGTTTGTGGTAAACTATATCTAAACTTAGTTTGACTGGTTTTACAAAAAAGGTCTGGCTAGATGCTTTAATATGTTTTTTACAAGTTTTCTAACCAGTTCTTAAACGATGTAGAAATACAGTTTCTCCACAAGAGGGCAGAATAACAATAATAAGCCCCGTTAATGAACCTTAGTGGTGGCAAAAATGTGTTTAAATTATATCCTCTTTGTACAAGCAGCGGTGTTTTTACGAAGAAACTTTGCATTGTGGCTTCAGAATAAATTGTATTTGATGTATCATTTGGTTTCTTGTCTATTGGGCGTGTATGCGGTAAGGTTTTGATCCAACTTAAATAACAAACCTAAAATAAATAAATGTGTTTAATATTAGCATTTCTGCAACAGTTGTTTGTTTTTTTCTGGAAATATGTTACAGATCCAAGTCTTTCTATCCGGTTACATGAGAAATTACGCAGCGTGCGTGCCTACAGGACGGAGAGGACGCGCAGCTGCGGCAGCAAACAAGCAGCGGCAGTAGTGGGGTTGTTGCGAGCGATTCCGACTTCTCTAACCAAAAACCCTTCGACTTCTTTTTATAGCTGCTCTCACCCACCAAAATGCCTTGGACTCCCCACTGTTTCTTTAAAGGAATATACGCTAGATACAACATCTGGTAGTTGCGGAAAAGATGACTAATTGTGAAATGAGCCGCGAAGAAAAAAGTGTGCCTTGTTTGGAGCTGAAGGGGTTGTGTGCCACAACATAGGAGTGGAAGCGCATCGAGGCCAGCAGCTGCCTGTAGCACCAGTTAGCTGGTTAGCTTACAAAGGTTACAGGTGTTTAGGTAGCAGATAGTCTAACGTAACTCGCAGCAGGTAACAAACTGGGCGCCTGTTTTTTGTTGTAACTTTGATTTAAATGTACTTGTTATGCATCCCGGTTACCAAACTAATTGGTGTAACACTCAGCAACATTGTTATTAGCTGTTAGCTCCTCGGTTAGCCGAGCTCTGTGTTTACAGCTATTATTAGCCACCAAGCTAGCGAGGTAACTTCACGGCTACATGTGCTTTTTTGGTGGCGAGTTTTTCGTTGTCAACCCGGACTCGACGTGGGACTCAACGTGTGGTGGTTAAGCTTTATTCAACATATTACACAAACCAGTGTGACTTTTTCTCCCCCCCGTGCCTGCTCCGGACTGACCCACCCATACGGACTATCTATTCGGGGCCGATGCTGACAGTTCAGCCCGGATCACGGCAACGCCAGGAGCCGCTACAGCGATGCAGCCCCAGCAGATGTACGACTTTTCAAGTGAAGAGAACAGTCACAAGTGGAGAGGCCTCTTCGTGCAAGCTCTAAAAAAGGTATTAATCTGATAAAACCTTATTCTTTAAAATCTACGAAACCATATTTGTTTACATACTGCCGCTCAGAGATAATTTGGTGCGGGGTTCTAGTACAGTAGTGTTGGATATGAATGAAGATCAAAATGTAGATAACTTTGACAGGTCTAGAGTATGTCATTAGCTCAAACACAATCTGTCTGTGTTTCTATAAGCAACACAATACTTGTGGATATAGTTAAATGCTATAACAAGAGTTTTGCTTTTGCATTGGTTTTGTCACAGAAAAAGAGAGAAAACTAGACATTATTGTGAATTTGGATAATAAATAAACCACCATGAAGGAAATGCACCTACCCTGACCTCAAAATCCAATTTGGCTGCCTTGCATTTTGAACATGCATTTGTATCTTATTAAATCTTTCCCCATGCAAATGCATGTATAACTTATATATTTGAACATGTTCCTTTTAGTGTTCCGATGTACAAAATGCAGTGACATGCATTGCTATTACTTTGAATTGCTAGCCAAAAGTAGCCTGGTCACTATGCGCAACAATTGGTAAATCATACTGATTTTTCAAATTGAAACTAAAACATGGTTTTGTTGGTTGTTTCTTCCTAGAAACAACATCTAACTTGCAAAGATCAGTGTGCTTGAACCACTTGTTTTTTTTATCTGAGACAATTAAATATAGATTATCTTTAATTTGCTTCATGTTTACTTTGTAAGTTGTTGATACCAAGAAGTACCACTGAATCCTGCCCAAGTACCACAGTTTGGAACCACGGCTCTAGATGGAAGTCATGGGTCCTCTCTTATGCTCTCTTCTCTATAACTCACCTCACAGGTTTTCAATAGAGTTTAGGTCTGAGGACTCAGATAGCCATGGCAGAAAGTTGATTTTTATTATTATTTTAGGTGTTTGTTGAACATTTTTTATGATGATTTAGCTATGTTGTTTGGATTCATGCCTTGCTGAAAGACCTAATAACAGCCCATCTCCAGTCTGCTGGCAGAGTGCAGAGGTCATGATGCCTTGCTTTCTAACGAGGTTTCCAGGGCCTTTAAAATAGAAACAGGCCCACAGCATTATCCATTATACCTAACATTGGGTTCGGGGTGCTTTTCCACATGTACTATAGTTGTTTTTGCATGCCAAGGCCAATACCTGCACCCACCAGCACCACCGCCACTGACACACAAACGGGTCAAAATTGTAACTTCAAATCTTTTAAGCTGTACTTAAATCAGCACTCTTATCTTTACTAAAATACCTGCTTAGTTCACAACACAATTACACCCAAATAAACCACCTAGAGTTTCTCTAGTTTAAACAAATGTCACACAAAACACACTATTCATTTATCCCGACATAACAGACCCAGTCAGGAGTCCTGAATTGTAGAATCAACACAAAAACCAGCTGAAAACAAGCCTTAGGAATAGGAACTTAGTTCAAGAGACATATTACATATCTTAAAAAAATATCTGTTTTGTTCTCCATAGAGGCTAAGTTGAAACAAAATCTACTTTGTCAATTTTAATTGACTCGAATTCAACCATATTTTCCCAAAAGTCTAGTTGAGATAATTAGCTTAAGACAACCTCCAGGTTTTAGTAGTTTATTTTAGCTTTAAGTAAACGGCTAAGACTGTTAAAGCCTTTCCAGTTCCATGTCATCTTCTTTATCCATGGATTTCTTCCAGCACCAGAACCTTCTGACCCAAACATCACCCAAGTCTGTGACCCCAATTTAATCTTTGCAGCTGCTAACTTGAAAACGGCTAAAAAGACAGGATTGATTAAAGACATACTGTGTAAATATTCAAACGCCCATATCTTTCTATCATGTAATTGTCTTGAAAAATAGAAAAAATTTGATCAACTGCAATTTCATATCTCACTGGTGTCATTTTAGTGACCAGGTCTTTTACAGGGAACAGCTCTGTCTCCAGGCTGGATAGAGTTCCTGGGACCAGTGACAGTGTCCACTGGCTGCCAATCATAATGTGACCCCAAAAGACCCTCAAAAGTCTATCAGAGTGGGCCCGGAAGGAGAATCCGTCAAAGGATGAGGGCTAAGGAGTAGAATATGATTCTTTTGAGCAAAGCATATGTTTTCCAAGTTAAAAGTCCTAGTAGAGTTTAGCGAACGCAGCCTGTTTATGTTTGTGATTGTAGGCCAAGAGCAGGCTTCTTCCTGGGGTAACTTCCAGACGACCAGGCTGGCATGCAGATATTATCAAATGCTCGTTATGGAGACATCACTATGCTACTGTTTGATGCAGTTCTCCAACAGAGAATCTTTTGCCTCCCCGAACACCCTGCTTAATGTGAGAGGTGGCAAGATAAATATGGTTCCTCCTTGTGGCCAGAGGAAGAACCGGGCCTCTGTGTCATATTTATACCTTACAGAAGTGCTGAAGAACTCCAATCATCAAAATAAACCGGTTTAAAATAAAAAGATGCATCAGTTGGATTTATTGTAAAAGGATGGCTCTCAATACCAAACATTGTGCCAAATTTGATGTGTGCTTAAGTGATTTTGTCTTACCTCATAGAGTAATTTAGTCAAAAAGAAATCACTTTAGATTTAAAGGTTTTCAAACGCTTGTGGATCTCTGGAAAATGAATTAACACTCTGTAGTTGTTGACAGCTCTGTGTGTTTATTCAAAGACTTTGGTTGCCTAAGTTCCCTATAAAGATATTTTTTCCCACTATGATTTTGAAGAAGTTGTTCAGTTGCCCAATCTTTACAGTGAACTGTGTTTCACAGTTTTATGATATACTAATAAGCAGAGTGAAGATTTAATACCAGTGAAGACGTCTGTAGCCCATGTTGTAAAACTATTTATGGCATACTTGTTGCTTCCAGCCGCCTTTTTTACTCATTGGGTCATATAGTGAAGCTGTGCAACCCCTTCTTTAAACAGACAGTTTGCAAGTCGGGTTTCTGTCCCTTTTCCAAAAGAGTGCAAAAGCGTTTTTAATAAACCGTAGTGGAACGTTCAATGAAGGATTACTTTTCATTTTAATTTCCTTGGTCAGCAGGATTGACCTGTATCAGTTCCCATTTTGACTCTCCCTTTCTTTTTCTTGCATCATCTTGGCTTCTTCCCATCATCACAAGGTTCAGTTTCTGTTTTCTGCTCAAGCGTTCTGATGGAGTTTGAGTCATTTACTGTTAGATGGAGTTGGGACACTTGGTTTGCTGCTCATAGAGGAGACTGAATAGGCTCTTATTCACTGGTTGTTGTGAGTTTCCTGAAGTTGCAGGTATATAAAACTAGTTTAAATAATAAAGTAAATTTTTTTGCCATGAGGGTGGTTTATTAACCCAAAGAAAAGCCCAATACTACTATTCTTGGCTAAGTAGTCAAGCTCCTTTAGGTCCAACTGGAATCCCATGAGACTAGAGCTGAACTAAATCATATGATGTAAGATTGATTAGCGTATTTCCCTGTTCACGATGGGGACATCATTGGAAGTACTTAAATATGTTTTGTCTAAATAGTATTTTTTTCTCATGAAATATTCTGTTCTTTATAATATCCATAATGCTAGCTTTTTGTTTGTACAGCACCACTCGAAAGGAGATATTCCTATGTGCCTTTTGTGCTTTGGATTTTAAAGTAATAAATATTATTATTATTATTAGATATGGGTACCTTTCACGTTTGAACCGGTACGGTACCAATACCTGGTATCTGGGAGTCGGTATCGGTACCAGTTTTCGGTACTTTAGTGTGTGTTTATGTGGTGATAATTTGTTCAATAACAAAATCTCAACATTTTTTTAATTTAACATATTTATTTCTTAAATATATAAACTTTAATGAATATATCAAAACAACATCCAGCTGTTTGTATCGAAACATCTCAGTTGTTTCAAACATTTCTTCTCCCATGTTTCTGGCTGCAGATGAAGTCTGTTGTTTTTTTTTCTCAATTACAATAAGGACACATTTTCTAATGTTTCTGGTTGCAAATAACATGTCGGGTCGTGGTTGGGAAACTAAAGAAACGACATGCAGTGTATCTGTTAAGCAACCGACTGCAGGCTAGCTACTGCAGCAGATAGCCTAACAAGTTAGCCAAGCAATATCAGTCTGATAGACTGCCAGTGTTGCAGTCCTGAGACACTATTGTGTGTCAGCCTTTCGTTTCAATGGTTTTGGAAGACATTATGCAATAATAAAGTAGCGCTCTTACATCTCCTTCCTACAAATGTAACATTGTATCATACAGAGTTTGATCAGCAAGTAAAACAAGTTGTTGCGTGTTTTTATTCATGTCAGAAATGTCACCATATTAGCGCCACAGCTCACGCATGCCATTGTTACAGAGTCAAAGCAACTGCGACAACAACATCACAGCAAGGACCCAATAATGTTATATAATAAAATCGAGATGCTCCGTGCATCTTCCAGCAAACTCTCGATCAGGGGCTCCACAGCTGACGGACATCAGACTTGCAAATGCAGAAAAAGACCGAAGCTCACTGATCAGTTTCCTGCTTTGATGTGCAAACGTCATGATTTCTAATGTTTTGACACCATCTGTCTCTTCATCAGAGTCACAAGTGAGCACAGCAAAAATTACAGATAACCTGAAGAGGGTGTACAAAAATAACTCGAAGCATAGCAACGTAATGTCACTAGTCCTTTGGTCAAACAAACTAAGTGTGGAGCACACCCATGTGTTCCCTGTACACACGCCCCACAAATTTTACACAGTAAAAGAAGAACATAAAATGCCACAAACTGTTAACAGCAGAACATAAGCAAAACATAGAATAATAAAACCATTTACCAGTACAGCTTTATGAAGGACATTAGCATAAACAACACATTAGAGGAAATGAGACAGATTCAGTTCTTCATTATTACCAAAGGCTTCCACTGTGTTAAGAGTATATATCTCGTGTCCCTCTCTGCTAAGTAATAGGTTAATTATATCTCTTCTAGAGGTGGGGGAGATTTTTTATATTCCCCACAACTTCAAGGATACTGCAGACCAATGACTGGTCTGTGCATAATGCCAGGCAATCTCATAGTCCATATTTTGCGTGCGTATGGTGCTTTTATTCTCCCGTATGTCTATAGAGCTCTTTCAGTTTGACAAAAATAAACCAAACCACAGGGTCAGTTCAGTAAATACGGTACGTGTGTGCTGCTGCAGCTTATGAAGGATTTAATGGGGGTATTTCTTTTTCCTGTATGGGGATGAGTGGAAAAACTCAGGTTCTGATGAATTGGAACACTGAGTACATTGACCAAAACGAAAGAATTCTGTGGGCTGATTTGAAAGCCAGCATTTAGTGTTGGATGTTTTTGCAGTATCCGAATGAACAAGTCTGATGAAGACAGACATGTTTGATTCCATGAAGTTTGCACAATAAAGCTGAAATTTGATCAGCAAGCTCCAGCTTTTTCTGCACTTGTAACATTACATAGTAGTCATTCTGCGCTATGCAGGTGGTTCCCTCAGCAGGGGCAGCTGGATTCTTCAGAATAAAAAGGAAACTTAAGGCATCCCTCTCTGTCTGATAAATTTGTCTAATAATTATCACTGATAGATCTTTGGAATATCAATTCTGGATGGTCAGTTGATCCTTTGTCAACAAAAAACGCAACGCGAGATGGTGACTTAAAATGACATACCCGATTATAACGCAACAGAACACTGTGAATGTCACCTCATTTACCTTTTGTAAGTATGCACTACTGTAAAGGGTAGCATCTCAAAAGTGGCACACATACTCGGAAAACATCACAGGACTTGATGTTCCACAAAATCTTAATTTTCTCATGTTCCGACCCACAAAATTTGCATTAAAATCAAAGTAACTATAAAAACAAAATAAATGTCATAGAAAACACAATTTAACTGTAATAATTAATACATTATTGAATTTTAGCAGCAGTAAGCTTGATTGTTGATTTTTAGTTGAGTGAAATAAATTAGATAATCTTTTACTGTTTTAGGTTTTTGCATAAATACCTTGATATTATGAAATTTTGGTAATTTAAAGCGTAATTTTACCATTTAATTTTACTTATTTAAAATTCACTTTTTTTCTAGACTTTAAATACATTTTGTTGTGTACTTGGAGTCTGCAGGAGTGCAGAAAAGTTTAATTTATTCTCTCGAGGTGTTGCAGACACAAATATTGTCTTTATATTCTGCTTGGGTCGGATTTTCAATCCGTTCAGTTTTCTCTATCGGTTACATTTTTCCAACTGTTACATCACAATATTCGCTGCGGAGCACCTGAATGAGGTCATGGACCTGCAGCTGATCAATTTTGCATATCCGCCATATTTATTTCTCACTGCGATGTTGTAGTCCAAGTTCAAGTATGCCTACGCTGAAAGAGGATAACTTCGGTTCAGTTGTTGGGTGTATCAACCCACACAATTCATTACACCGTCCTCCAGCATCAGAACCTCTTCAAGTTAAATTTCAAAATGTTCCCACATCAGTGGGGAAATCCCTCTTTTCCCCCCTTCAGCAACCTCCACCAGTATCAAGAAGGATTTGCTGAAAGACTTCATCTGTTTAAGGGGTCAGTTCCTTCTGTCCAAGGAAATGACGAACGCAGCAAAGCGGTAAGCTGAAAATAACGCTACAATGACAACAAACTTTATTTAAGACATGAATTGATTGTGTGTTGATATGACGTCCTGCCCATTGTTTTGATAGCAGTAGCATGGCGCCTTCGGCTGCTTTTAGCCCCTTGAGGACATAACTGTACTGCGTGTTTTAAATGTTATTATTACATTAACAGTTCAGCATTGTTTTTTCCATTTTTGTCTTGTTTCTGCGGAGCTAGAATAATTGTATCTCTGTTATCAAACTACAAAAATGGCCGGACGGGTTAAAGTGGAGTGCTTTTTGACCTGGAGAGGGGCGAGGTGTGAAGTACCTCAACAGCATTTAAAGAGACAGCACCAAAATGAGTTGCTCTCAGACGCACCTCAGAACAGGGGTAAAAGATGAGCCTGTGGAGCTACAGTAACATAAGGAGTTAATACCAAAGCATTGCAGTTCCACTTTATATAGACCACAACTGAATGATTTAAATGTGAAAAGGAAGGATTTAAAAGCACGATATGTCATCTTTAAAGCTGTCCTACCAGAGATATTTCATACTGTCCCAGGCTGAGCTGCCGGCAAATCAAATATTGTGTCTTATTGTATGAATTTATTTAATTTTCATTCTAGAAACAGAATTCTCCAGGCATTGATTTTTGAAACGTATTTATAAACAAATGACCGAGTCCTGTGTTCATCTGTTTGTATTTCGTGAGAACTGGTGTTATGAGTCAACCAGTGAAACTCAGAAAGCAGCTGGTGGGCTACAGTGCCACTGTCAATGTCTCAACTTGCTCTAAGCTGCCGGCGGGAAAGCCTTTGAAGGGCAGAATCAACAGGCTTGTTGTGGTTATGTCAGACTTAAATTTGTAGCTTTATGAAGCGGTCCAAGGGGATGGGGGTTCCTTTTTGGAGATGAGTCATCATGCATGACCTAATCCTTGACAGATTAACAGATTACTGATTTGCATTTGAAAAACCTGTTGAATTCTCAAAATCATCAGTTCACATGGTGAAATCTCCAGATTTATTATTGGGGGGGGGGCAGCAGCAGCATAACATCAAAATTGAGTGACATTTGACAAATGTATTTATTTCGTGAATCCTGGTCTAATTTAAAGACAGTCTCAGTTGACGGACTGATAACTGATTGCTAATTTATTAAACTTCTCAACATAATATTTATAGCTTTTAAATGTGGAGATTTGTAATATTTTTATGTAATAGTTTTTTTTTTTTTTTTTTGCTTTTATGCTGTTACAGTTATTTGAAAATGGCACCTCGGGCAATTTGTCTGGCAAACAAACAAGTGCATAGACAATAATCACTGATGCCTATCATAGATGTACAGAGAAAACAACTTGTGACTGAAAAAGACTCATTAATTGGTCCGGACTGTTGACCCACCTATTGGATATATAAAAATCTCAATGTTTGCTGCTGGTGTTATAACTGAAGGAAGCTGCCTCACCTTCTTTCAGTGAAGTGTTTAACAGTGAATTTGGAGGAAGCCCAGTGATGTAGGAAGGTATTTAAGAGGAAACTGTAATTTCTACAACATGTTGAGACATGTCTTTGGTTAATTGAGGCTGTGAGAGAGCAAGACTGTATGCAGATAACAGGAAGGCTGAACACAGCAAAACGTTGTCTGTTTCATCCTCGGGATTTAGCCTCTGTCTGTTTATAAAACATGCTGGACTTTGAAATGTTGGCAGCCTTTTGAAAACCTCAGAGCTGAGTTACAACTGAGTAACGATCCATCTATGCTCTAGGGCTTGCACAAGGAGACTGATTAAGTAATGATGTTTTAACTACGTAGTTGTTAATATCAGATGCTAAATCTAATTGAATTTGTGTGAATGCTACTCTTTTATCTTCTTATATGATAGTTCATATCACAAATGAAGAAAAAGCCAAAATTGGTTTTGACAGGTTAAAGTTTTACAAAAATAGGAGGTTGGAAATTGACCATAAACCTCTGATTGGTTCTTCTTGGAACAGTGGCGCATCAGGTGACATGCTTGATAAGTGTGTGAAGCACCACCTACTATTGTAGCATTAAAGTTAACAAGCATCTAAACTTTGTTTCCTCTCAAGGGTTGTGAAATGCGAATTCTTTAGTTCACATTGCGTTCTGTCCGGGACTTTTTCTTTTTATGTTCACATGAAATTGAGCCGTTTTTAAATCTTTCTCTAAAAGATACCACAGATAAATATATTTTTCCACGTAAAGGAAATGCATAAAGCTCACATCATGCAGCTGTCCGCATCGTTGATATTCTTTTAATATACCACCATGGTTTGTATTCTGCCTGCGTCTGTGTGTCCTGGCTATTCTTGAGCCCTGTGACGTTGCATGAATGCAATTTTACCACTTACATTCTACCGTTAATAATAACTGTGGATTCCACTGGTCTGATGTTTCACTGGAATGGGGAGACTGGGCATAGTTTCAAATGTGGTGCTGTGAGACTTCTAAGAAAAATGGGACTAATATTAAAGACATTAGTCAGATTTCATGGTTTTGTAAACCCAGCAGTTTGATCAATTCTGTGGGGGGTGGCCCAAAACTGAAATTATAATTTATACACTGACGTATTAAACACCTACCTGTCAGAGAGCTGTGCTAAAGCGATCGTCTGGGTTGTGTAACAAAGTGACAAGACAGGAACAAAATTAAAGTCATATGGTGAAAGCACAGCTTTATGTAGGATGTTTTCTGTGAAATCACATCTTCTGTTTTTTTATGCGTGACAAACCAGCTCTAATGTTCACCACCACCACATCCTGTTTGTGTTTTATTTCACATGTTTTAGCTTTGATCTGTCGGATTTTTCAAATCAAAGACTGGAAATAATATTGTCTGATATTAGTTAAAGAACACAGAAATTTAATCTGTTAGTCTTGTGCTGTTATAAAACCTTTTTTCAGTATGTCTTTTTTATCGCTAGCTTCACTGATCCATGCAGGTGGGGAAAAAAGTTTTCTTCCACCTGCCTCTATGGTTGGTTCCCCTATTTGTTTCCAACAAACCTTTGAATAATATTTGGCTTGGTTACAAAAAAGGAAGCAACAAAAAATAAATACATTTGTTCATTAAAGACTCTTAGGGTTATCAATTATACGTTTAAAAGATTGTGCTGGTAGAAAAACGGCATAGCATCTGTGTGCACCTTCTTGATTGGGTCTGGATGAGATTCTCAGTATAACCTTAAAAAATGCCACAGTTTCTTTGTATCTCATCAATGTAGGTTTAAAACAAAAATGAATTAGATGGTCTGATTTCTTTATTTAAAACTGTTTGCCAAATTTAGTTTCAGAAAAGCACTACTTTCACAGTTCTTTTCCCAATATTTCATCAACAAAGTTTTTGTCTGGAAGAAAACTTGATGAAAATCAAATTAAACCTCATACAGAATGACTAGATCCTTGAAAACAGATGTAGGCATGATCCAGATTCGATCAACATTTTCCATAATGAATAAAAACCAGACGAAAATACTGGAGAAACAAGTTTGAAAAGTAGCGAATGAGACTTAATCTAACTTTGATTCAAAGGACAGAAGTAATTGCAAAATATGATTTTAAGTGGGGAAAGAAATTTCATGAAGCTGTAAAAGGATTTTCCCTAAAAATGTGTCTTTAAAAAATGCATTCCCTTTTGAATTCATATGTTAATCGACTAGGTTTACAGAAGATGAGGTCGTCTAAAATCAAGTTCGATTTGGGTAGGGTTGCGTTACTCTGTGCCGCCATAGGAAACGCCACTGATTCCAGCACTTTCTCTAGCTAGCCAATCACATAATTCGCTGTTGAAATTTGCTCTTCTCTTCTTTTCAAAAACAAAAACAGTTTAACTTGAAGTTTATCCATTGGTTCCTTCTGTGAGAGTTTGGTCGTTTTTCCCGACTGCATTACACCAGTATCTGAAAGCCAGATTACTATTTAGTTCTTCTTCTACTGTAAATACAATTTACAGCAGTCTCGCAATTGCTCAGGCGCATTCCTGCAGAAATTGTTCCCCTGTTTAAACCTGAAATCCACCACTGTAGCTTGTGGGTTGATCATATCTACCTGCCATTCATCAATGTACTTTAATTTGATTGCTGGATGAAGCTGGTCCCCCAACATTCTTCAGATCTAACAATGGTGTCACCCATGACTGTTAGGTTAGTCCTGGTCTGTGCAGCACGTATTTTATTTGGGTTGTTATCATTTCTTAAAAGAGTAGTATAAGCATCACCCAAAGGTAATGAAAAAAGGCTAGTTATAGTTGTTTTATTCTTTGATTCCTTCATATTTTTACATTTGAGCAGCCAAACCATCACCCATTTATCACATACATTTGGCACCATTTTTGTTAGATTTGAAGAGTTTTAGCTCTAGTGCATGCTTTTGAGTTGAATAGTGATGAATCATTTTCTCTGCTTGTTTAGACAAATGGCTAGTGACTTTTTTTTTTCCCCGTTTCGATCATGATTTCTGCTGACGTGAGCAAGTTTTCCTCAATTACAACGAAACAGACGAAGCAGGAAGGCTAACGATGCATAAGAGTAAATGACCTTGTTTGCACTTGTTGATGTCATGCAATAGTGGGTTGCCTCATCTCCAGGGTTAGCTTATGTTTTGATCTTCTTAGTAACAGGTTGTGTTTCCTGCGAAGCGGCCCTCAGGCTCTGTGCAGAGAAATGATTGGGCTGATTAAAAACACTGGTCCCCAGCTCTTCTTGCTGTATCAAATAAGCTTACTGAAACCGTGCTCATCATCAAAAGAGGTTAAGGTGAAGGATGAGTGGGCAGCAGCAGGCAGCGGTCACTGGGTCAGGTCAGGAAGCGGTCAAGGGCGAGGCCCTTTTTGGGACAACCCTTAAAGCCTTTTTTGTTGATATTTTTAATGTGTGTAGGGAAAAAAAAAAGTTTAAAACACGTGTGTAGCGTGCTTTTTTTGATTTAGTTCATTCTTATCAGATTAATATTTGTCCAAGTGTCTGGTTATTTATCTCAGTGCTCTCTGCTCCTTTGTGTTTTTTGTATATGTGAGCTCGTTGTCTCAGTTGATCTCTGCCCCTTGGTTCCCCAGACAGTCTGGTTGTAATGGCAGATGATGTCATGGTATGAATCACAAACAGTGACACATGCTCGGGTATAATAATGATTCCCCCGACCCCCCTCCCCCCCATCAAAACCCACTCCCCTCACACAAAACCCCAACACACAAAACCCCAATCCCTGTGTGCGGCTTTCCCTTTTTTAAACTAAAATATAAAATTAGAGGGGCAAAAGGCTGTTATTTTTCCCTGTAAATCTCTTGGGGGTTCTTGTCAAACCCCCTTCACCCTTCTTTCACCCTTTATTCAACCCCCAAAAAACATTTAAATTAACCGGGTTTCATTGACAGGGCGGGTTGGGGGTTACCCAAAAGTTTCTTTGGGGAGCTAGCTAAAACCTCTACTCTTTTGGTGTTGGACAAAAATAAAAATAAATTATGGGGCGGGCTCTTCATAATTTTACATACCCCTTCAGGGAAAATGATTTAAAATTTTTAAAATTTTTAATAATCCATTTTAAGTTTTATCATTTGTTCAGTTGAATTTTAGTTAAAAGGATAAACAGTACACTTGAAATTGTGAACTTTTCTTGAATTCACACATGGTCAAAATTATACATACAGGCAAATATAAACAATCCACCCTCCACTAATATTTGGGGATATGGGGGCCCTTAGCATTTTTGCGAGAAACGTAAATTTATGAAAATATAACAACTTTTTCCCCTGAAGGAGGGGCAACGAAGTAAAAAACACATGTTTTGGGTTTCCCCCCGCCCTGGGGTGTCCTGGCTGAACCACCTCTAATCCCCCCCCCCCCCCCTAGGCAAATGATTGATGACGACGGGTTGAAAAAGGCCCCACCGGGCACTATATCCCTGTCCGCATCGTCGTCATTACCCCATTTTCGATACCCGCTTTTCCCCCGGGGGCCCCCCCTTGAGCAGCGGGGGCGGGCCTTTGGGGTTTGTGAATTTTCGTTCCTCTCCTTCAGGGAACGGGAGTTATTGCAAATTTTGTTTTCCCTTTTTCGTCGATTCACCATCCAACACATAAAATAGGGGGGACATATATAAAGCCCCGCAAACGCCATAAAACCTGGACTTTGGGGCCCTGCATACTAGGGGCGCGCCTTCAAAACCCAGCAAAAAAGAACAGGGGTGAGCACAAAAGGGGTTTCACATTCAAAACTAAAACTTTAAAAATGGGGTGGGGCCCAAAGACCACGGGCCGGGCAGCACAAATGTCATTTCATGGGCACCCCTCAAAATGGGGCCCTGGAGGTCGCTACCCCCGGGGGGAAGTGGGGCCCTCAAAACCCGGGCTTTGGGGAAACCCCCCCTGTCGTTTGTAAGCTAGAGAATGGGCCTCCACAATCCGTGGGAGAGTCTTTGTCGGGAGAGAGGTTTCCCCCTTCCGGGGTTAGCATAAACACAACCTTTACTTAAACACAACCTCACATTTGTGTACTTAAATGAAATTTCCACTGCATTTAAAGGGGAAAGGGAAAACCTCCTTTTTTTCCTCAGATAAAAAGGAGGTGGACAAAAACTAGAAAGCCCATAGTCATGGACTGTGGGGCCCCGAGGGTATAAAACCTTAGGAAGATAAGCTAAATTGGTTGAAAAGGTGCCTTGGGAACCATAAAGGTAAAAAAGGAGCGGTAGGTTTTTAACAGACAAAGAAATGGGGGTTTCTCCAACCTGCTTGGGCATTTTTGTCAAGCAAGAAGGGGGGCGGGTTTAAAATAAAGGAATTTTCGGGCATTTTACTACCCAAAAGGGTTTCCAAATGGGGGGTCAAAAAGAGCTTCACGGAAAACGTTAAAAAAACAAAAAAAAAAGGGGGGCTCCCCCCCCGGGATGGCAAATGGGCAAAATTGCGGGTCCGTGCCCCCGGACATCATGTAAAAAACCCCCCCAGGTCGCCCCGGGACCCCTAGAACAGCAGTGCATATAATGTGCCGGGGAAAATGTTTCCCCAAGGATCTCTTTTTGGCTTTTTGTCCACACATCCTAATCGTTGAATTGCCCACACCTAGATAAATTTTTTGTTTTTCATTGTTGTCAAGAAAATTGAATCTATTACAACTTAATAACTGTGTTTCTTTCTAGTTTTAGATATAAATTATGGAATTAGAATGACACAGGCATCTCCCTAAAGACAAGACAATGTACAAGGGGAATCATTTTTAAACAAAAAAGTTAATTGTTAAAATTTTTACAAAAATGAATAATCTAAATAATTTGAAATTTTTTTGG
Source organism: Crenichthys baileyi (assembly GCA_036173005.1). NCBI lineage: Eukaryota > Metazoa > Chordata > Actinopteri > Cyprinodontiformes > Goodeidae > Crenichthys > Crenichthys baileyi. The sequence goes on from JAHHUM010000594.1 coordinate 1,018,478, forward strand.
TGTTAAAGCAGTCACCTTTTTAAAAATGAAGACTTGTTTTGGATTCACATTTAAAATTTGAAAAACATGTCAAAATTGTGATCAGTGGCGAAAGCAAACTTGGGTACATTTAGACTATAGATTTTCATCCATTTCATGCTGCAGATACTTTCATGCCTTCTGTGGTTTTCTACCATTTAGGTTGCTTTGTGTCCTCCTGGTCTCAAGCAACATCAGCAACCATCAGGCTGCTAAGAATGATATATAACTAAGAAAAACAGTTTTGGACAAAAAGCCTTTTAGATTTCATCATTGCCATGTTCTTAATAACCTGAATATGATGAACTTTGATAAGTTTGTTCAATTTTGTAATGTATCACTGATTTTTAAATGTTTCAAAGCTTCAGCTCCTCAGGTGCTCAGTGATCTTGTAGTTCTTCTCAGATCTGTAGGTTTACCAACTCATTCAGTAAGAACTGTGAGGTACATTTTTCGTAAAACCTAATTCAATCAAACAGCTTTTTCTGTGCGAGCCATCAGTATGTTGAGTTCTTTACCTGAGGACTTAAAACTGATTCCAGACATTTTCAGATTAGGACTGAAGCCGTTTTGGCAGGGCGGTAGTGCAGTGTAAGTGTGTGACCCATGTTCGGAGGCCTCGGTCCTCATCGCAGCCGTCAAGGGTTCGAATCCCAGCCCGGTGACCTTTGCTGCATGTCTTTCCCCTCTCTCCCCACCCCATTTTCTGTCTGTAAATTTTGGAAATAAATAAAGGCCCCTAACGCCACTTCACGACCAGTCTTGTAGTCATGGTAAACAGCGGGCCCATGTTGGTACTTTAGTTTCATTGTGGTCTGTTTTAAGGTAATTTTCATTTTATGTCATATATGATATTTTATCTTGCTGTGCTGTGTTACTGTCTTTTAAACAGTCTTAAGTTGTTAAAGGCCCACCTGGGGACATGTTTTGCAAATTAGTGAAGGCTATAAATGTTAGTGTTCAGTATTTGTACTTAAAGTTTCTCCCCATGCAAATAAACAATAAAAAAAGAAAACTTTATTGTAAATGTTGCCAGTATGTGTCCCAGACATGCACAGTTGGTGACTTGGTCACTTTTTTACATTACCTTAATAGGCATCAGTATTGACACATAAAATTAATATTATTATTATTAATATTCACCTAGAAGGGGTTGAATGCAATACTACAGGGAACTGCTGATAACTATCAGGCTTTTTTTATTTCCTGATTTCCTTGTTTTCAGTTTGCTTATGCAGGCATGTCTTCCATCCTCTAGTTTTGGCTGAGCTCTACAGTTCATGCTGCATGAAACTGCTGCCGCTTTCTCACCAATACCTCTCATTCTACTGCTATGATCTCCCGTCCCAAGGGAACAAGGGAGATGAGACGTTTGAAGGGAAAGTATGAGAGAGTGAGCACTGGGACATCCTGTACACTTCAGAATTGAAATGACCCATGAAACTAAACAACACCCAAACATGGCACAAGACGACGTGGAGGAAAGCTACCTATGGTCATAATTGGAGCCGACTCTTCACAGCAGGAGTATTGAAGCAAATTTTCTTAAACGGAGCCACTCTCTTTGGCTAAGTCCTTGAGACATTTTTTAATGCAAAGTCTACATATTTTTTAAGAGTTCAGAGTGGGATTTAGGAAGTGCCATTATTAAAACATATATTTATAGTATTTTATCTATCCATCTCCAAACAGATTCAGCATGGGGTCCCTATCTTGCTGGAACTCTCAGCTTTCTTTAAGTTTAACATCTCTCACCAGAGACCTGTAGCTATGCTGAAGAAATGAGAGATAGTGCTTCCTTACTCTGGCACCATAACAGGCCCAGAACACCATGTGGTGAACACCTTGATTTTGCATAATTTTACTATACTTGATTAATTTTGCCATGACTGTTTCTACACCTGAACTTCCCCACTAAGGGACAATAACGGATAGTTCTTTCTTACATAACAGCCAGTACAGCATTTCTGGGTCTTAATGGTCCAGTTTTCACCCAGGTTATGCTAACATAAATAAATCACAATTAGGCCTTTCCACCAGATGGACATAAATGTTTCTGACTTGCAGAGAGCCTCTTGTGGCCATCTGGACACTGTACTGTTGGGGAATAAGGACTGCAGAAAGGTTGAGTGGAAATCAAAATGACCACAGCTGTCAGCAGTGAAGAAATGTGGGGCTTGTTTTTAATAATATGTAAAATATGTTGGTTTACCGTGGTTTTGAGTGTGTAGTTGGTATAAAATGCCTAATGTCAGAAAACTAACTGTAGAAGGCCTTACAGATTTCAGCTGGTGGCTTCGCTGTTAATAATTTCTTCTTGGGTTCCTGTGGTGTTCTCCACTGACGCCACGTCTGGGGCACTTAGTGTAACTTTTTTGAGTCTTCCTGAATTTTGAAAGATGTGCTGTGCTGTTCTAACACTTAGTTTTTTGGGGGGATGTTTTGCAAATATTTGCAATCAGCTACCCTGAAAATGCTTTAAATTATGTTAAACCTGACTTGGACTTGAGTCTGATCTAAAAATCATCCGCTGTTCCATCTGCAATGTATTTTTTTCTTCCTATAGCTCTGGTGATATAAACAAGTGCTTTTCATATTTAAGTGTTCCCAATTATATTTTTACTCAGTTGCTTCAAGTTTTAGCTGTTCTGTAGATATCTGTCCTAGACCACGATTGGTCCTCACCAAACAGCTCCTACATGCTCTGACAGCAGCCTCTGTAGGATATGTACTTTTTTATAAAACCATCAGCTGGTTTTCCTTTAGGTTCAATAGTCTGTTAGTTGTCTTCTTTCTGTAGCTGTCAAAAGTGGCCTATTAAATACCTCCCTTCATTGTTCGTCCCTAAATATCTTGCATATTCTTTTCTCTAAATAGGGTTAGGTAATAGCAGCGTCTGCAGAATCTCAGCTTGCATACCTTTTAGCTCTGTCACGATTAAGTATTTGTTTGAAATCACTCTGCCACTTTTGGTTTTGTCTTGCTATCCCTTTGTCTTCCATCCTGATATTGTAAGAGATAGAGATCACTTATCAGATGCGGGCCTCTGAGAAACGGGACAGTTATCCTGTGAAACTACGGGGGTTTCCCCCGACTCCAGTCAGAGTGGTGACTCACAGCTGCTGGTGTCCTGTGGAATTTGGTGACGGTTTAGGGTTGAAGGAATCTATCTCATAACCTACTTCCTCTTTGATATCTATTTTTTCCCAGTACAGTTTATACTTGCGGCTTATTTATAGCTGCTAGGTCTTGTGAGTATGCATCAAAACAGTAATGATATGCAAAATCTTAAACAAGGCCAAACTATGGTTTCTGTATTTCCAGCTCTTGTTTTAACAAGCATCTTGGTATAGTTACTAAATTATAAAGCTTAAGCAGATGAAGCCTAAGATCTATAATCTGGGTGAAACTTCCTATCCACCTTCTGTTATTTTATCACAAGTAAAGAAACGCAAACTTTAGACAGAGTGGACATCCTGCTCCTCGCTGCATCTCCGTTAACTCAGAGGGCAAGAATGTTCAAAGCCCGGTTGGTGCTGACCTTTGAACATTTCACTCATCCTTCTTTCCAGAATCAGTGTTTAGTCATTATAAGCACCTTATGTCAGGGTAATTCAGTTACATGTGTACAGTAACAGGTTTTTGTAAGTTGAGAGTACCTTTCTCCTCTTTTTTTTTTCATTGCATTTTTTCCCTCCTCCTTTAAGTCTCCTTCGGGTGCTAACTTAGTATCTCAACTGACAGCATTCCTGTCAGAGGGCACAGCCCAGATGACGACAACTTTTGGGAGGCTGGAAGGCATTTGGAGGATGTTTATTTCTTTGCAACTTCAGATCTGATAAAGCCGCACCTTCACAACTGGATGCATCAAAAACCACACCCCTTTACCTAGTTTTTCCACATGGAGAAGTTTAGATACTATTAAGAAAGGTTTTGTTTCATTTTCTGCGTGGAGGTATACCGAGTTTCTGAACAATATTACTTGTTGTGGCAAAAACACTTTTTAAGAGATTCTTTTTATCTTTTCGTGCTTTCAGATTAAACTTGTACATGAAAGTTTTGTTGGGTTTTTTTGTGCTTGCTACAGTTACTAGTGCTCCAAATATTTATTTATTGCAGTTACAGTGCTGTACATTGAGAAATTAGGCTCAAAAGTATAGATACAAATTAACATTTTAGTCAGCATTGATAAACATTCAGATAAGCAGTTCAACTTTTAGGAAATCACTTTCGGATCTAGCTGAATCTGAGTTAGCTTGGAGAAAATATTCAGTTCATTGTTTTCATATAAAACCATTTCTCAACAAGTCGCTTCAGAAAAATTGGATGGAGATGGGCGACCACTGCATCATTTATCAGTATCATGAAAACAAATATTGTGACTACAATTACTCGATGTGTGATGATGTTGGTCTCAGAGGATGTTTGTAAAACGCCAAAAACCGAAAGCATGATTTTGATTTTGTCACACCTAAATGTTGCAGATCATCAAATTAGTTTTAATATCAGACTAGAAATAACTGAGTCCATGCAAAAACTGTTCAAATAAAAACTTCTAATCAAGGTGGATTCAACTGTCTTTATTCATACTTGAACGATAAACAAGCCTCCAGTCAGTAGGTGGCAGCAGTGCTCAAATTAATTGGTTGCCTGTACCAGTGGAAGAAGTGTACAGCACTGGTGTAAACAGAGCTGATGGAGGAGAGGTGAAGTTTGTCATTGGAGTTAAAAAAAAAAAAACCTGAGGATTTGTCAGTAGCAAGAAATGGGGGTAAACAAAAAATCTGAAAATATGACGAAGCTTACCTTGTCCTTGGATTGGCATGATAGAAAAATATTGAGAACCACTGCATTAACTGCAGCAAAATATTGTGATGCGCGTCCATATGGCCATCATTACCTACAGGTCAAATTCATATCAAGTTTCATAGAATTCAAATTCAGTGCAAATTGGTAGCAATCCAAATAATTTTAATGTAATTTGGTCATAAAGTTAGATTTAGATCAAATTTAATTATTACTATTATACAATGCAGCTATGAGGGCAGCTGGTAAAGTTATTTAAGCAAGCCCAGCTGGCAGCATCAAGTCCAGTGACTTTGCAGGAATCCCTCATCTGAGCGAGCATGTACTGTCAAATTATTTTATTCTTATTTCAGAAACATTGTGCATTGTTCAAAAAACCTTTTCTTAGAGACCGTAACTAAAACTGGATGTCATTAGACACTGGCTGAGCAGTCGGAAAGACTCCAACACTCCACACTCCACTGCGCCAAACACTAACGACAAAGTTGGAGCAATGAGTGGACATTTTAAACTTTCTTTCCTTCCTTATATATGCACGGTTAGCACAGCTAGCTTTACAAAAGCAGTCTCCATGTCTCACTTCTAGAGAATTATGTTCTTAACTTTGAGATATTTAAAAGGCTGCAAACATTCCTGAATCATCACGATCGATGACAGACAGAGGCTGAAAGATCAAAAGGCTCAACCAGAGCAACTTTGCTGCTCCAACGAGCCTTTCTGTTAGTTGCTAAAAGTCTCGCTGTCTCTCTTGCTCTTTGCAGCCTGAATAAACCACAGACTTGTTTCAACATGTAGTAGAAAATAATGAACTTTTAAATTGTTCCAAAATATCTGTGCTTCTTTTGAGCTTAGTTTTGAATATCTTACTAATACTTTCAGATAGCTAACCTTGAGTTGTCTTCACTCAGTAACAGCATCCACATAAAAGAGGGGTGTCAGTCTGACCTGCTAGTGCTTAGTATGGTGGCCTCACTTGGAGTTTCCAACTGGCTAATCACCAGTTAGGGTCAATTGAGCTTAAAAACCTCTGAAAACTTAAATTTAAGCATTTCAGTCTGTTTGCTGAATCTGCCACTCACCTGCCTTCTTCTGGTTGTCTCATACTTTCAGGTACAGGAGCAGGTCCACCCAACCCTGAAAGCAAAGGAGGATGCCCTGCAGCACATTGAAGAGCTGATCCTGCAGCTGCTCAACATGCTGTGTGTGGCCCAGCCTCGCACAGTGCAGGATGTAGAGGTATGACCTTTGCTTTCTCTTCTGGTATTTCTTTTTTTAAATGGAAAAGTTTAATATATAAAGTGCTCATATTTAACCTTAATTTAAGGAACATTTCTGCCTTTCTGTCTTCCCTTTCAACAGGAACGTGTGCAGAAAACCTTTCCCCACCCTATAGATAAGTGGGCAATTAACGATGCCCAGGCAGCTATTGAGAAACGTAAGAGAAGAAGCCCCTTACTTCTCCCTGTGGACAAAATACACCCATTACTTAAGGTAAAGACTCTAATAGAGCTGACCTGTCTCCATATTTTCTGCCTTTTCCACTTCCTTACAACACATAGTTAGGTGCTGAGAAATGTTTATGTAGTTTAGGTCATAGTTTTGGCAACTCGTCTAATGACATTGCCCCGGAGTAATCCGTCATCCTGCATGTTCAGACAAATACTTAAAATGATCTTAAGCCAACCCTCAACTGCTGTGGCATAGTTCCTGTGCTTTGCTTTAACTGATGTACTTTGCTTTTTCTGAATTAGGAGGTTTTGGGATACAAAGTGGACTACCATGTGTCCCTGTACATCGTGGCAGTACTTGAATACATATCAGCAGATATACTCAAACTGGCAGGCAACTATGTCGGCAACATTCGGCACTATGAAATCACCCAGCAGGACATCAAGGTGTCGATGTGTGCAGACAAAGTAAGTTACTTGAGTTGGTGATCATTGTTTAGAAGGAATGGCTATATTTAAGTGCATCTTACCGATTGGTTCTGTTTTACGTCCGCGTTAGGTGTTGATGGACATGTTTGACCAGGAGGAGGACATCGGCTTGATGTCGCAGTTCACAGAGGAGCCCTTGTCTCTCGCGGAGCTTTCATATGATGAACTGGTGAAGCTTGAAATCGCAGAGGAGCGGCAGTATCTGCGAGAGCTCGATCTTATTATTAAAGTGTTCCGGAAACATTTCCTGGCCCATCCCAAAGTCTTCACAGACGAGGTGAGGAAGACCTTAAACTAAAGCTCGAAACATACCACTGCTGCTTTTTTAGGGGTTTCTCACATTGTAAGGCTTACATACACTCATCATGGGCATGAATGTTATTCAGATTTTAGAGTTTTGATATTTTGATTGAAATATTCTTTCTTTTCAGGGTCACACAGCAGACCATTACAGTCAAGTTCAAAAACACAAGTTGGGTGCTCAAATTTTAATTTATTGTTTTTTTTCTATGCCATTCAAATGTATACGCACAAGTTTAAATACTTATATGCCGCCTTTTAATATTTGATTAGATATCTCTTGGCAAACCATACTTCCCATGTCCCATGACCAGATACTTTTTGTAGCTATAAAAAAGGCGTAGTTCTAGCTGGATATTTAACTAATCTACTTGACAGAATTGGTAGTTGGTACATAAAGTTTCCAGTTTGGGGACATGCTTGAGGACAGGGCCATTGCAAATATTAATGCTAGCCTTTTTATTCATTCCAAAACCAGTTTTGCTGTATCCTGTTTGAGCACCCAGTTTGAATTGAAGAACTTGGACGTAGTCTTCCTCCTTTTCTGTTTCATCCACTTTGTGCAGTGCACGGGCACTACACATTTCCTTTCATTATGGCCAAATAGCTCAACCTATGATCCCATATGACCATGAAACATGTCTCCAGAATAGATTTGGCTTGTCCATGTGGGCAGCTCTATGCCATGTGTTTTGAAATAGGGGCTTCTTTTTTGGTCAGCACCCAGCGTCCATTGCAAAACTCTTTTCTATCGACGTCGACATCGGTGTTCCAGCAGGCTGGAGTCTTTGCGGTTCCTTAGTGAATCCTGAGCACAATATCCAATTTCCTTTCATTTGAGGTTCCCAGTGTGGCTAAGATGGTAAAAACTTGGATGCAATTAAATGTTCTAGCAGAACAATGATCCAAACACTCACATGATTTTGGAATGGACAAATAGGGCTTCTGGAAGGGCCTTCTTAAGGTCTTGACCTCAACCATGTTGAAAATGTATGCACTATGCAGAACCTGGAAATCCCTGGAAATGAATCAGTTTAAATGAGCTCTACAATTTTTACCAGGAAGAAGAATGGCAAAAACTTATTGGTGACACAAAAATGACATGGTTGCTCAAGGAGATATGCCCAAATATTTGAGGATGTACGTTACTGTGAAAAAATGCTGTAAACAAAGAATGCTTTCAGAAATATAAATGATTGTTTATTTTTATCAATTTACAAAATGCTAAGCGTGCAAACCCAAACATACAGCCAAAGTCATTAAGAACTATATTCAGCGTAAAGAAGAACAGGACTTACTGGAAGTGATGGTATGGCCCCCACAGAGCCGTGATCTCAGCATCATGGAGTGTGTCTGGGGTTACATGAAGAGACAGAAGGATGTGAGAAAGCCTCCATCCACAGAAGATCTGTAGTTAGTTCTCCAAGATGTTTGGAACAACCTACCAGCCGAGTTCCTTTAAAAACTGTGTGCAAGTTTACCTAGAAGAATTGATGCTGTTTTGAAGGCAAAGGGAGGTCACACCAAATATTATTCATTCACTGCATTTTGTTGATTGATGAAAATAAATGATTAACACTTCCATTAATGAAATCATTCTTTGTTTACAGCATTTTTTCACACCTGCCTAAAACCTTTGCACAGTACTGTATATATTCGAGTGTGCATGTAGAATTATGACCCTCTGTTTATTTGAGAAAATTCACAATAAATTTCAACATTTCAGCCAGTTCTTGTTACTGAAAGCTATAGAAGCTGTTTCTTGTGTGATCATTTAACCCTGGAAAAAAACCACCCATTAAAGGTCCAAAATTGATTACATTCATGCCTAGGGTGACTGTATGTACACTTTTTAAATGAGAAAATGTTACTTTTGTAAACAAAGGTTACAGAAAATCTCTCAAGTTTCAGGATACAGGGGAAGTTTTTATTAAAGTCTAGCTTTATATGAATGTATTGATAGAGATGGATTGATAAAAAGATGTAGCACAGTGTACACACTGTTGGGACTTTACTGTTATACATTTAAAGAATGTATTAAATGATACAAAACAATTAGACATAACATATAGAGAAAAGAAAATCCATAACATTTTTTGCAAAGACCTGCCATCCTTGTCCAACTGCTAAATGCATTTCTAGCTCTTACTCTGTTCTATTTCAGGTAAGTCGCTGTTGGCAGCTTACTGCAAAGCCACCCTATTCATTCATTTAACTACCCAACAAAGCAATTTGAGCCAAATCCACACTAAGATCATTTAAAGATTAAAACCAAAGCTCTGTAATCTTTAAGCTGAGAATTTGTGTCGAAAAGCCTCTTTAAACAACCAAATATACTTTCTTTACGGTTTTCTTCCTTGGAAACAACATGCCTTCACCACCGTAGAGCGTGTTTGTCCTAAAACTGTTTTTTTTTTTTTTTTTTTTTTGTTTACAGCTTACCATGGGCAACTAAAACCCTCACAGCACGAGTGCTAATTATTGTCAAATTTGTCTTTTCTGTGGGCTGACTGTCCAATCACGAGTCATTCTGTTTACACATTGATTGCAACAAACTGTAGTTTCGCTGCTTAAAGAAAGTTCTCTGTCTCTTTCAGGCTTTACCAAACATACATAGTCATAAATCCTATAGTGGCTAATATAGGACTCAAGTGTGCTAACTTCCTTTAAACATATCAGGATGGGTATAGTTGGAAAAAATTAATTGGAGTGTGTACAGGTTTGGAAGAACTTAGTGGAAAGTTGAGTTTCATGAATTACTGTGGCTTTGCATATTTTGGGTTGGGTAATTTGTGGTACCATTTGGGTGAGGAGCATAAACCTTTGTGAGGCCCAGAGGAATGCAGAAAATTTTT